>CM038145.1:15275046-15782620 GCA_021437245.1 Aegilops speltoides
TTAACTCCCGCTTGAATCAAGTGATTATTATACCCGACATTTTGAGTATATGCTCACCGATGTAACTATTCTCCTCCATCTTGTAGTCAGTAGAACTTATTGGAGACTTCATATCTCTCAATCCGGGCATTTGCTTGAAATATTAACTTCAACTCTGGAACATCTCATATGCTCCATGACGCTCAAAACGTCGTTGAAGACCTGGTTCTAAGCCGTAAAGCATGGCACATCGAACTATAGAGTAGTCATCGACTTTGCTCGCGAGACGCTCACAACGTCGGTGTTGCTCTGCGAGAGGCCTCGCCACCCAGCGGTGCTTCCAGACGTAATTCTTACGTGCAGCAATGAGGATAATCCTCAAGTTACGGACCCAATCCGTGTAATTGCTACCATCATCTTTCAACTTTGCTTTCTCAAGGAACGCATTAAAATTCAACGGAACAACAAAGACGAGCCATCTATCTACAACAAACATCGACAAGCAAAATACTATCGGTACTAAGTTCATGATAAATTTAAGTTCAATTAATCATATTACTTAAGAACTCCCACTTAGAAAGACATCTCTAGTCATCTAACCGATCACGTGATCCAAATCAACTAAACCATAACCGATCATCACGTGAGATGGAGTAGTTTTCAATGGTGAACATCTCTATGTTGATCATATCTACTATATGATTCACGCCGACCTTTCGGTCTCCGTGTTCCGAGGCCATATCTGCATATGCTAGGCTCGTCAAGTTTAACCTGAGTATTCTGCGTGTGCAAAACTGGCTTGCACCCGTTGTAGATGGACGTAGAGCTTATCACACCCGATCATCACGTGGTGTCTGGGCACGACAAACTTTGGCAACGGTGCATACTCAGGGAGAACACTTCTTGATAATTTTTAGTGAGAGATCATCTTAAAATGCTACCGTCAATCAAAGCAAGATAAGATGCATAAAGGATAAACATCACATGCAATCAATATAAGTGATATGATATGGCCATCATCATTTTGTGCTTGTGATCTCCATCTCCGAAGCACCATCGTGATCACCACCGTCATCGGCGCGACACCTTGATCTCCATCGTAGCATCGTTGTCGTTTACGCCATATATTGCTTCTACGACTATCGCTACCGCTTAGTGATAAAGTAAAGCAATTACAGGGCGTTTGCATTTCATACAATAAAGCGACAACCATATGGCTCCTGCCAGTTGCCGATAACTTCGGTTGCAAAACATGATCATCTCATACAATAAAATATGGCATCACGTCTTGGCCATATCACATCACAATATGCCCTGGAAAAACAAGTTAGACGTCCTGTAGTTTGTTGTTGCAAGTTTTATGTGGCTGCTACGGGCTGAGCAAGAACCGTTCTTACCTACGCATCAAAACCACAACGATAGTTTGTCAAGTTGGTGCTGTTTTAACCTTCGCAAGGACCGGGCGTAGCCACACTCAGTTCAACTAAAGTTGGAGAAACTTACACCCGCTAGTCACCTGTGTGCAAAGCACGGCGGTAAAACCAGTCTCGCGTAAGCGTACGCGTAATGTCGGTCCGGGCCGCTTCATCCAACAATACCACCGAACCAAAGTATGACATGCTGGTAAGCAGTATGACTTGTATCGCCCACAACTCATATAACATCAACGCATAAAACCTAGGCTCGGATGCCACTGTTGGGTTATGTAGTAATTTCAAAAAATTTCCTATGCACACGCAAGATCATGGTGATGGCATAGCAACAAGAGGGGAGAGTGTTGTCTACGTACCCTCGTAGACCGTTAAGCGGAAGAGTTATGACAACGCGGTTGATGTAGTCGTACGTCTTCACGATTCGACCGATCCAAGCACCGAACGTACGGCACCTCCGTGTTCAGCACACGTCCAGCTCGATGACGTCCCCCGGGCTCCAATCCAGCGAAGCATCGGGGATGAGTTCCTTCAGCACGACGGCTGGTGACGATGATGATGTTCTACCGGTGCAGGGCTTCGCCTAAACTCCACGACGATATGACCGAGGTGGAATATGGTGGAGGGGGGCACCGCACACGGCTAAGGAATGATCCGTAGATCAACTTGTGTGTCTATGGGGTGCCCTCCTCCCCCGTATATAAAGGGGGAGAGGAGGAGGGGGCGGCCAAGGGGAGGCGCCCTAGGAGGGGGAAACCTACTCCAAGTAGGTTTGCCCCTCCCTTCCCATTCCAAGAAGGAGGGGGAAGGAAGGAGTGGGAGAGGGGAAAGGCAAGGGGGGCCCTTCCTTGTCCTATTCGGACTCAAGGGGAGGGGGCGCGCCTCTTGCCCTGGCCGGCCCCTCTCTCTCTCCACTAGGGCCCAATAAGGCCCATTAGTTCCCGGGGGGTTCCGGTAACCCTCCGACACTCCGGTTTTTCTCCGAAAACATCCGGAACACTTCCGGTGTCCGAATATAGTCATCCAATATATCAATCTTTATGTCTCGACCATTTCGAGACTCCTCGTCATGTCCGTGATCACATCCGGGACTCCGAACAACCTTTGGTACATCAAAACTTATAAACTCATAATAAAACTGTCATCGTAACGTTAAGCGTGCGGACCCTACGGGTTCGAGAACTATGTAGACATGACCTAGAACTATTCTCGGTCAATAACCAATAGTGGAACCTGGATGTTCATATTGGTTCCTACATATTCTATGAAGATCTTTATCGGTCAAACCGCATAACAACATACGTTGTTCCCTTTGTCATCGGTATGTTACTTGCCCGAGATTCGATCGTCGGTATCCAATACCTAGTTCAATCTCGTTACCGGCAAGTCTCTTTACTCGTTTCATAATACATCATTTCATAACTAACTCATTAGTTACAATGCTTGCAAGGCTTAGGTCATGAGTATTACCGAGAAGGCCCAGAGATACCTCTCTGACAATCGGAGTGACAAAACCTAATCTCGAATTATGCCAACTCAACATGTACCTTCGGAGACACCTGTAGAGCACCTTTATAATCACCCAGTTATGTTGTGACGTTTGGTAGCACACAAAGTGTTCCTCCGGTAAACGGGAGTTGCACAATCTCATAGTTGCATGAACTTTGTATAAGTCATGAAGAAAGCAATAGCAACATACTAAACGATCAAGTGCTAAGCTAACAGAATGGGTCAAGTCAATCACATCATTCTCCTAATGATGTGATCCCATTAATCAAATGACAACACATGCCTATGGTTAGGAAACATAACCATCTTTGATCAATGAGCTAGTCAAGTAGAGGCATACTAGTGACACTATATTTGTCTATGTATTCACACATGTATCATGTTTCCGGTTAATACAATTCTAGCATGAATAATAAACATTTATCATGATATGAGGAAATAAATAATAACTTTATTATTGCCTCTAGGGCATATTTCCTTCATATACTCCCCCAACCACCAACAGGCATCAATCCATGGCTTGCTCGAAACAACGAGTGCCTCCAACATACAACAGCCCTGGGGGAGTTTTGTTTAATTATTTTGATTTGATTTGATCATTTTGGATCATGGGACTGGGCATCCTGGTTACCGGCCCTTTCTCGTGAATGAGGAGTGGAGTCCACTCCTCTTGAGAATAACCCACCTAGCATGGAAGATATAGGGAGCCCTAGTTGTAACATGAGCTGCTCGAGCATACAAAACAGAATTTCATTTGAAGGTTTAGAGTTTGGCACATACAAATTTACTTGGAACGGCAGGTAAATACCGCATATAGGTAGGTATGGTGGACTCATATGGAACAACTTTGGGGTTTAAAGAGTTTGGATGCACAAGCAGTATTCCCGCTTAGTACAGGTGAAGGCTAGCAAAAGACTGGGAAGCGACCAACTGAGGGAGCGACAACAGTCGTAAACATGATTAAAATTAATTCACACCGAGTACAAGCATGAGTAGGATATAATCTACCATGAACATAAGTATCGTGAATGCTATGTTGATTTGGTTCAACTACATGCGTGAACATGTGCCAAGTCGAGTCACTCAATTCATTCAAAGGAGGATACCATCCCATCATACCACATCATAATCATTCTAATAGCATGTTGGCACGCAAGGTAAACCATTATAACTCATAGCTAATCAAGCATGGCACAAGTAACTATAATCTCTAAATGTCATTGCAAATATGTTTACTTTATAATAGCTAACTCAGGAACGATGAATCATCATATTTACAAAAACAAGAGAGGTCGAGTTCATACCAGCTTTTCTCATCCCAATAAGTCCATCATATATCATCATTATTGCCTTTCACTTGCACAACCGAACGACGTGTATAATAATAAGAGTGCACGTGCATTGGACTAAGCTGGAATCTGCAAGCATTCAACTCAAGAGAGAAGACAAGGTAATATGGGCTCTAAGTTAAATAAACAATCATGCATATAAGAGCCACTAAGCATTTTCAATATGGTCTTCTCGACCCCCAAAGAAAAGAAAATAAAACTATTTACACGGGATAGCTCCCAACAAATAAAAAGAAGAACTAGAAATCTTTTTGGGTTTTCATTTTAATTCTACTACAAGCATGGAAATTAAACTAACTATTTTTTTGGTTTTTCTTAAGGTTTATCAAACACACAAGAAGAAAACTAGAAAAAGAAATTTAAACTAGCATGGATAATACAATGAAAGAGTATGAGCACCGACGACTAGTGTGTGAACATGAATGTAAAGTCGGTGAGAAATACGTACTCCCCCAAGCTTAGGCTTTTGGCCTAAGTTGGTCTAATACCAAGGAGCGCCGCTACTCTCCCCGATGTAATGGGAGGTGTAATCAGGATACCACTGGCTGGTCATCTCCGGATCCCACTGGACAGATGATGCACGATAAGGGTCCAGCTCAGGTTTCGGCTCAGGTTCAGGTTTTGGAGTAAAAGCTTGAGCTCGGTGATTGTTCACCGCTTCCGGTATGACAAGACGATTTTCTGCAAGCAAATCAAACAATAGCGGTGCAAGCAAAATAATAAACTCAAAGTGTTTCTTATTGAATCCAAGTCTATACAAGAGCATCTTCTCTTCGTTGTCAACATTAAACTTGTGTGCTACCATGCTCTTGTAATCTAAAACGTGAGGGGGTAATTTTGTCTCCTCCTCCTCATAGTGCCTAATGGGTATCTGAAAATGTTCAGCAAGACGTACCGCACAGATACCTCCAAATATGGGGCCTTTTGTACGATTCAGGGCATTTGGAGCACTTTTATTTTCGGACTATTTTTTTAATGCACGGATAATTCAGAAAACAGACGGATAATACTAATTTTGCTTTATTTATTCTAAATAACAGAAAGTAAAAGGAGGGTACAGAAGGTTGTGCCTTCTAGTTTCATCCATCTCGTGATCATCAAAATAAATCCACTAACAAGGTTGATCAGGTCTTGTTAACAAACTCACTCTGAATAACATGGAACCGGAGAAATTTCGAATAACACTAAGTTACCTCAACGGGGATATGAAAATCCCCAACAATAAGAATATCATACTTTTTCTTGACAGTAGGGAGAGGAAATTCAAAACCACCAAAAATGATAGTTGGAACTTTTTCAATAGAATTGATGCTATGAACTTGAGATTGTTTCCTCGGAAAGTGTACCATATGCTCATTACCATTAACATGAAAAGTGTCATTGCCTTTGTTGCAATCAATAACAGCCCCTGTTGTATTAAGAAAAGGTCTATCAAGGATAATAGACATACTATCGTCCTCGGGAATATCAAGAATAACAAAGTCCGTTAAGATAGTGACATTTGCAACCACAATAGGCACATCCTCACAAATAGCGGCAATATAGCGGTTGATTTATCACCATTTGCAAAGATATTTCAGTAGGTGTTAACTTATTCAATTCAAGTCTATGATATAAAGAGAGGGGCATAACACTAACACCGGCTCCAAGATCACATAAAGCAGTTCTAACATAATTTCTTTTTATGGAGCATGGTATAGTTGGTACACCCGGATCTCCAAGTTTCTTTGGTATTCCACCCTTAAAAGTGTAATTAGCAAGCATGGTGGAAATTTCAGCTTCCGGTATCTTTCTTTTATTTGTGATGATATCCTTCATATACTTAGCATAAGGATTTACTTTAAGCATATCAGTTAAGCGCATACATAAGAAAATAGGTCTAATCATTTCAAAGAAAGCGCTCAAAATCCTCATCATCCTTTGACTTGGATGGTTTGGGAGGAAAGGGCATGGGTTTCTGAACCCATGGTTCTCTTTCTTTACCGTGCTTCCTAGCAACAAAATCTCTCTTATCATAACGTTGATTCTTTGATTGTGGGTTATCAAGATCAACAAAGGGTTCAATCTCTACATCATTGTCTTTGCTAGGTTGAGCATCAACATGAACATTATCATTAACATTATCACTAGGTTCATGTTCATCACCGATTGTGTTTCAAAGATCGAAGTAGAAATATCATTGGGATTATCGTGTGTGTCTACAAGAGGTTCACTAGAAGCATGCAAAGTCCTATCGTTTTTCTTTTCTTCTTTTTAGAAGAACTAGGTGCCTCTAAATTATTTCTCCGAGAATCTTGCTCGATTCTCTTAGGGTGGCCTTCAGATACAAAGGTTCTGAGTTGTTCTACCAGTTCTAGTAGCCACTCTAACAGAAAGTCATTTTTATTATTTAATTCATCAAGCAAATCATTTTGAGCTTTAAGTACTTGCTCAGCTTGAGTAGCAACCATAGAAGCATATTTGCTAACGCGGTGAAGTTCATCTTTAACTCTAGCCAGATTATCACCTACGCGTCCTATCTCAAAAGCATTATTCTTTAACTCTCTACCAACATAAGCATTAAAACTTTCTTGCCTAGCCATAAAGTCATCAAATTCATCTAAGCATGAGCTATGAAATTTAGTAGAGGGTATTTCAACTTTATCATATCTATAGAGAGAATTTACCTTTACTACCTGTGTCGGGTTATCAAGACAATGTGGTTCTTCAGGTGGTAAATTAAGACCATGTATTTCTTCAATAGGAGGTAAAATCTTAACATCTTCAGCTTTAATACCTTTTTCTTTCATTGATTTCTTTGCCTCTTGGATATCTTCAGGACTAAGAAATAAAACACCTCTCTTCTTCGGAGTGGGTTTATGAATAGGCTCAGGAGTTGGCTCAATTGGTTTAGGAATTACTTCAGGAATTGGCTCGGGAAGAGTCCAATTATTCTCATTAGTCAACATATTATTCAATAGTATTTCAGCTTAGTCGACTGTTCTTTCCCTAAAAACACAACCAGCACAACTATCCAAGTAGTCCTTGGAAGCATCGGTTAGTCCATTATAAAAGATATCAAGTATTTCATTTTTCTTAAGAGGATGATCAGGCAAAGCATTAAGTAACCGGAGAAGCCTCCCCCAAGCTTGTGGGAGACTCTCTTCTTTGATTTGCACAAAATTATATATTTCCCGCATGGCAGCTTGTTTCTTATGAGTAGGGAAATATTTAGCAGAGAAGTAATAAATCATATCCTGGGGACTACGCACACAACCAGGAGCACGAGAATTATACCAAGTCTTAGCATCACCCTTTATTGAGAATGGAAATATCTTAAGGATATATAAATAGCGAGACTTCTCATCATTAGTAAACAGGGTGGCTATATCATTCAACTTGGTAAGATGTGCCACAACAGTTTCAGATTCAAGACCATAAAAAGGATCGGATTCAACTAAAGTAATAATCTCAGGATCAACAGAGAATTCATAATCCTTATCAGTAACACAAATAGGTGCAGTAGCAAAAGCAGGGTTAGGTTTCATTCTAGCATTAAGAGACTGCTGCTTCCATTTAGCTAATAATTTCTTAAGATCATTTCTATCATTGCAAGCAAGAATTTCCATAGCAGCTTTTTCATTCATAACATAACCCTTAGGAACAACAGGTAATACATAATCATTGGGGGAACCTTCATCATCACTATCATCAATAATAGGTTCTTCAATATTTTCATTCCCCCTAACTCTAGCAAGTTGTTCATCAAAAAATTCACCTAATGGCAAAGTAGTATCACGCACAGAAGTAGTTTCATCATGCATAGCAGAAGTGGCATCATCAATAACATGCGACATATTAGAATTCATAGCAGTAGCAGGTTTAGGTGTCGCAAGCTTACTAATAACGGAAGAAGAATCTAGTACAGAGCTAGATGGCAGTTCCTTACCTCCCCTCGTAGTTGAGGGCAAAATCTTGGTCTTAGCGTCTTTCAAGTTCTTCATAGTGATCAACAGATATAAATCCCAAGTGACTCAGAGAATAGAGCTATGCTCAAGAACGGCGCCGAAATTAGTCTTGATAACCCACAAGTATAGGGGATCGCAACAACTTTCGAGGGTAGAGTATTCAACCCAAATTTGTTGATTCGACACAAGGGGAGCCAAAGAATATTCTTGAGTATTAGCAGTTGAGTTGTCAATTCAACCACACCTGGATAACTTAGTATTTGCAGCAAAGTGTTTAGTAGCAAAAGTGGTATGATAATAAAGGTAACGGTAGCAAAAGTAAATATAAATGTTTTGGGGTTTTTGTAGTAGTTGTAACAGTAGTAACGGAAAAGTAAATAAGCGAAGAACAATATATGAAAAGCTCGTAGGCAATGGATCAGTAATGGATAATTATGCCGGATGCGATTCCTCATGCAATAGTTATAACATAGGGTGATATAGAACTAGCTCCAATTCATCAATGTAATGTAGGCATGTATTCCGTAAATAGTCATACGTGCTTATGGAAAAGAACTTGCATGACATCTTTTGTCCTACCCTCCCGTTGAAGCGGGGTCCTAGTGGAAACTAAGGGATATTAAGGCCTCCTTTTAATAGAGAACCGGAACAAAGCATTAGCACATAGTGAATACATGAACTCCTCAAACTACGGTCATCACCGAGAAGTGTCCCGATTATTGTCACTTCGGGGTTGTCGGATCATAACACATAATAGGTGACTATAGACTTGCAAGATAGGATCAAGAACACACATATATCATGAAAACATAATAGGTTCAGATCTGAAATCATGGCACTCGGGCCCTAGTGACAAGCATTAAGCATAGCAAAGTCATAGCAACATCAATCTCAGAACATAGTGGATACTAGGGATCAAACCCTAACAAAACTAACTTGATTACATGGTAAATCTCATCCAACCCATCACCGTCCAGCAAGCCTACGACGGAATTACTCACGCACGGCGGTGAGTACCATGAAATTGGTGATGGAGGATGGTTGATGATGACGACGACGACGAATCCCCCTCTCCGGAGCCCCGAACGGACTCCAGGTCAACCCTCCCGAGAGAGATTAGGGCTTGGCGGTGGCTCCGTGTTGTAAAACGCGATGAAACTTTCTCTCTGATTTTTTTCTCCCCGAACGTGAATATGTGGAGTTGGAGTTGATGTCGGTGGAGGTCCAGGGGGCCCACGAGATAGGAGGCCGCGCCCTAGGGGGGCGCGCCCCCCTGTCTTGTGGACAGGCTGTGGGGCCCCTGGCATTAATTCTTTCGCCAAAAATTCTTATAAATTCCAAAAAGTGCCTCCGTGGATTTCCAGGACATTCCGAGAACTTTTCTTTTCTACACATAAAACAACATCATGGCAGTTCTGCTGAAAACAATGTTAGTCCGGGTTAGTTTCATTCAAATCATGCAAGTTAGAGTCCAAAACAAGGGCAAAAGTGTTTGGAAAAGTAGATACGTTGGAGATGTATCAATATTACACCAATATAAATAAAGAATGAGTTCACAACCGTACCATAAAGTTGTGATTTAATTTCTTATACTAACGGAGCTTATAAGATTTTCTGTTGAGTTTTGTGTTGTGAAGTTCTCAAGTTTTGGGTAAGGATTTGATAGACTATGGAATAAGGAGTGGCAAGAGTCAAAGCTTGGGGATGCCCAAGGCACCCCAAGGTAATATATAAGGACAACCAAGAGTCAAAGCTTGGGGATGCCCCGGAAGGCATCCCTTCTTTTATCTTTGTCTATCGGTAACTTTATTTGAGACTATATTTTTATTCACCACATGATATGTGTTTTGCTTGGAGCGTCTTGTATGATTTGAGTCTTTTCTTTTTAGTTTGCCACAGTCACCCTTGATGTACACACCTTTTGAGAGGGACCCGCATGAATCATGATTTATTAGAATACTCTATGTGCCTCACTTATATCTTTTGAGATAGGCAATATTGCTCAAGTGCTTCACTTATATCTTTTTAGAGCACGGCGGTGGTTTTATTTTATAGAAATTGATAAGCTCTCATGCTTCACTTATATTATTTTGAGAGTCTTTAAATAGCATGGTAATTTGCTTTGGTTATAAATTTAGTCCTAATATGATAGGCATTCAAGAGGGATATAATAAAAACTTTCATATAAAGTGCATTGAATACTATGATAAGTTTGATTGCTTATGCATGCACGTACGGTGAACCGTTATGTAACGAAGTTGAAGCATGAGGTATTCTTTGATTGTCATCCTTTGTGTGGACGTCGGGATCGTGCGATGGTTAACTCCTACCAACCCTTCACCTAGGAGCATGAGCGTAGTGCTTGGTTTGGATGACTAATATATTTTTGCAATAGGTATGTGAGTTCTTTATGACTAATGTTTAGTCCATGGATTATACGCACTCTCACCCTTCCACCATTGCTAGCCTCTCTTGTGCCGCGCAACTTTCGCCGGTACCATACACCCACCATATACCTTCCTCAAAAGAGCCACCATACCTACCTATCATGGCATGTCCATAGCCATTCCGAGATATATTGCCATGCAACCTTCCACCATTCCGTTTATTATGACACGCTTCATTATTGGCGTATTGCTTTGCATGATCATGTAGTTGACATCGTATTTGTGGCAAAGCCAACCTTCATAATTCTTTCATACATGTCACTCTTGAGTCATTGCACATCCTGGTACACCGCCAGAGGCATTCATATAGAGTCATATTTTGTTCTAATTATCGAGTTGTAACTTTTGAGTTGTAAGTAAATAGAAGTGTGATGATCATCATTATTAGAGCATTGTCCCATGCGAGAAAAAAAGAGAGGCCAAAGAAGCCAAACAAAAAAAGAAAAAAGAAAAAAATGAATGAGAGAAAAAGATAGAAGGGGCAATGTTACTATCCTTTTTTCCACACTTGTGCTTCAAAGTAGCACCATGGTCTTCATGATAGAGAGTCTCCTCTTTTGTCACTTTCATATACTAGTGGGAATTTTTCATTATAGAACTTGGCTTGTATATTCCAACGATGGGCTTCCTCAAATTGCCCTAGGTCTTCATGAGCAAGCAAGGTGGATGCACACCGACTTAGTTTTTCTTTTTGAGATAAACTTATAGCTCTAGTGCATCCGTTGCATGGCAATCCCTAATCTCTCATATTGATATCTGTTGATGGGCATCTCCATAGCCCGTTGATACGCCTAGTTGACGTGAGACTATCTCCCTCTTTTTGTCTTCTCCACAACCACCATATTCTATTCCACCTATAGTGCTATGTCCATGGCTCACGCTCATGTATTGCGTGAAAGTTGAAAAGGTTTGAGAATACTAAAGTATGAAACAATTGCTTGGCTGAAACCGGGGTTGTGCATGATTTGAGTATTTTGTGTGATGAAGATGGAGCATAGACAGACTATATGATTTTGTAGGGATAAGCTTTATTTGGCCATGTTATTTTGAGAAGACATAATTGCCTTGTTAGTATGCTTGAACTATTATTGTTTTTATGTCAATATTAAACTTTTGTTTTGAATCTTATGGATCTATACATTCATGCCACAATAAAGAAAATTACATGGATATATATATATATATATATATATATATATATATATATATATATGTTAGGTAGCATTCCACATTTTTTTTGTTTTTATCATTTACCTACTCGAGGACGAGCAGAAATTAAGCTTGGTGATGCTTGATACGTCTCCAACGTATCTATAATCTTTGACTGTTCCATGCTATTATATTATCGGTTTTGGATGTTTTATATGCATTAATATGCTATTTTATATTATTTTTGGGACTAACCTATTAACCTAGAGCCCAGTGTCAGTTCATGTTTTTTCCTTGTTTTTGAGTTTTGCAGAAAAGGAATACCAAACGGAGTCCAAATGGAATGAAACCTTCGCGATGATTTTTCTTGGACCAGAAGACAACCAGGAGACTTGGAGATGAAGTCGGAGGAGCCACGAGGCGGCCACAAGGACGGAGGGCACGCCCAGGGGGGTAGGGCGCGCCCCCGCCCTTGTGGGCCCCCCATGACCCTCCCAACCTTATTCTTTCGCCTATATATTCCCATATATCCCCAAACCACCAGAGGCATCCACGAAAACACTTCTCCACCGTCACAACCTTCTGTACCCATGAGATCCCATCTAGGGACCTTTTCCGGCGTCCTGCCGGAGGGGGATTCGATCATGGAGGGCTTCTACATCAACTCTATTGCCCTTTCGATGAAGCGTGACTAGTTTACCACAGACCTATGGGTCCATATCTAGTAGCTAGATGGCTTCTTCTCTCTCTTTGATTCTCAATACCATGTTCTCATTGATGTTCTTGGAGATCTATTTGATGTAATACTTTTTTGCGGTGTGTTTGCTGGGATCCGATGATTTGTGGATTTATGATCAGCTTATCTATGAATATTATTTAAATCTTCTATGAATTCTTATATGCATGAATTAATATCTTTGTAATTCTCTTCGAACTATCGGTTTGGTTTGGACAACTAGATTGGTTTTTCTTGCAATGGGAGAAGTGCTTATCTTTGGGTTCAATATTGTGGTGTCCTTTCCTAGTGACAGTAGGGGCAGCAAGGCACGTATTGTATTGTTGCCATCGAGGATAAAAAGATGGGGTTTTCATTATATTGCTTGAGTTAATTCCTCTACATCATGTCATCTTACTTAATTCATTACTCCGTTCTTTATGAACTTAATACTCTAGATGCATGCTGGATAGTGGTCGATGTGTGGAGTAATAGTAGTAGATGCAGGCAGGAATCGGTCTACTTGACATGGACGTGATGCCTATATTTCATAATCATTGCCTTAGATATCGTCATAAGTTTGTGCTTTTCTATCAATTGCTCGACGGTAATTTTTTCACCCACCGTATTATTTGCTATCTTGAGAGAAGCCTCTAGTGAAACCTATGGTCCCCAGGTCTATTTTCCATCATATAAGTTTCTGATATACTATTTTGCAATCTTTTACTTTCCGATCTATAAATCAAAAATACCAAAAAATATTTACTTTATCGTTTATCTATCTCTATCAAAACTCAGTTTTGCAAGTAACCGTGAAGGGATTGACAACCCTTTTATCGCGTTGGTGCAAGTTTGTTTGATTGTTTGTGCAGGTCTTGGTGATTTGTGCGTTGTCTCCTACTGGATTGATACCTTGGTTCTCTAACCGAGGGAAGTACTTATCTCTACTTTGCTGCATCAACCTTTCCTCTTCAAGGGAAAAACCAACGCAAGCTCAAGAAGTAGCAGAGACCCGCGAGCACCTTGAAGCAGAGGCAACCGGCAAGGCTTACATGGCGGAGCTTCACCCCAATACCTAGAACACGTCGAGGCAGAGCATCGACTGTATTGGCAATACATGGTCAGGGCAATGAAGGTAATGGACCTTTGGTCGAGCGGCTCCGATGGCGAGAGCGGTGGAAATAGGGCGGGCTAGGGCGGTGGCGTCCTCGAGGAATAGCGTGGTGCCGGTGATGATGACATGGCCGAATCGAACCGGGAGAGGCTGATGAATGAGTGTGATTTACGAGTAGTTTTTTAGTTTTTATGCCATCTAGTTAAAATTTCATTTCAGTTTATGCAACCAGTTAAATCGAGTTCGAACAAGTTTGATGAAGTTCTTTGAATCAAAATTGCACCGAATTTGTGATATCTTTATTCACTCCATTAAATTTAGAAGATTGGATAGAAACTGCACTTTTTTAGAGGAGCAAATATGCTTCTCTAAAGGATACTCGGCCATATCGCCCTCCAAATTTTTGGGGATCGGTTAGAAATGCTCGCATACATCACCCTCATTAGCAATGAGTACATTGAGAACTTGAAGCAACCCACTTAGAAAACAAAATAATCGAGACAGTGTTCGCTTGCGTTTTTTCTCTTCATAGTTGCTTAATTTTAATCTCAGAATTAGTTATATTGTCCATGTTCAACATACGAAAATTTTGCATCACAAATAGGAATTCGTACACTATAATTTGCATCAAGTTATTTGTAGGACACATGCAAGATGTGAGTTATTGATAGCATCTCAAATCACAGAACAAAATGACTAAAATTTGAAGTATAATTTTAGGACCAATACAAGATTATAATTGAAAGATAATAGTATATAGTGTGATGTGTTAACCTTGCCTAGTTCTTTGGCTGGAGCAGTGAAGTAGGCTGCATACCCAACTCGCCTTACGAATCAGATGGTGACGGCGAGGGTAAAGGACAGTTGCTATGCCTAATCCCACGTATACGCTAATCAAAGGATAGTGTGGCTTGCATGAGACTAGAACGGAGGCTAAGAGCCTGTTTGGGACTGCTCCGCTCCACCAAAATTAGCTTCACACCTCCGAGTCTATTTTGGAGCAGTTTTATGAGTTGTAGCTCTATCAAAAAGCACTTTATCATGTTTGGCTTTCAGTTAGCTCCAGCTTTAAGAATGAGAATTTTGGTGTCAAGAATCTATTTGATTGGATGACGTTGGAGAAATGAAGGGGCATCCACTTACCGGTGGTGGTGGTGGGTAATTTCCCCCAATTCCAGCTTCTAAACTTTTGGAGCAGCACCTGACAGAGCTTCACAAAAAACAGGAACTTGTATCCTAGATTCTAGTTTTTTGGAGTGGTATATCACGGAGCTACCCTATTTGGCTTGCGTTTTCTAGAGCGGATCTGTTTTTTATGGAGCGAAGGCATTGGGCTTTTATGTGGGACGCCGAGTATCTGCTCCCAAGCTCAAATGGACCCCGATGATAGTAAAATCAAAAAATAGTAAAACATCTGAATATTTTTTGGTAAACTTTGACAAATGTTTTATATGTTGCAAAATTTTAGCACAAAATGACATTCAGAAAAGTAGTGGCAAAAAAAATTCGATGGTCCAAAAATGCTAGTTTTGAAAACATTTTGAGTGTCGGTTTTTTTTTTGGTCACGACTTCCACGAGCGTCATGTCGTGCTGAATTTTTGTAAGTATACAAAACATTTATCAAAGTTTACAAAAAAAATTAGTTTCTTGATGAATTTTTCTATCTTTTTTATTTTACTGTTCATCAGGGTGCATTTGAACTTGGGATAAAAAATAGGACTTTGATTTTACATGGGCTCTTTTTCTTTAGCCGGGGCAGGGGCGCACCCCCTTGCCTCTGCCACTGGTCCCTCATTTAGGCTAGTTCTTTTAACTGATTCTCCCAGAATCTTGAGAATCGACCTCCTCATAGATACTCTCACAATCTTGAATCCATTTTTGGCAATCTTAGCTAATGTGGGTTCAATATTATGAAGGAATCCGAGGAGCTATCAGATTCTTAATATTTTGGAAGAACCGAGAAAAAGAACTAGTCCTTACTGTTAGAAAATATGCTCGAGAGGTAATAATAAATTGGTTATTATCATATTTCCTTGTTCATAGGGTTTATTATTCATGCTAGAATTGTATTGACCGGAAACTTAAATACTATGTCCCTAGTGAGCCTCTACTAAACTAGCTCGTTGATCAAAGATGGTTAAGGTTTCCTAACCATAGACATGAGTTGTCATTTGATAACGGGATCACATCATTAGGAGAATGATGTGATGGACAAGACTCAATCGTAAGCTTATCATTCAATTGTATCACTTGTGTTTATTTCTATAGCTTTCTTCATGTCAAGTATCTATTCCTAAGACCATGAGATCATGCAACTCCTGGATACCAGAGGAATACCTTTTGTGCTACCAAACGTTACTTTGTAACTAGGTGCTCATAAAGATGCTCTACAGGTATCTCCGAAGGTGTCTGTTGGGTTGGCATGGATCGAGACTGGGATTTGTCACTCCGTGTGACACAGAGATAACTCTGGGCCCTCTCGATAATACAACATCGTAAGGAGCAAGCAATGTGGCTAATGAGTTAGTTACGAGGTCTTGTATTACGGAACGAGTAAAGAGACTTGTCGGTAAAGAGATTGAAATAGGTATGGAGATACCGACGATTGAAACTCGGGCAAGTAACATATCCCTGGACAAAGGGAATTGCATACGGGATTAACCGAATCCTTTAAATCGTGATTCAACCGATAAAAGTGTTGGTGAACGTAGTAATTTCAAAAAAATTCCTACGCACACGCAAGATCATGGTGATGCATAGCAACGAGAGGGGAGAGTGTTGTCTACGTACCCTCGTAGACCGAAGCGGAAGCGATCACAACGTAGAGGAAGTAGTCGTACGATCTCCTCGCGATCCAACCGATCCTAGCGCGCCGTTACTCCGGCGCCCGAGTTCTTGACACACGTACAGCTCGATGACGCCCTCGGGCTCCAATCCAAAGAGCTTCGGGAGGAAGAGTTCCGTCGGACGATGGCGTGGTGGCGATCTTGATGTTCTATCGCGCAGGCTTCGCCTAAGCTTTGCGACGATATGACCGAGGTGGAATATGGTGGAGGGGCACCGCACACGGCTAAGGAACGATCCGTAGATCAACTTGTGTGTTCTAGGGTGCCCCCCCCCTCAGATATAAAGGAGCAAGGGGTGCGGCCGGCCCTTGAGGAGGCGGCGCAGAGTCCTACTCCCACCGAGTAGGACTCCCCCTTCCTAGTTGGATTAGGATTGGGGGAGGAAAGAGGAAGGGGGCGCCGCCTCTCCTGTCCTATTCGGACTAGGGGAGGCGCCTGCGGCCTGCCTGGCCGCCCTTCCTCTTCTCCCTCATGGCCCACTAAGGCCCAATAACCCCGGGAGGGTTCCGCTAACCCCCCTGTGTCCTGTAAAATCCCGATTTCACCCGAACCATTCGAACTCCAAATATAGGCTTCCAATATATCAATCTTTATGTCTCGACCATTTCGAGACTCCTCGTCATGTCCGTGATCACATCCGGGACTCAACTTCTTCGGTACATCAAAATACACAAACTCATAATATAACCGCCATCGAAACCTTAAGCGTGCGGATCCTACGGTTCGAGAACAATGTAGACATGACCGAGACACGTCTCGGTCAATAACCAATAGCGGACCTGGATGCCCATATTGGCTCCTACATATTCTACGAAGATCTTTATCGGTCGGACCGCATAACAACATACGTTGTTCCCTTTGTCATCGGTATGTTACTTGCCGAGATTCGATCGTCGGTATCCAATACCTAGTTCAATCTCGTTATCGCAAGTCTCTTTACTCGTTCCGTAATACATCATCTCACAGCTAACTCATTAGTTGTAATGCTTGCAAGGCTTAAGTGATGTGTATTACCGAGAGGGCCCAGAGATACCTCTCCGACAATCGGAGTGACAAAACCTAATCTCGAAATACGCCAACCCAACATCGCCTTTGGAGACACTGTAGTACTCCTTTATAATCACCCGATTACGTTGTGACGTTTGGTAGTACCAAAGTGTTCCTCCGTAAACGGAGTTGCATAATCTCATAGTTATAGGAACATGTATAAGTCATGGATAAAAGCAAGAGCAACATACTAAACGATCGTGTGCTAAGCTAATGGAATGGGTCATGTCAATCGATCATTCAACTAATGATGTGACCTTGTTAATCAAATAACAACTCTTTGTTCATGGTTAGGAAACATAACCATCTTTGATTAACAAGCTAGTCTAGTAGAGGCATACTAGTGACATATTGTTTGTATATGCATTCACACATGTATCATGTTTCCGGTTAATACAATTCTAGCATGAATGATAAACATTTATCATGAAATAAGGAAATAAATAATAACTTTATTATTGCCTCTAGGGCATATTTCCTTTAGTCTCCCACTTGCACTAGAGTCAATAATCTAGATTACATAGTAATGATTCTAACACCCATGGAGTCTTGGTGTTGATCATGTTTTGCTCGTGGAAGAGGCTTAGTCAACGGGTCTGCTACATTCAGATCCGTATGTATCTTGCAAATCTCTATGTCTCCCACCTGGACTAAATCCCGGATGGAATTGAGGCGTCTCTTGATGTGCTTGGTCCTCTTGTGAAATCTGGATTCCTTTGCTAAGGCAATTGCTCCAGTATTTGTCACAGAAGATTTTCATTGGACCCGATGCACTAGGTATGACACCTAGATCGGATATGAACTCCTTCATCCAGACTCCTTCGTTAGCTGCTTCCGAAGCTGCTATGCACTCCGCTTCACATGTAGATCCCGCCACGACGCTTTGTTTAGAACCGCACCAACCGACAGCTCCTCCGCTTAGTGTAAATACGATCCGGTCTGCGATTTAGAATCGTCCGGATCGGTGTCAAAGCTTGCATCAACGTAACTGCCACGATGAGCTCTTTGTCACCTCCATATACGAGAAACATATCCTTAGTCCTTTTCGTATTTCAGATGTTCTTGACACTGTCCATGATCCACTCGGATTACTTTGGTACCTCCTGCTAAGCTTATAGCAAGGCACACATCAGTCCGTACACAAGATTGCATACATGATAGAGCCTATGGTCAAGCATAGGAACATCTTTCATTTTCTCTATCTTCTGCAGTGGTCGGGCATTGAGTCTTACTCAACTTCACACCTTGTAACACGTGCAAGAACCCTTTCTTTGCTTGATCCATTTTGAACTTCTTCAAAATTTTGTCAAGGTATGTGCTTTGTGAAAGTCCAATTAAGCGCCTTGATCTATCTCTATAGATTTTGATGCCCAATATGTAAGCAGCTTCACCGAGGTCTTTCATTGAAAACTCTTATTCAAGTATCCCTTTATGCTATCCAGAATTCTATATCATTTCCGATCAGAATATGTCATCTACATATAATATCGAAAATGCTACTGAGCTCCCACTCACTTTCTTGTAAATACAAAGCTTCTCCAAAAGTCTCAGATGAACCCAAATGCTTTGATCACACTATCAAAGCGCTTATTCCAACTCCGAGATGCTTGCACCAGTCCATAAATGGATCGCTGGAGCTTGCATACTTTGTTAGCTCTCTTTGGATCGATAAAACCTTACGTTGCATCATATACAACTCTTCTTCCGTAAATCCATTCAGAATGCGTCTTTACATCCATTTGCCAAATTTCATAATCATAAAATGCGCAATTGCTAACATGATTCGGACAGACTTAAGCATCGCTACGGGTGAGAAGGTCTCATCGTAGTCAATCCCTTGAACTTGTCGAAACCCTTTGCGACAAGTCGAGCTTTGTAGACGATAATATTACCGTCCGTCGGTCTTCTTCTTGAAGATCCACTTGTTTTCTATTGCTTGCCGACCCTCGGCAAGTCAACCAAAGTCCATACTTTGTTTTCATACATGGATCCCATCTCGATTTCATGGCCTCAAGCCATTTTGCGAATCTGGGCTCACCATCGCTTCTTCATAGTTCGTAGGTTCATCATGATCTAGTAGCATGATTTCCGAACAGGATTACCGCACTCACTGTGCGGATCTTACTCGTTGATCTACGAGGTTACGTAGTAACTTGATCGAAGTTTCATGATCAACATCATCAACTTACTCACTATTTGGTGTAGATGTCTCGTAAACCGGTTTCTGCGACAAACTACTTTCAAGTAAGGGAGAAGGTACAATTACCTCATCAAGTTCTACTTTCCTCCCACTCACTTCTTTCGAGAGAAACTCCTTCTCTAGAAAGGATCCATTCTTAACAACAAATGTCTTGCCTTCGGATCTGTGATAGAAGGTGTACCCAACTGTTTCCTTTGGGTATCCTATGAAGACACATTTCTCCGATTTGGGTTCGAGCTTATCAGTTGAAGCTTTTTCACATAAGCATCGCATCCCCAAACTTTAAGAAACGACAACTTTGGTTTCTTGCTAAACCATAGTTCATAAGGTGTCGTCTCAACGGATTTTGACGGTGTTCTATTCAAGGTGAATGCGGCCGTCTCAAGAGCATAACCCCAAAACGATAGCGGTAAATCAGTAAGAGACATCATAGATCGCACCATATCTAGTAAAGTGCGATTCGACGCTCGGACACACCATTACTGTTGTGGTGTTCCGGTGGCGTGAGTTCAAACTATTCCGCATTGTTTCAAATGTAGACCAAACTCAGAACTCAAATATTCACCTCCACGATCGATCGTAGAAATTTAATTTTCTTATTACGATGATTTTCAACTTCACTCAAATTCTTTGAACTTTTCAAATGTTTCAGACTTATGTTTCATTAAGTAGATATACCCATATCCGCTTAAATCATCTGTGAAGGTGAGAAAATAACGATATCCGCCACGAGCCTCAACATTCATCGGACCACATACATACAGATGTATGATTTCCAACAAATCTGTTGCTCTCTCCATAGTACCGAGAACGGGTTCTAGTCATCTTGCCCATGAGGCACGGTTCGCAAGTGCCAAGTGATTCATAATCAAGTGACTCCAAAAGTCCATCAAGATGGAGTTTCTTCATGCGCTTTACACCGATATGACCTAAACGGCGAGTACCACAAATAAGTTGCACTATCATTATCAACTCTGCATCTTTTGGCTTCAACATTATGAATATGTGTATCACTACTATCGAGATTCATCAAAATAGACCACTCTTCAAGGGTGCATGACCATAAAAGATATTACTCATATAAATAGAACAACCATTATTCTCTCGATTTAAATGAATAACCGTCTCGCATCAAACAAGATCCAGATATAATGTTCATGCTCAACGCAGCACCAAATAACAATTATTTAGGTCTAAAACTAATCTCAAGGTAGATGTAGAGGTAGCGTGCCGACCGCGATCACATCGACTTTGGAACCATTTCCCACGCGCATCGTCACCTCGTCCTTTGCGGTGTTAAGCAATCCGTAGTCCTGCTTTGAGTTGCAAATATTAGCAATGAACCAGATATCAAATACCAGTGCTATCTGCGAGCTCTAGTAAGGTACACATCAATAACATGTATATCACATATACCTTTGTTCACCTTGCCATCCTTCTTATCCGCCAAATACTTGGGGCAGTTCCGCTTCCAAAGGACTATCCGCTTGCGATAGAAGCACTCGATTTCAGGTTTAGGTCCAGACTTGGGTTTCTTCTCCCGAGCAGCAACTTGCTTGCTGTTCTTCTTGAAGTTCCCCTTCTTCTTCCCTTTGCCTTTCTTCTTGAAACTAGTGGTCTTATTGACCATCAACACTTGATGCTCCTTCTTGATTTCTACCTCCGCAGCCTTTAGCATTGCGAAGAGCTCAAGTATAGTCTTTACTAACCCTTGCATATTATAGTTCATCACGAAGCCTTTGTAGCTTGGTGGCGTTGATTGAAGAATTACATCAATGACACAATCATCCGGAAGATTAACTCCCGGTTGAGTCAAGTGATTGTAATACCCGGCATTTTGAGTATGTGCTCACCGACGTAACTATTCTCCTCCATCTTGCAGCTATAGAACTTATTGGAGACTTCATATCTCTCAATCCGGGCATTCTGTTGGAATATCAACTTCAACTCTGGAACATCTCATATGCTCCATGACGCTCAAAACGTCGTTGAAGTCCCGGTTCTAAGCCGTAAAGCATGGCACATCGAACTATAGAGTAGTCATCAGCTTTGCTCGCCAGACGTTCTTAACGTCGTCGGTTGCATCAAGAAGAGGCACGGCACCTAGCGGTGCATCCAGACGTAACTCTTCAGGCAGCAATGAGGATAATCCTCGAAGTTACGGACCCAATCCGTGTAATTGCTACCATCATATTTCAACTTTGCTTTCTCAAGGAACGCATTAAAATTCAACGGAACAACAAAGACGAGCCATCTATCTACAATCAAACATAGACAAGCAAGATACTATCGGTACTAAGTTCATGATAAATTTAAGTTCAATTAATCATATTACTAAAGAACTCCCACTTAGACAGACATCTCTCTAGTCATCTAAGTGATCACGTGATCCAAATCAACTAAACCATAACCGATCATCACGTGAGATGGAGTAGTTTTCAATGGTGAACATCTTATGTTGATCATATCTACTATATGATTCACGCCGACCTTTTGGTCTCCGTGTTCCGAGGCCATATCTGCATATGCTAGGCTCGTCAAGTATAACTGAGTATTCTGCGTGTGCAAAACTGGCTTGCACCCATTGTAGATGGATGTAGAGCTTATCACACCGATCATCACGTGGTGTCTCGCACGACGAACTTTGGCAACGGTGCATACTCGGGAGAACACTACTTGATAATTTTAGTGAGATATCATCTTAAAATGCTACCGTCAATCAAAGCAAGATAAGATGCATAAAGGATAAACATCACATGCAATCAATATAAGTGATATGATATGGCCATCATCATCTTGTGCTTGTGATCTCCATCTCGAAGCACCATCGTGATCACCATCGCCACCGGCGCGACACCTTGATCTCCATCGTAGCATCGTTGTCGTCTCACGCCACCTATTGCTTCTCGACTATCGCTACCGCTTAGTGATAAAGTAAAGCAATTACTGTATGCGTTGCATTTCATACAATAAAGCGACAACCATATGGCTCCAGCCGATTGCCGATAACTTCGTTACAAAACATGATCATCTCATACAATAAAATATAGCATCACGTCTTGACCATATCACATCACAACATGCCCTGCAAAAACAAGTTAGACGTCCTCTACTTTGTTGTTGCAAATTTTACGTGGCTGCTACGGGCTTAAGCAAGAACCAATCTCACCTCGCATCAAAACCACAACGATACTTCGTCAAATAGACCCGTTTAACCTTCTCAAGGACCGGGCATAGCCACACTCGGTTCAACTAAAGTGAGAGAGAGACACCCGCCAATCACCTTTAAGCAACGAGTGCTCGTGGCGGTGAAACCAGTCTCGCGTAAGCGTCTGGCGTAATGTCGGTCCGGGCGCTTCATCTCACAATACCGCTGAACCAAAGTATGACATGCTGGTAGGTAGTATGACTTGTATCGCCCACAACTCACTTGTGTTCTACTCGTGCAAAACATCAAACCATAAAAACCTAGGCTCGGATGCCATTTGTTGGTGAATGTAGTAATTTCAAAAATTTCCTACGCACACGCAAGATCATGGTGATGCATAGCAATGAGAGGGAGAGTGTTGTCTCGTACGCACTCGTGAGACCAAGCGAAGCGATCACAACATAGAGGAAGTAGTCGTCACGATCTCCTCGCGATCCAACCGATCCTAGCGCCACATACTCGGCGCCCAGTTCTTGACACACGTCAGCTCGATGACGCCCTCGGCTCCAATCCAAAGAGAGCTTCGGGAGGAAGAGTTCCGTCAAGACGACGGCGTGGTGGCGATCTTGATGTTCTATCGGCGCAGGCTTCGCCTAAGCTTTGCGCACGATATGACCGAGGTGGAATATGGTGGAGGGGCACCGCACACGGCTAAGGAACGATCCGTAGATCAACTTGTGTGTTCTAGGGTGCCCCTGCCCCAGATATAAAGGAGCAAGGGGGGTGCGGCCGCCCTTGGAGGCGGCCGAGGAGTCCTACTCCCACCGAGTAGGACTCCCCCTCCTAGTTGGATTAGGATTGGGGGAGGAAAGAGGGAAGGGGCGCCGCCTCTCCTTGTCCTATTCGGACTAGGGGAGGGCGCACGGCCTGCCCCGCCGCCCTTCCTCTTCTCCCTCATGGCCCACTAAGGCCCAATAACCCCGGAGGGTTCCAGTAACCCTGTTCCCAGAAAATCCCGATTTCACCCGAACCATTCAACTCCAAATATAGGCTTCAATATATCAATCTTTATGTCTCGACCATTTCGAGACTCCTCGTCATGTCCGTGATCACATCCGGGACTCAACTTCTTCGGTACATCAAAATACACAAACTCATAATATAACCGCCATCGAAACCTTAAGCGTGCGGACCCTACGGTTCGAGAACAATGTAGACATGACCGAGACACGCCTCCGGTCAATAACCAATAGCGGACCTGGATGCCCATATTGGCTCCTACATATTCTACGAAGATCTTTATCGGTCGACCGCATAACAACATACGTTGTTCCCTTTGTCATCGGTATGTTACTTGCCCGAGATTCGATCGTCGGTATCCAATACCTAGTTCAATCTCGCTACGCAAGTCTCTTTACTCGTTCCGTAATACATCATCTCACAGCTAACTCATTAGTTGTAATGCTTGCAAGGCTTAAGTGATGTGTATTACCGAGAGGGCCCAGAGATACCTCTCCGACAATCGGAGTGACAAAACCTAATCTCAAATACGCCAACCCAACATCTGCCTTTGGAGACACCTGTAGTACTCCTTTATAATCACCCGATACGTTGTGACGTTTGGTAGTACCAAAGTGTTCCTCCGTAAACGGAGTTGCATAATCTCATAGTTATAGGAACATGTATAAGTCATGGATAAAAGTAGTAGCAACATACTAAACGATCGTGTGCTAAGCTAATGGAATGGGTCATGTCAATCAGATCATTCAACTAATGATGTGACCTTGTTAATCAAATAACAACTCTTTGTTCATGGTTAGGAAACATAACCATCTTTGATTAACAAGCTAGTCTAGTAGAGGCATACTAGTGACATATTGTTTGTCTATGCATTCACACATGTATCATGTTTCCGGTTAATACAATTCTAGCATGAATGATAAACATTTATCATGAAATAAGGAAATAAATAATAACTTTATTATTGCCTCTAGGGCATATTTCCTTCAAAAAGATCTTCGTAGAATATGTAGGAACCAATGTGGGCGTCCAGGTTCCCCTATTGGTTATTGGCCAGAGAGGTGTCTCGGTCATGTTTACATGATTCTTGAACCCGTAGGGTCCACACGCTTAACGTTTGATGACACTAGAGTAATATTGGGATATGCTTGTTGGTGACCGAATATTGTTCGGAGTCCCGGATGAGATCGCAGACATCACGAGGAGCTTCGGAATGACCCAGAGGTAAATATTTATATATGGAAAGTTGCTTTCAGGGTTCTGGAAAAGGTTTTAGTTTATTCGGTATTGTACTGGGAAGGTTCCAGAAGCTTCCGAGGAGTCCGGAAGTCCACCAAGGGTTCCACCACGTACCAAGGGTCAACATGGGCAGAGGGGAGGTGCCCTGGCCTTATTGGGCCAGATGCACAAGTCCCTCAAGGCCCATGTGGCTGGGAAAGGTGGAAAGTCCACTTGTGTATGATAAAGGAGGGAATTGGACTAGGAGTCCAACTCGTCCCCCTTGGTGCGCTAGCCCTAGGGCTTCGAGGGCTGACCACCACGCCCCTCCACCTATATATAGAGGGGAATGTGCACCCCCAAGAGGACACACAAGCCCTTGCCCCCCCTCTTAACTCCTCCGTCTTCGTTGTTTCGGTAGAGCTCGGCGTAGCCCTGCCGGAATCACACCACCATCATCACCGTCATGCCGCGTGCTGCCGGCGATCCCATCTACTTCTCCTCCCTCACTTGCTGGATCAAGGAGGAGGAGACATCATCGAGCCGTACGTGTGCTGAACGCGGAGGTGCCGTCCGTTCGGTACTTCATCGGTTTGGATCACGATTGGATCATGACGAGTACGACTACATCAACCGCGTGGTATACGCTTTTGCTTAACGGTCCAAGAGGGTACGTAGACACACTCTCCCCTCTCATTGATATACTTCTCCTAGATAGATCTTGGGTGTTCATAGGATTTTTTTTGATTTTCATGCTTCGTTCACCAACACTTAGTTCATTGTACTTAATCTCATTAGATTTCTATTATAATGATTTTTTAATTACATTTCATATAAAATTTAGCATCCACTTAAATTCTTGGAATGAAAAGATTGTTTTATGTGATGCGATCAAACAAGTTACAATCATATATGATTCAAATGGATGTAGGTGTTGTGTGTCCTCCCACATGATGCGGACTCCAGGACCCTTGCCCCCTTGTTGGGACGGACAATGGCGGTGTTTCTGGTGCCACATACCTTCTTGGAGGATTTGTCTTGGAACTGACTGGGCGTCGAGGGAGGGCTGGTGATGGCTTCTTCCATGTGGACGATGGGATGATTGTCATAGACCAGTTTGACAATGACGACGACGGTGAGTGAATGTTGGGTTGCGGCATGGCTTCATAGTCGACTCCCCACGTGTTCAAGGGGTTCTCCTTGTGTGGGTCGCCATGTTGTTGTGAACTCCAAGCTAACTTGTTGGGGACCACTATGGTGGACTGGCTTGGTGTAGGCCTTACATATCTCTCTAAAACCACCCTCGTTGTCATAGTCGGAGTTGTTAGGTCGTTTGTGCACGCGCGCTTGTGTGTGGGGGGCTAATTGACAATCTCAACGGTGTTTCTCTCTCCAACAGTGTGTAGATCTTTGTTGGTAGCCGGTTCGATGGAGCATTCTGTCTTGTGGGATGTTGTAATGATTTTCACACTATTTTCTATAATTAATCGAGCAGTTCATTCCTTCTTAAATAATGGATCGAGTTTGAGGCTTTGGGTTAAAGAAAATAACATATCGATGGCATTTAAATAAGACCTCTCACAACGGGAGTGTCAAGAGTATCATGCACTGCAACGTTAGCGAAAAGACGATGTGGCTCTACGGTGAAGGATTTAAGAGAATATTCTAATATCATATTGTAATACAATATCCTAGCGTATGAAACAAGGAAAAAAACAGAAACACAAATTTATTTTGAATTTGCACAAGTAAATAAATAAATTAGCAATATCATACAAGTGTAGTACATTGAAGAGTCAGTATCAGAAACCAGTATGATGTGGATCATAATATTTTAAGATACAACCCAGCCCACTTTGAGAGGTATACAAACCAATAAAACGGAAGTATCGCTTGACGCATGACCTGTTTTTCAAGCTTGCCCACACAATGGTCCATACATACAGCTCTAAATAGAAAAAAAAAACAATACGTAGTTTTTGGACAAGAAAATATCTTTTTTGAGATGAATACATTTTCTGAACTAGGTAGCTGGAGGAGGAAATTCGCCATCATTTTCCATTATGAGAACGGGACAAAGGATGATCGACATCGAGCGCTGCGGCCTGCGGCTACCTGAGCGTGCATGCCGCCACGTGTTGCGCGGCATGCGTGGCCATCGACCTCCCTGTCGACCAAACCCGTGCGGCCACGTGTGAGGACATGATTGCTGGGCACGCCGTCGCTGTCCTGCAACAAAACCATACGTTCGTGCTCCACCGTATACGTGTCAGATATTTCTTGGGTAGCTAGGCTAGTGTGCCGTCACATCTCCCTCCTGCCTGTTCTACGCTCTAAAGGGCAGCATTGTATTTCTTCCTTTTTCATCCATTGCCCGGCGTGCGTCCCCTACAGAAACTTCCATTACAGTCACCGTAGAGAAAATACGCCATTGGATTTTGTTCCTGTAAGTTTTTTTCACATCGGAAAAAGAAAGATGATGCTCCCTCTGATCCAAAATAATTAACGCAGTTTAATGCTTTCCTCGATCCAAAGTTGTTGTACCATTAAAGTAGGGTACTAGATTTTTTTTTTTGAGAGTATGTTGTACTCCATCCGTTCGAAAATACTTGTCATCAAAATGAATAAAGATGTATCTAGAATTAAAATACATCTAGATACATCTTTATTTATTTATTTTGATGACAAGTATTTCCGGACGGAGAGAGTATTAAAGTAAAGACACTTATTTTTGAGACAGAGGGGGTATCAATTAATTTGGCTCCGAGATTTTTTTTTTTATTTGTAAAACAGGACCACTGTGGTATTTGGACAGGGACGTAGTGAGATTTGTGGGCGCGGCTAGCATTTTTTTTAGCTTAGCAAGGCAGCAGTGGCGATGGCACGTGGGCGCGTCAGTGCGATGTGATGGGAGAGCCGCCAAAACAGCACCCATCTCGAGAGAGATAGTGCAAGTCGACGCGAAACTGCTCCACTCGCATTTGATCGGGTTGCGTAATTTAACCCGAACTTGTCTTGTCTTGTCTTGTGCTTGGATTGGAATCATACCAAGTTACCAACAGAAAGGAGTGAAAATGAGGCGTTGGTCTTTCTATCGAGATGGTTTCCAGGCACGACACCAACAGGAACCGCACCTCGGCTCATATAGGAGCATATACCATGCAAGTTATTTGCGTTTTGGGCTTACAACTGCGTCCGGATTCGATGAACCTGGAGCGACCAGAGGATGTTTACGTGCACAGCGCCTCGAAAGCGACGTTTGCCCCGTACCGTATCGAGGCCACAGTCGGTCACCGGCGATAGCGTACAGAACCAAGGTGACCGGCCACGGCTCGCCGCGTATGCCTAAGGCCAACTTTTTCATTTTCGGAGGGCGTCGTCGATAGTACGGCAAAATGTTGTTCTCTCCACACATTGAAATAAAATGATGACTGAAATAGTACAATAGGAACGAGTGTAGGATTTCAGGTTCCGCAAACCCTTAATAGGTTCAAACTTTACGGTGTGTGCAGAGATCTCGACCTACCCAGCCTGCCTACTCGCGAATCTCTAGGCCTAGAGCGTTGAGATCAACGAGACAGAGAGACACAACAGTTTATCCTGGTTCGGGCCACCTTGCGGTGTAATACCCTACTCCAGCGTTTTGGTGGATTGCCTCGAAGGGCTGAGGATGAACTAGTACAGTGGATGAACTGGCCTTAGGAGGTGAGGTGTTTTCGAGCTCAAGAGAGCTGGTGGGGTGATCGTGTCAGAATGGATCCGATCTGTCCGTCCCCCCTCTATGGTGGTGGCTAACTCCTATTTATAGTGGCATTGGTCATCTTCCCAAATGTTGGCGGGAAGGGATCCCACAACGGCCAGATTTGAAGGGGGACAGGAAGTACATCCTATCCCGACTAAACTGGTCTTCGTCTGCGAAAAGCCTCTGGTCGTGACGCTGCGGTGGGCTTGGCAATGACCTCCGTCCTGGCGGTCTTGGTCTTGTTGCACCAGAATGGAAACCTTTGGCTGATTCCTCCGGACTCCGCGTCTGCTGCTTGCCTCCTTTGCACCAAAGAGGAAACTGGTATTCTGCGCCCGCTGGCGCCCGCCTGGCCTTGGTCGTCACGGATCACGTCAGCTGAGCCTCGTGAGGTGCACCTTACATAGAACTCTCCGCCCTTCAAGAGCCAGTCTGAGGAGGTCGATCCCCTCGGAGGTCTTGGTATCGTCCGCCTCGTGAGGCTTGGCCCCTCGCGAGGGTCTTGAGTTGTCGATCTTTGTCGCGTGCATACCGTCGCCGATGCAGCCACGCAGCGGTCAGAGGCAGCAAGTCTGGTACCCCGTATCCAGAACGCCGACAGTAGCCCCCGGGCCCAAGGCGTGCTCGGACTTGGCTTCTAGGCGAAGCCAAAGGGCAAGTGCGGAGCGTCATGGGCCCTAACCTCCTGCGGCCTTAAACGACGCGTGGCGGTTGATGGAATGTGGGCGTCTCCACTTCCCCACGCTGCCTTGAAATCCGCCAAGCCTGGCGGCCGCTCATTGCCAGAGCAGCTCGCCCTTGCAGATTGTCGCGCTTGGCCTTCATTCCTTCTCTTCCCAGGCCTGCGACTCCTTGTGCAGATCTGGTGCCTGTGCCACCCCCCTTCCTGGCTTCCACCATGGCTCTGCAGCAGATGAAGAAGAAAGGGAAGTCGCGCGCCTCGGCTGGACCCCCGCCGGCCTTGGAGCCAGCCCTCGAGCTGTCGACGGTGATCAATCAAGGAGGGTTGAACAAGGTTCACCCTGCCCTCGCAGCCGATTCCAACGAGTGGAAAGCGACGACCGTCTGGCCTGTGTCTTGGCTTGTGGATGACATGAGTGCCACCGAGATCCCCATCTATCTCCATGCTCTCTTCACGGGTCTGATTCCCCCCTTCTCTCCTTTCTTCAATGCCATAATTTCGCACTACCAGATCCACCTGTTGCACATGGATCCCCGCTCCATCATCCTCCTCGCCGTCTTCACCTTCCTTTGCGAGGCCATGGTAAGCATTGCTCCTTCCGTGGCCCTGTTTCACCATTTATTCTTGCTTCGACTGGTCGATGCCCGCCAATGTTTGAGGTGTGCGACCTTTGAAGCTGTGGTGGTGACCGCTGGCTCGGGGATTGACTTCGAGCTTTCGCCTGCTGCAAAGGGGTTTCGGAAGCAATGTCTGTTTGTTGCTGGTGGTACGCGGAGCCCCCTGCTTTGACCCCCAAGCGCCGGCCGCTCCCAGCTCCGGCTGGGGGCATTTGAAGCTCGCCGACCGTCGTCTTGCCTGCGTCTGGAAGAGGTTAGCCAGGCTGCAGAAGCTAGAGGTGACGACACCGATGATGGTGAAGGAATTCGTCCGACAGCGCGTTGCCCCGCTCCAGCGCCACTCTTGCCCGATGTGGGACCTTATCAGCGCTGAGGACTCCATGAGGCTCCAGAAGCCGTCGCTGCCCTCCTAGACCCTAAGGAAGGTACTCAAGCTTCTGATGGGCGAATCCAAACCTGCCGATCTTCCAGGAAATGGCTGCCTCCTCTACCAATGCTCGAACAAGGTGGCCTTCATGGAGCAGATGCCCCTATTCGATGAGTGAGGGTTACGCCCGGAGGGCCTTGAGGGGCCTCGCGAGAATCCCATCCTCATGGCTCCCCTGCTCCTCGACCCTGCGGCGTGCGCCTCAAGTGCGGAAGCAGGGAGGTGCACGCCGCCAGCCGCTGCTGAAGGGACCTCCGGAGATCCTGCACCACGGGGGGCTCCGGAGGCCGAGACTCCCGATACCCAGAAGAGGGCCACTGCGGGGTCAGCGCAACCCGATGCTCCGGAGGCAGAGGCTCCTGAGGTTCCGGACGATGGTTCCGAGGTGGCTGCTGATGGTGGGGCGTCCCCTGGCGGCTCTGAGGCTGCTGCCCAGGGAACCCTACCAAGTGCTTCTGCTCTAGTGGCCACCGCCCTAGGTGCCCCGCCGAATGCACCTCCTCCTAGGGACCGTCCTTCGAGGCCCAGCCGTCTTCGCCTGAATCTTGAAGTGCTCCGCAAGAGGAAAGGATCTCCGAGCCGCAGTGGTGACGCCCGCCGACCGCTGAAGCTAAGGAAATACATGGCTGTGGACGAGTAAGTACCTTATTTTGCGATTCCTCGCGATTCCTTGCTCGCCTTGATCTTTTCTGACCAGGGCCTCACAGGGTCCCCGTGACGATGAAGCCTCAGGAGAGGCACCCTTCCGAGGATCCTGGCTCGATTCCAGCGCACAGCCCCCCATGCCCGGGCTCCGCCCAAGGCACGGAGCCGACCCCAGCCACTTGGGTGTCGCAAGGGGCCCCCGGACTCGAGCCTCCTGCTTCCTTCTTCCGTGACCCGGCCTGGGGGCGAGGGACGCAATGACGGCTCTCCCTCTGGTCACTGTTGGCAGTTGGGTGCCCCTTCGGCGGTCTTCGTCTTCGAGTTGTGGAGCTACGTGGGCCAGCCCCCGGCCAGAGGTAGGCGAGACGTCCAACGCCTCTTCGGTGGCCCTCGGGGCCAAAGAAGGGCTTGGCGGTGCGCTGGCACTTACGCGCGAGCGCAATGTCGTCTGCTACGAGCTCTTCGGCAAGGCGATGTGTGCAATGATCCCGCTTGGTGGGGAGCTTGCCGACGTCGACACTAGGATCAAGGCAGAGGATCGCCGACTGGCACACGAGTGGCACCAGCTGAAGGTCGCCATCAACCTTGGGTGGCTTCGGCGTGATCGGACCGACGCGCTTGCGGCGGCCTCCCTCGCAACTTGTCGTGAGGCTTGCGCCCGTGTCCTGGAGGAGGCCGAAGCCACCAACTGTCGTTGCGAGGCAGCTGAGGAGCAGGAGAGGGAGCTCCTATCTTCAAATGCTACCCTTGAGCAGGAGATTGAGGAGCGGTGTGTCCTCATGGCCGCGTCATTGGGCGAAGCTCCTCTCGTCGAGACGGAGCTTCTGAGGTGCCAAGATGACCTGGCGCTGGAGGCTGTGGAGCATAGCCTGGCGTCGGAGCGGTTGGAGGTGAGGGAGCGCCAGGCGGTTGCGGCTGAGGATGCTGTCACCGCTAGAGAAGCCCGGGTCTAGCTGGAGGTGGAGGAGAGCGTGGCGAAGGCGCGCGCGGACCTGGCTGAAGGGCACCGCATGGATCTGGAGCTGCTCAAGGCCGAGCTTGAGGGCAAGACCACCGCCCTGAAGGCAAAGATGGAATCTGCAGAACAACGTGAGAATGCCGTCAAGGAGGCTCTGGCTTCTTCCTAATCAGCCTTGACTTCTGCCCGCGCCGAGTTATCCTCCCTTCAGCAGCAAGTTAAGGACACCGCATCCCTCGTGGAAAGGGCTGCGAATGAAACGAGTCGTCGCCTGACGCTGCAGCGCAAGCATGGCTCGATGCTCCAGGATCTCTGAGCCAGAGCTAACCGCGCCTTGGGTACCATCTGTGACGAGAGCGCTCCTTATCCGCACGAGAACGACTACGCCAGCCACCTCAACTTCTTCATCGACATCGTGACCTGCCTGGAGGATCAGGCCACGAAAGCTCGCAAGCTTGTTGGGGAGAGGAGCCGGGGCCTTCTTGGGTGCGTGTTCTCGCGTGTCTTCAGCAACCTCCTCAGTCGTGATTCCCACTTAGACTTAGTTGTTGTGCTAGCCCCCGTGCCCGCAGCCACTCAGGATAGACTTGCCAGGTGGGTGGATGACCATGTGGACGCCCTAGTGGAAGAGTTTGATTCTGAGGATGACACGGTCGTGCTTGCGGCCGGAGCAGGTGGCACGGGCGGTGGTGATGAAGAGAATGGCCGCGACGACTCGGGCAGTGCGAGCGGTGCGGATGAAGGTGATGAAGAGGGCACACCCAGCTAGGCCCGCACTTCTGTTTGCCTTAACCTATATGACCAAACTTGAACGCTTCCTCGTGAGAGCATTTTGAAAAGGGGAGCCCCTTACAATGTATATAATTATGAAATGTCTTTGAAGTAGTGTCTACGGTGCGACCCCTCAGGTTCGCAGCCCCAGGCAGGATGGCTATTATGGCTTATCTTTGGTTCTGCGGGTCTCGTGTGAGCCCTGACGATACAACAATGTTTGTCCTCTCGAGGCGAGCCCGTTGTGGGCTCATGAGGGTATGGCCCTCCTGAGGAGCCTGCTGACCTGTCCTGGAGTGCTTCGCAAGGGACCAACAGCCGGACCACGGTTAGGTGCACGTGTGGTGGCCGCAGCCCTGGTCCCTGGGGGGAAGCCCTTGCAGGCTCGGGGCCGGCTTGATCATGCTTGACGCGCGCGCCACCCCCAATCATCGTTGGGGAGTCTGGAAACCAGGACGAGAACAAGGGGTAAGTGGGACGCTGGCGGCGTCTTCAGCGACTGCAGGCCCTCCGCTGGGGGAAAGGGCTTGCCGGTGCCTTCCCCAGCGGGGGACCTACCTCCGAGCAGCGTCTTGCCCCGCACGTGCGGGGGAGGCCCTGGCCCCGGGCTCCCCCCATGCTGCTCCCAAGGCCCTTCGTGTTCCTGCGGTTGGGCCACCGCCCTGAGAGCCCTGGCGGCGGCTGCGCCCTGGTTCACCTGCGATCCATGGTTAGCGCAAGCGTGCCCCTGCGGCGTTAGCTATACCCAGGGGTTGTTGTTGTCGAAGATGTCGGTGGAGCCCTGCAGTGGCTCGCAAAGAGCCTCGGCTTTGTGCACCTCCAGCGCCCAGCCTGGTGTCGGGGATCGGCTGGGGCCTTCTCCCGGCGTGTACCTTAGGTCCACTGCGACAGGTAGGTAGGCTACGGGGCTGACTGCGCCAGAGTAGCTGCCTGGTTGCCTCACACTCCCGTCTTCTTCGGTCGCCATCAGGTCCTGATGACCGAGGGCTGGTGGCCTAGCGCGGCCCCATGGGAGGTTGCTTGGAGTCGCCCTGCCCCGAGGTGGCATGGTCAAAGCAGTGCGGGGCGCACCGTGAGGATAGCCGAAGCCGAGAGGCTCTTTAGGAGCCCTGGGAGGGAGCGCGCGGGAGTGGAGAGGGTGAGCACGCGCCCCTGCCATGGCCTGCAATGTGGGCAGGGTGCAGAATGATGCTGCGCCCCTGCATCCAGCAGCTCGGCAACTCGCTCCAGCAGGGCGTCGTGGCCGCTTTCTGCCAGCTTGCACCTCAGCAGCTCTCGAGCCACGATGACTGCAGCTTGCATGTTCGCCTGCTCCCTGCGTGTGTGCGGTGCGGTTTCCGTGGTGTAGCTTGAAGATCGTACGGCGGCTCGCTTGCGGCGTGGCGCCAGAGGAGAGGGCTGCAGCCCATGCCTCACGCAGCTGGCGGCCCCACGCGAAGCGCGGGCCGCAAGCAGAGCGGGGTGCAGATCTTCCTCATCGGTAGGTGCTGTCGAGGAGGCCTGGACAACCCAGTGCTCAACATCGGCTCTCGGGGCGTCGGCCATGGTGTCGGTGGACTAGCGGTGGACCGGTTGATGGAAGTGTCGGAGTAATGGGCCACGGGTAGGCTCACCCGAGTCCCTGAATTTATCAAGACTTTGGGCCAGCTCCGCCTAGCTGGAGCTCCGCCCTCTGGGAGCCGGCTGGCACAACGGCCGGCTGCCCGAGGGTGGCCAACCCAAGCGTACGGCACTCCGAGTGGCTAGCTCCTGCCGGCTGGCCTCCAGAAAGGGTGGCATTAGGCAGGTGGCCACCTCGCGGCCTCGGTGCGGCCGAGCCCCCCATCGAGAGTACAAGCTAGGGCATGGCTACAGTGAAGCACGTCGCCCTGATGCACGGGACAAGCATGGCTACAGTGCTCCGTACAAGCGGAGATCTCCACACGGCGGGGCACTGTGCCATGTCTCCCCTGACGTCACCCCAAGCAAGCGGAACCCTGTTCCCCACGACGGCCTGTAGGTACGGCCTGCCAGCCGCAGGCCCTACCGGGCAGTGACACACCAGAAGACGGCGTACGCCCGACCAGTCGGGCGCGGGAAGGGCCAACCTCCAGTAGGCGTCCGTCCCTCACCCCGAGGCAAGCGCGCCATTAACCTGATTAGACCAAGCATGGCTACAGTAACTTCCCGTCAGCCGGCGGGACTGTAGCCACAATAAGATGACCAAGCCCTCGTCATGGACGGCACGGCTACAGTAAGCAGCCATCAACCAGTCGGCGAGGCCCACCAGGCGGCGGGCCCCAGTAGTCGTCGGAGAAGCCGGAGTCTGGAGACATTGACAGACGGGCCCCAGCAGCTGGCCCAATTACCATTGTACCCCTGGGGGGCAGGCCTATATAAGCCCCCCAGGCCACCCATGCAAACGTTTCCAACTCTGATAGAACTAGCCAGTTATCTAGGGCAGGGAAGAGCTAGCCTTGCCTTCTCCTACCTCTAGACACAGCTCAAGGAGCACCTTGTATCACTAGTGCCTTAGTGATCATGCGGAGACCCCGCAGAGCAGGAGTAGGGGTATTATCTCCATGGAGAGCCCCCAACCTGGGTAAAGTTCGCCGGCGTACGTGTCTACGCCTTATCCCGCTTCCAGGCACAGGCGAAGTTCTACTCGCTCCCACCATGATAAGCCATCCTTTGGCATATGTCGCACCCAACCCCCGACATTTGGCGCCCACCATGGGGCGAGGTGCACCATCTCCCGGAGACCTGCTCTGGACGGGAACCTTGTTCCTCCCTGGTGAGAGAAGCCAGCCCAGCACGCCCGACGGTGTCAGCTTCAATGCCCTGCATGGCGCGGAGATCGCCTGCGCGGCGAGCTGCCTCGCCGACCTCATTGGTGAGATTCACCTCTCTGACGAGCCGGACTCCGACGTAGGCACCGGCTGCCCCGAGAGCCGCCTCGTTAGCCTCCTTGACCAGCTTCACGTCACCATCGAGCCTGTTGTGGACCTCGAGTCTGTTGGCTCCACCGACCCAATCATCGTCGACTCCGACATGGTGTCGCTTGACGCGTTCCCCACCAACATGGTGATCTACGACGATCCGCCTCCTCGCGAGCACAGCGGCGGGAGCACCGTCACGGAGGTGCTCGTCATTAATAGTGGCGAGCGCTCAAACGGAGAGACTCGAGACCCACTCGATGCGGCGCTGCGGGACTTGACGGCGCCCATCCCAGAAGACGCAGATGCCGAGATGCTGGAGGCACGCCGTGTCCAGCTTCTTGAGAGCGCTGGCCGGCTTGCCAGCGTGCGGCACCTGTGGGACGCCTATCGGCGCGAGATGGACAGAGCGGTCGGCGGTACTCCGGCTCCTGGAGGGTCTAGCCGCATTGGCCCTGTTCGGCAGCGTGGCAGGACCGTCGCCAGCATGTTCGGGGCAGAGCGCCCCGCATACGCCACACCTGAGGAGAATGTCCGGGCCGCCCAGGCGGTAACGGACGAGCTGGATAAATACAAGGGCGACGAGCATCACCACATGACGGAACGAATCCAGCAGCTCCTAGACGCGGCTGCCGCATTGCCCGAAGCTGGCTCCCGCGCTGAAGAGCCCGCCTTGCGGAACGAAGAGCCGCCCCATCGCCAAGAACATGGCGCGACCTCCCGGACACCGACTAGCGGCGCCCATGGAAAACGAGGCAATGATCCGGCGGCCAGCCGGAGCCGGACTCGCCTCTCCATCGAGCGTGACGCAGACGGCCACCCTCGAGCGATAGAGCACCGAGGCGATCCTCCGCCTCCCCCGCCTCGCGGAGCAAGATATCCCACTCCGCCACCTGTCACGCACCCGACACTCGGAGACCACCTTGGTCACCGAGAGGGAGTCGGAGAGAACGACGCCCGCCATCGGATCGGCCGCCTTAACCGATCCTTGGCGCTAGAAGAAGAAGATGCGTTGGGTCCGCCTTGCTTCGGCCCACGAATTTGGGCTGAGCCCTTTCCCAAAGGGTTCACGCTTCCTCGAGATACGTGTAAGTGCATCTAGTGCCCCTTAGTGATTTTGGTGTATTGAAGACTTATAGGTTAAGTAACTAATGCGTTTGTGAGTGTACACAGGTCTATAAGTCTATGAGGAGTTTGATATTTACAGAGAAAGTCGACCCTAAAATGAAGTTCTTCAACCAAGACTTTGATATTCTCAAGACTTTCAAGACTTTGAAAGTGAAGAAATTGGTGTGACCTTGAAGACTTGATATTCATTCGAGGAACATGAAGCGTGAAGACTTTTGTTTTCGTAGTTTCATTTTCCCTTTCTTGAGTCATAGGAAACACCGTACTGTTAAAGGGGGTCGAGGAAATACTAAGGAAAATTTTTCATGTGATGATCAACTCAAAATCCTACACCTACCAATCCTTCGAGTGAAGCCATTGGAAATCTCATACGATTCAAGAAAATTCATCGCGATGTGACGCAGCTTCTTACGTTCACCGAGGACTTTGCTCGATCGAGGAGTTAGGAATTCGCCAAAGTCGAATTGCCTACACAAGGAGGAACATGATAGCCCCGAGGAATTTGAGAGTCAAATTTCCGACCGTTCTTGTCTTCTTGCGCTACCGGCTGTTCCAAAATATCTTATCCACCTAACGGTCATATCATTGAAGGGCATTTATGTCTTATCATGTCGGGTTGCTCCTAGGCTATAAATAGCCGCCCCTACAACCACTAGCTGGTTGGCTGCCCGAGAGAACTTGACACTTGTCATCCGAGAGCAACCCATCCTCCGAGGACTTTGAGCGAAAATCATCAAGTGAGGAAAATCCCAAAACCAAACCCCCACAAACCCAAAGTGATTGAGCATCATCAAGAATTTGATCCTGCGTGGATCCGACGCTTGTTACCTTTGAAGATCGTGCTTCTTCCGCACGGTTAGGCGTCAAGGTCTAGAGCATCCAAGAGGAATTGTGGATCGCCGAGTGACCAAGTCTCGTGAAGGTTTGGAAGTCACCAAGACTTACTACGAGTGATTGGACGAGGCTCGCGTGGTCTTAGTTCAAGGAGAATACGGTGAGGACTGGGTTTCTGAGTTGCGGCTCGTAGACCGGGTGTCCGGACTGTGTGTCCTCGAGTTTAAATACTCACCGCTCAACCGACGCATAACCGAGACAAGGCGGCAGTTGAACTGGTTTACCAAATCAATTGTCTTCACCAACCGACCGGTTCTATTTCCTCAACTCTTCCATTTCCTCATTCTCATGTTGAATGGTTTTCATATCTGTGCTTGAAGACTTTGATCAAGACTTTCACAAATTCCTCGCTCAATTTCTTCATCTGTTTGTCTTCATCTTGCTATCCCGTGGTTTACGCTTTCCGTACTCTGTTTTAGTCTTCATTTCATCATGCTGACTATGTGTGTATCCTGTTATGTTTACTCCTGAGTACATATTCCGCTGCAAGTAGTTCTTCGCTAAGGAATTTCCTCACTAGCAAATTCCTCAGTGAAGAATTATTAAAAATCGCCTATTCACCCCCCCTCTAGTCCATATAACGCACTTTCAATACGCCCAAGTACACTGGCTCCGTGAAGCCGGAGGATTGGCTAGTCGACTACTCGACAGCCATCAGCATAGCAAACTGCAACAAACGTGTTGCCGTGAAGTATGTCCCACTCATGCTACAAGGCACTGCCCGAACATGGCTCAATAGCCTGAAGCTCCGCAGCATCAACAACTGGGTTGATTTCATCGAGACCTTCATCCGCAACTTCACCAGCACCTACAAGCGGGCTCCCAAGCCCCGACAGCTCTCCTTGTGCATCCAAGGGCCCACAGAGTCAACTCGCGACTACCTCACGCGCTGGACCGAGCTACGCAATTCCTGTTAAGGCGTGCACGAGGTGTTGGCAATCGAGTACTTCACCGCCGGGTGCCGAGAGGGCACCCTCCTCAAGCATCAACTCCTCTGCGACAAGCCCGAGACACTCGATGAGCTGCTGGTCATCGCCGACAAGCATGCCACGGCCGACTCCTCCATGAAGGCAGAAATTCTGGTTGATGCGTCCGGCAAGGTGGCATCCCAGGCCCCTCGGACTCTGGCTGGTGACACCAGTCGGGGACAGCAGCCAGGCGACAACAAGCGGAAGGCCACCCAGTCGGCTTCCACTAGCCGGTAGGTGGCAATGGTCGAGGATCAACAACCAGAGGGGTAGCCGGCACCCAAGCGGCAGAAGGGTGGCAAGTCCAATTGGTTGCCTGCTTTCTCTACGAGCAAACCTTAGATGCACCCTGCAAGTTCCATAGTGGCGCAAAGCCATCCAACCACACCACTCGGAAGTGTCACTAGCTCACCAGAATTGCCAAGGGAGATGGACTCCTGCCTCCTCCGCCTGCCGGACTGCCGCCTCCTCAGCCCTAGCAGCCGGTGGTCCGGCCAGTCGGCGCCATACAAGACGAGTACCAGAGGAACATGGAGCCTATGTTGTGTTCACCAGCGTGGCCGATGACTGACGAAGCAGACGGCAACAACAACAAGAAGTGCAAGGAGTGGCCTCCAGCACTCCAGAGTTCATGCATTGGTCCGAGAAGCCTATCAGTTGGAGCAGGGCCGACCACCCAGAAGTGATGCCCTCCCTTGGTTCATATGCCGTGGTCCTAGAAGCGACCCTTGCAACGGAGAGGCGGGCATCCCGTTTCTCTAGAGTCTTGATAGATGGCGGTAGCAGCATCAATATCCTGTACCGTGACACAATGGAGAAGTTGGGAATCAAGCAGAAGCAGCTGACCCCCAGTCGGACTGTATTCCATGGCATAGTTCCTGGCCTTTCCTGCTCACCAATCGGTAAGACCCAGATTGATGTCCTCTTTGGAGACAAGAATCATTTCCGCCGAGAGCCAGTTTGGTTTGAAGTGGTGGACCTTGATAGCTCCTACCATCCACTGCTTGGCCGGCCTGCTCTGGCCTAGTTCATGGCAGTCCCCCACTACGCCTACCTCAAGATGAAGATGCCGAGTACCAAGGGGATCTTGACAGTAGTTGGAGACTACAAGAAGTCGGTCGCTTGCACCACAGATAGCAGCCGGCTGGCAGAGTCCCTCGTGATCGCAGCCGAGAAGCGGCTCCTTGACCGGGTGGTGGTGTTGGCGGGCAAGAAGCCGGAAATGTCACCCATCCCCCAGGAGTCGGAGGTTGAGGGCTCATTCAAGTCGGCCAAGGAAACAAAGAAGATACCCTTGGACCCAGAGCACCCGGAGAGGCACGTTGTCGTAGGCACATGCCTTGACAGCAAATAGAAAAGCGAGCTCGTCGATTTCCTCCATGAGAATCAGAACATCTTTGCGTGGTCTCCCAAAGACATGCTGGGTGTTCCGAAGGATTTCGCTGAGCACAAGCTACATGTCCGACCTGACGCCAAGCCGGTCAGGCAGCCCTTGCGCCGCCTGTCGAAAAAGAAGAGAAGAGTTGTCGGAGAAGAAATAGCCCGGCTCCTAGCAGCCGGATTCATCATGAAAGTGTTCTTTCCAGAGTGGCTGGCCAACCCGGTCCTAGTGTTGAAGAAAAACAAGCAATGGCCCATGTGCATTGACTACACCAGCCTCAACAAAGCCTTCCCCAAAGATCCCTTTGCCCTGCCAAGGATTGATCAAGTGATAGACTCCACAGCCGGATGCGAGTTGTTGAGTTTTTTGGATGCATACTCAGGGTATCACCAGATAAAGCTGAACCCGGCCAACAGGCTGAAGACCGCCTTCATCACGCCATTCAAAGCCTTCTGCTACCTGACCATGACGTTCGGCTTGAGAAACGCCGGCGCCACATTTCAGTGTTGCATGCAGAAGTGTCTCCTCAAGCAACTCGGCAGGAATGCCCATGTATATGTGGATGATGTGGTGGTAAAGACGGATAAGCGTGGCACGCTGCTAGAAGACCTCAAGGAGACCTTTGAGAATTTGCGCCGATTCTAGATCAAGCTCAACCCGGAGAAATGTGTCTTTGGAGTACCAGGCGGCCAGCTCCTTGGCTTTCTGGTCTCAGAGCGCGGCATAGAGTGCAACCCGGTAAAGATCAAGGCCATTGAGAAGATGGAGGTGCCCACCTGACTGCTGGACGTGCAGAAGTTCACCGGCTGCCTGGCATCAATCAGCCGTTTCATCAGTCGGATGGGCAAGAAGGCTCTCCCTCTCTACCAACTCATGAAGAAGACCACTTTTTTCGAGTGGAACGACAAGGCGTACGAAGCTTTCTCCCAGCTCAAGAAGATGTTGGCGACCCCGCCTATCCTGGCAGCTCCGACTGAGAAGGAGCCCATGCTCCTCTACATTGCTACCACCAGTCGGGTCGTCAGTACAATCATTGTGGTAGAGCGCAAGGAGGAGGGCAGAGCATTGCCGGTCCAGTGACCGGTATATTACTTGAGTGAAGTACTATCCGCCTCCAAGCAAAACTACCCGCATTATCAGAAGATGTGCAATGGCGTGCACTTTGCCGCCAAGAAGCTGAAGCCCTACTTTCAAGAGCACCCAATAACCGTCGTTTGCACGGCTCCGCTTGCTGAGATCTTGGGAAGCCGGGATGCTTCTGGCCGAGCGGCCAAGTGGGCCATCGATCTGGCACCTTACACCATCTACTACCAGCCTCGCACCGCCATCAAGTCGCAAGTGTTGGCCGAATTCCTCGTCGACTGGGCCGAGACCCAGTACTTACCGCCAGCACCAGACCCTACCCATTGGCGGATGCATTTTGATGGATCAAAAATGCGCACCGGTCTGGGAGCCGGCATCATCCTCACTTCTCCCAAAGGCGACAAACTCAAATATGTGTTGCAAGTCCATTTTGCCGCCTCCAACAATGTAGCAGAATATGAGACACTCATACATGGACTCCGGCTTGCCAAGGAACTCACCATTCACCGGATCTTATGTTATGATGACTCCGACTTGGTGGTCCCGCAGTCGTCAGGCAACTGGGACGCCAAGGATGCAAATATGGCAAGTTACCGCTTCCTTGTGCAGCAACTCAGCGGATACTTTGACGGGTGCGAGTTCCTCCACGTGCCAAGAAACGACAATGAGCAAGCAGATGCTTTGGCACGGATCGGCTCCACCCGACAAGCAATACCAGCCGGCGTTGCCTTACGCCGCCTTCTCAAGCCGTCCGTCAAGCCGTCCCCAGAATCAGATTCCATCTTTGTGCCGGCCCCTCCCGAAGCAGTCGGATCCGACTTGAGGGTCCCAGAAGCCGGCAAGTGGACATCAGTAGGCGGCCCGGGGACTGTAGCCGTCGCACCCGGCCCGGCAATTCTAGAGCCCGACCCGGGGACTGCAGCAGTCGGCCCGGGGACTTCTTCAAGACAGCACGCGGAAGCAATTGCCAACCCGCCACCTCCCGGCCCAACCACCCTCATACAAGTTCTGAGCCAGGAAGTGGAAGAGATAGCAGCACCTTCTTGGGCTCAGCCAATCCTCGATTGTGAACAAAGAATCGCCGATCGATGAGATCTCAGCAGCAGTAACGGCGAAAGCAAGAAGATATACCATAGTCAACAGAGCTGGTTCGACACAAAGTCACCGGTGTATACCAAAGGTCATGCGTGGAGCCGACCAGGCCAAGCAATCTCGTGACATTCACCAGGTGAATGTGGCCTACCACGCAGCCTCAAGAGCCCTTGTTGCCAAAGCCTTTCGCCATGGTTTTTTCTAGCCGACTGCTCTTGAGGAGGCCAAAGAGTTGGTCCAGAAATGCCAAGGGTGCCAAAAATTCCGCTCCAAGCCGCATTTTCCAACTTCTGCACTCAAGACCATTCCGATTGCTTGGCCATTCGCTGTTTGGGGTTTGGATATGGTGGGTCCATTCAAGACAGCCAGTGGCGGCATGACTCATCGGCTTGTCGCTGTGGACAAGTTCACCAAGTGGATAGAGGCCAGGCCAATCAAGAAACTAAATGGGCCGACTGCCGTGACCTTCATCACCGACATCACCACTCGGTACGGCATACCACATAGCATCATCACCGACAATGGCACAAACTTTGCCAAAGGAGCCTTGGCTCGCTTCTGCACGACGCAGGGCATTCGACTGGAGTTAGCGTCCGTTGCCCACCCACAGTCAAACAGCCAGGTTAAGCGAGCAAATGGCCTCATCTTGTCCGGCATCAAGCCCCGACTGGTCGAGCCTCTTGAGCGTTCGGCCGGCTCCTAGCTCGACGAGCTGCCTGCCGTCCTCTGGAGCCTGCGCACAATGCCGAACAAGTCAACCGGCTTCACGCCATTCTTCCTTGTCTAAGGTGCCGAAGCCGTCATCCTGACGGACATAGAGTTCGACTCCCCGCGAGTCACCATGTACACAGAGGCGGACACTAAGGAGGCGCGAGAAGATGGCATCGACCTGCTGGAAGAGGGCCGGCTGTTGGCACTGAGCCGGTCCGCCATCTACCAGCAGAGTCTATGCCGGTACTACAACCGCAAGGTGAAGCCAAGATCCTTCCAAGAGGGAGACCTTGTGCTCCGGCTGATCCAGCAAACAGCTGGCCAGCACAAGCTCTCGGCGCCTTGTGAAGGCCCCTTCATCATCAGCAAGGTGCTCGACAACGACTCCTACTATCTGATCGACGCCTAAAAGCCCAAAGCATGCAAGAGAGATGATTCGGGCAAGGAGATGGAGAGACCGTGGAATGCAGACCTCCTCCGAAGATTTTACAGTTGAAAAGCAGTATGTATCACGCTACCTTTTGTATCATGTACAAAGGCCTCGGGTCCCCTGAGACAAACTCGGGGACTGCCATGCCATGAGTATGTATAGTTTTTTCCGCCTGGCACCAGGTTCGACCAGTCGGCCCGGAGGCACGCCGCCTTTTGCTATATGCCGCCTCAGAAGCCGGGACAGTAGTGTGTCGGCACTGACACCTCCTTGCCGTGGCCGCAGCTATGAGCGACTTATACTGGCAGCAGGGGTCCCAAACTGGCGCCTACACGAAAAATGACTGAGGACAAAACACATATAGCAAAGGCCGGCATCTCACCTTTTTCGTCCGGCTGCCGAGTAGCGGGCCAGCCGGCTCCTACTTTTTATTGCCAACACCCCGAATGGCTAAGTACTAGCCCTCATCCAAATGACTAAGTACTCAACCTAGCCGCAGTCCGCAGAGCAGCTGTTTGGCTGGCAAGAGGATAGCCAAGGGAAGGCGGCAAATGAAAAAACCAAGGAGTAAAAGGCAAGGAAAGATAGAAGTCGGCAAAGCAAAGCATAAAGCTATGATAGAATATTTACATGGATAAAGGCCTCTAGCCGACATTCAAACAAAATTTTGATATACACCCCGTGGGTGGAATTGCGCGAATTTAACAAAGTGTTCAGAGTAGCAAGCAAAAAGCAGATAAAATCCTAAGGAGCAGCAAAACACTGGTGGTGGGCGCCGGTTGGCGCAGAAGCAAGGCGATCCGCATTGGCAAAGGCCGGATGGCATGGCGAGGACTCGGCCGGACGCTGAGTCGGCTGCACCGCTCGGGCGCGGCAGCGGCTCCGTCTCAAGGCAAGAATCGCCAAGCCGGAAAGCGGGCGGCGGAGGGCTGGAGGACAGAGTCGGTGGCATCCGTCGGAGGAACGGGCGGCTGGTCGGTCCCTACCTGGACGTCTCCAGTAGCAGCCGTCACCTTGGTGCGCGACTCATTGCTTGAGGCCCGGTCAGGTTGGGGCTGACTGAGGGAGTCCTGGACTAGGGGTGTCCGGATAGCCGGACTATCATCATCGGCCAGACTCCAAGACTTTGAAGATACAAGATTGAAGACTTCGTCCCGTGTTCGGATGGGACTTTCCTTGGCGTGGAAGGCAAGCTTGGCGATATGGATATGTAGATCTCCTACCATTGTAACCAACTCTGTGTAACCCTAGCCCTCTCCGGTGTCTATATAAACCGGAGGGTTTTAGTCCATAGGACGAACAACCATTACAACAATCATACCATAGGCTAGCTTCTAGGGTTTAGCCTCCTTGATCTCGTGGTAGATCCACTCTTGTACTACCCATATCATCAATATCAATCAAGCAGGAGTAGGGTTTTACCTCCATCGAGAGGGCCCAAACCTGGGTAAAAACATCGTGTCCCTTGTCTCCTGTTACCATCCGCCTAGACGCACGATTCGGGACCCCTACCGAGATCCGCCAGTTTTCACACCAACATTGGTGCTTTCATTGAGAGTTCCTCTGTGTCGTCATCGATAGGCTTGATGGCTTCTTCAATCAGCAACAACGCAGTCCAGGACGAGACTTTTCTCCCCGGACAGATCTTCGTGTTCGGCGGCTTCGCCTTCAAGGGCCAATTCGCTTGCCATCCGGAGCAGATCGAAGCTACGCCTCGCCACCGTGTCAGGTTTGGAAGCTTAAACTTCACGGCCGACATCCGCGGAGACTTGATCTTCGATGGATTCGAGCCACGTACCAGCGTGCCGCCTTCACACGATGGGCATGATTTAGCTCTGCCGCGGACAAAGGCCCTCGAAGTCGCAGACATGAGTCCGCCCCGACCGCTAGTTCGAGCCGATCAGCGCAGACGAGGATGTGGCTGGACACCGCTCGGAGCTGCAATCTCGACGAAGGAGCCGAATACCGACCTTGTCCTTTGCAAAGCTCGTGACTCGAGCTGCGGACTCCTGCCGACTCAACCTCCTGCGCCCGCCAATCGAATCCGATTGGGCGCCGATCATGGAGTTCACCGCTGTGGACATCTTTCAGCACTCACCCTTTGGCGACATCCTGAATTCGCTAAAGCATCTCTCGTTATCAGGAGAGCCCTGGCCGGACTGCGGTCAGGACGGTTGGTATGCGGATGACAAAGAAATTCAAAGCCCACCCACCACCCACTTTATAGCCACTGTCGACGATCTAACCGACATGCTAGACTACGACTCAGAAGACATCGATGGTATGGACGACGATGCCGGAGACGACCAAGAACCAGCGCCTACGGGGCACTGGAAGACGACCTCGTCATACGACATATACATGGTGGACATCCCAAAGGATGGGAACGGCGAAGAAGCAATGGAGGCAGATTCCCTAAGAAACAGCCTGCGCCGACGCGTCGCGGCCAACAGAAATCCCGCCACAAAGAAGAATGGAGATTCGGCACCAAGATAATAACACCCCAGAGTGTGCGAAGACAACCCTCCAAGAAGATTCAGCAAGCAGAGGACGCAGGCCAGCCTCACGAGAGCGGCGGATGAAGAGGTCGAGGATGATAATTACATGCCTCCTCCGGAGACGAGGCAAGCCTCAACGACGACTAATTAAATGGGTGCACGAGGATCCCGTCGAACAAGAGCGTTTAAATGCAGGCTAATGGCCACGGCAAACAGCCTAAAGAAAAGCAACAACCTTCAAGCTGATCAAGACTCTTTGGCCGACAGATGGACCGAGGTCCTCGCGTCAAGAGCATGAACTCAACGCCTCCAAAAGCTACCCAAAACGCAAGTTGCTCCCCGATTAGAGGAGGAAGCATATAAACCTTCATCACCAAGACAATATGACAGACCGACCACCTCGCGTGTCGCGACAGAGGCATCTAGGCCCTCCATCAGGATCGTACCCCGGCATCGCTCGAAAAGTACAAAGCCACGGGGAATGCGCCAGACTTGCAAGACATATTGGAGGACAATGCAAGACAATCAAGATCTATCTACGGATCACGTGGGCGCCCCACGATCCACGACTACCGTCGCGCGGATACAAGAACTCCGCCGGGCGAACACAGCAGACAAAGCTCTCTTGAGCTACGCCGTGATATTGCCCGAAGATAGAGGCGCCAGACACCCACTATGCTTCACAGATGAAGTAATGGATCATCAAATCCCGAAGGTTTAAACCCGTAAACATTGAATCCTACGATGGCATAACAGACTCAGCGGTTTGGATCAAGATTATCTCCTTCATATCCATATGGCCCGGTGACAATCTCCACGCCATCAAGTATCTCCCACTCAAGCAAAGGACCAGCTTGGCATTGGCTTAACAGCTTGCCGCCAGAGTCAATTGGTGTTGGGAGGACACGAAGCCGATTTCTCGACAACTTCCGTGGCACATCGTGCGACCACCAGACGCCGATGACCTAAGCCACATAATTCATCAGCCAAACGAATCGGCCAGATAGTTCTGGACACGGTTCTTAACAAAGAAAAATCAAATCGTCGACTGTCCGGATGCAGAGGCCCTCGCAGCCTTCAAACATAACATCCGCGACGAATGGCTGGCCCGGCACCTAGGACATGAAAAGCCGAAATCCATGGGAGCCCTCACATCACTTATGACCCGCTTCTGTGCGGGGGAGGACAGATGTCTAGCCCGCAGTAACAACCTCAGCAAAAATTCTGGAAGTCTGGACAACAAGGACCGCAATGGCAGGTCGCGTCGCAACAAAAACAAACGCCGCGTTAACGGCGATAACACTGAGGATACGGCAGCAACACCGGATTCAGAGGCTCTAAACCCGGTTAGCGGAAAAAGCCATTTAAAAGAACTACTCTGGGTCCGTCCAATTTGGACCAAATACTCAACCGCTCTTGCCAGATACATGGCACCCCCGAAAAGCCAGCTAACCACACCAACATGGATTGTTGGGTATTCAAGCAGGCAGGCAAGTTAATTGCCGAAAACAATGACAAGGGGCTGCATAGCGATGACGAGGAGGAGACTCGGCCGCTAAACAGTAGAGGACAAAAGGGTTTTCCCCCACAAGTGCGGACGGTAAACATGATATACACAACCCACATACCCAAGAGGGAGCGGAAGCGCGCACTTAGGGACGTATATGCGATGGAGCCAGTCGCCCCGAAGTTCAATCCATGGTCCTCTTGCCCGATCACTTTCGATCGAAGGGACCACCCCACTAGTATCCGCCATGGCGGATTCGCCGCATTGGTTTTAGACCCAATCGTCGATGGATTTCACATCACTAGAGTCCTGATGGATGGCGGCAGCTTTGAACTGCTTTATCGAGGATACAAGGCGCAAGATGGGCATAGACCCTCAAGGATTAAACCTACAAAGATGACCTTCAAAGGCGCCATACCGGTGTTGAGGCCAATTGTACGAGGCTCACCACACCGAAGTGGTCTTCGGATCCCGGATAATTTCGAAGTGAGGAGTTAATCTTCGACATAGTCCCGCTCATGGCAGCTATCACGCTCTACTTCGGACGAACCGCGTTTGCAAAGTTCAACGCGGTGCCGCATACATACCTAAATCTCAAGATGCCAGCCCTCGAGGTGTCATCACGGTCAACGGAAACACTTGAACGCCCCCTCCGAGCGGAGAAACACACACGCTCGCGCGGCGTACTGAGCAGCCTCTTAAGGTAATTTTCGAGTCCGGCCGTTAAGCGACCGGACACGGCCAAACGCGCCCGGAGTAACATACATCAAGACCACCTGGCACGTTCCGAGCACGCGTAGCAATGCGGCCCCAACCCCGGCCCTCGCATAATTGCAAGACCAGTCCTTCGCGTACATCATTACGTTCTGGAGATACCATGGGCATAGGGGGAGGGGCATGACCACAACAGGACCAGAGTGCGGATCAACCACAACAGGGGCTCCCAAGTGCGTCGCTTTCTTTTCTTTTTTTCTCTTTTCTCTTATCCACAAGACTCCGTTCACCAGAGGCCCTGTCCGGCAGTAGACCTGCCGAACTCACGATGCAACAGCCAGGGAAGGACAAAGGCTACGACGAACACTCAGGTGGTCTCCATTATGAGCATTAAATTTGTTAAATACACCATTCCGCAGCCTACCCCTGGAGGGGGACATGCCTAATAGTCCAATCCCTTGCTTACCGCACTATTTGTATCGTTCTACACTCATGGCAGAATTCCTTGAATAAACAATGCATCACTTTTCGCTTATAATTGCATTCCTCTTTTACATATATGTTCATTTATGACGTTTTGCATCTGTACACTTTGGTACGGCCGAATACACCAGGAGCTTATGTTCCCCGCATTATGGTGTGATAAGTTCAAACACTTTCACAAGTGCGGCACCCCGAACTTATAGCACTATATGCATCGGCTCCGAATCATGTCTTGGGTCAATAGTTGGGTTTGCCCGGCTCCCATGTTTTGGTACCTTACGCCCGTTCTATCGGCTAAGGTAGCACTAGGAGAACCACTGCGATTGCGCCCCGGTCGAGCTGGGCGAGCGCCTCAGTGGAGAAAGCTAAAACTGACCGTCTTGATAAGGCGAGAGCTGGTCGCTGTTCGAGAGGTCTTTTCGAGTCCCTAAAGACTTATGCCGCTTAGAGCGAGGAACCGGCTTCGTCTGCCCAGCGTGATAGCGCCTCAACTCGCTCTTCGAACACTAGGGGCTTCGCCAAATTTAAAATTATAGAATTCTATGGCTAAGTGAGAGTGTTCAAGCATTATAAGTCCGGTTGCCTTGTTCGTTGTGTTGAGCGCCTCCTAGATGGACCCAAAATGGGAACAAGAGAACTCAAGTTTATCCCGAACACCCCAAAGACTGTGGCATGGGGGTCAAGCCGACGACTTGCCATCTCTCAGATTTGATAAACGGCCGCACAGAAGGTAATATTTTAAATTAATAAGCATTGCTTAGCGCATATGAACAAAGTTTTTAGCACACAGGATAACACATTGCAAGTCTACTCAAATATTACATCTTTGGGGAACTCATCCGCAATCTTGCGGGCACCCTTCAGGACACTCTTATAATACATTTCGGGCGTGCGATACTCCTTGCCCGCCGGCGGCGCGTCCGTCAGAAGCTTCTCAGCATCCAGCCCGCCACAAGGCACCTTTTGCGGGCAAGGGCCCGACGGCACCTTCAATGCAAAGGAGCGCTTGATGACTTCCACCAGGGGACACGCATCCACCAGCCGCGCGCATGCCGGTACCTCCTGTGCATGGCCTTTTCGAGCCACAAACCGGACTATGAGGCCCTTCATGGCCTGCTCGGCTACCTTAGGAGCTCGACCAGCCGCTTCACCGGTCGCTAAGGGCACCGGATGTCCGCCTCAAAGATACCGAGACCGAAGACCTTCTCCGCTGAGATCCCTCCTCGCCCGGTAGAATGCAGCATCATCGGACACGCCTGCGTGGCAGATCTGCAAACGCCCTAGAGAGCTCCGAATCGGGTAAGTAATGTAATTCACATTCACATGCTTGCTTTGCATGAAAAATGCCTTACCCGCCGCTATTATCTTCACCGCCTCAATCTCCTGAGGGCCTTATGGGCCTCGGCCTTAGCGGCTTTGGCACTTTCAAGAGCCGAGGCAAGCTCGGACTCGAAGTCTTGAGTCGCGCCCAAACTCTCATGCTTTTCCATGAGAGCCTCGAGCTCTTGCCGCACCTCCGCCACCCGCGCCTCCTGCTTCTCTCGCTCCGCTTGTTCGCGATCAAGATTACGTTGACGCGGACACGGCCTCCTTCAGGTCACCACTCGTTTGTGGCCCCTCAAAGGCCCACGTTATCCTTGTTATTTCTATTGCAACCAAAATCCTTTTCCGGAAGGTACAAATTTAATATGGTGTTACTCACCTTCTTTGTCCTCGAGCTGCTTCTTGGCAAGGCCGAGCTCGTTCTCGGACCGCTCGAGGTTCTGCTTCAAAGCATCAACCTCCGCAGTCAGTGCGGCAGAGGTCAGCAACGCAGCCTGTAAACCCATATTGACATAATTTTAGAACTCCTGCAGATATCTTTTTAGATCCTCGGACCGATTTTTCTTTCCTAACACCGAACCGAGCATCGGGGCTCTTGTCTATGCGGTATTACATTACATATTTTAAAATTTCTTACCTCAAAGCCTTGTTAGAAGGCTGCTTTCTGAGCTTCGTCACTCGCTCTTGGCGAGCTGAACCTTTCAATCACCGCACTCATGATAGTGCGGTGTTCTTCCTCGATGGAAGCGCCGTTGAGCGCCTCCAACAAGTTGTCCGGCGCCTCCGGTTGGACGGAGGCTGCCAGTGTCACGGTCTTGCCCTTCTTACAAAGGGGCCGCCTGCCGGGCTCTGGAACCACTGCGGGTTCCGGTGCAGAGTCCGGTGTGAAGTCCGGGAGGTTGCCCTGTGGCACCTCCGGAGCCTCCCCCTCCCGGCGGGTCCCCTCCTGGGATCCCACCTCGGCGTCCTCAGCGTCACGAGGGGTGGAGGCGGTCGGAATGGAATTCACATCCGACGGAGCCAAGGACCCGCTCGAGGAAGCGGGAAAATCGTCCTCGGCCGGACTACAGGTTGTATGCGGCATTAGAAGGACACTATGTGGCACAAAAGAGAAATTATAAATCGTTCAGGAATCCGGATACTTACGATCTTGCCGGGGGCTTGGCCCTTGAGGGACACCCCTCATCGCCGTCGTCAGTGTTGGCGGAGTAGTCCGGAGGAAGGGTCCTTCCCTTCTTGGACCCTTCGGCCTCCCCCGTTGGGGAAGCCTTCCTCTTCCTCTCTCCCCCCCTCTGGGGGACAGTCCTCTTTCTCCTCCTCGTCTTCGGGGGTGGAGTCTGCCTCGGAGCCATCGGACGATGAGTCCGATACCACCTGGCGCCGGGAACTCCTTCGGGTTCCCGTGGCCTTCTTCTTGGCCTTCTTCTCCGGCACCACATAAAGGGCCGGAACCTGCAGCCCCGTTAAACGGGTGTCCGCTGGGTCTTCGAGGAGGGGAGCCGGACAGTTAACCTGTCTGGACGTCCTCTACCAGTCTTGTTAAAGGCATTGGGAATTTTAAATCCCGCATAGAGTCAAACTATGAAAGAAATGAATGTCCTATAAAGGATAGCATAGCTTACCGCGCCGGCCGGGCATTGTGTGCTAAATCCGCGATCTTCAGTCGCGGATGCGGGGGCTTCTCCGCCCTTGAACATCACCCTCCAGGCAGCTTCATACGCTGTGTCGAAGAGCCCGCTAAGGGTTCGGTGCTGTGCCGGATCAAACTCCCACAAATTGAAGGCCCGTTGTTGGCAGGGGAGAATCCGGCGGACGAGCATGACCTGGATCACATTGACAAGCTTAAGCTTCTTGTTCACCAAGGTCTGAAGACAGGACTGGAGTCCGGTCAGCTCCTCCGAACTGCCCCATAGCAAGCCCTTCTCTTTCCAGGAGGTGAGCTGCATGGGGGAACTAGATCTGAACTCGGGGGCTGCTGCCCATTTAGGGTCATGCAGCTCGGTGATGTAGAACCACCCCGATTGCCACCCTTTGGTGGTTTCCACGAAGGCGCCCTCGAGCCAAGTGACGTTGGGCATTTTGCCCACCATGGCGCCTCTGCACTCCGCTTGGCTGCCCTTCACGACCTTCGGCTTGATATTGAAGGTCTTTAGCCACAAGCCAAAGTGGGGCTGGATGCAGAGGAAGGCCTCGCACACGACGATAAACACCGAGATGTTGAGGATGAAGTTTGGCGCTAGATCGTGGAAGTCCAGGCCGTAGTAGTACATGAGCCCCCGGACGAAGGGATGAAGTGGGAAGCCCAGTCCGCAGAGGAAGTGGGGAAGAAATACGACCCTCTCATGGGGCATGGGGGTGGGGATGAGCTGCCCCTCGTCGGGCAGCCGGTCTTGATGTCATTGGGGCAGGTATCCGACACCGCAGGTTTCTCGATGTGTCCCTCCGTAACGGAGGAGGCCATCCACTTGCCTCCTGCTCCGGACATGGCTGGAGAAGGTTGAGGCGAGGTGTGCGGACTTGGGCGCTGGAGCTCGAGTGCACGGAAATGGATAGGCAAAGGAGGAAGAAGGCGTAGGTGAAAAGGGTGGATCCTTATCCCCTTATATATGGGCGGACGAAGACTATGTGTCCCCACCGGCCAGGTAAAACTCGCCTATCTCCCAAGTGCCACAGTCAATGGCGCGGTTGGGTTACCCACGTCCATATTGATGGGAATCCCGGAATAAGGGGAAAAGGATCTCTGCTTCGACAAGACGTGCCAAGGAAACCGCTTCATTAAACGCCCTGAGGTGGTATAATAAAATTCGAGTAAAGGCTTGGTAGTGGCGTGATGTCATGCCACGAAATACATCAGCAGATCGAACTTGTGTACATATTATTCTCTCTACGGTGGTATGTGGAATTTATTTTGCAGAGCCGAACACTATCCTGGTGTTCACAATCTTCTATGATTAATTCGGAGGAGGAACCCACCTTGCAATGCCGAACAATATGCACGCCGGACTCATCGTCATTGAAGCCTGGTTTAGGGGCTACTGAGGGAGTCCTGGACTAGGGGGTGTCCGGATAGTCGGACTATCATCATTGGCCGGACTCCAAGACTATGAAGATACAAGATTGAAGACTTCGTCCCGTGTCCGGATGGGACTTTCCTTGGCGTGGAAGGCAAGCTTGGCAATACGGATATGTAGATCTCCTACCATTGTAACCGACTCTGTGTAACCCTAGCCCTCTCCGGTGTCTATATAAACCGGAGGGTTTTAGTCCGTAGAACGAACAACCATTACAACAATCATACCATAGGCTAGCTTCTAGGGTTTAGCCTCCTTGATCTCGTGGTAGATCCACTCTTGTACTACCCATATCATCAATATCAATCAAGTAGGAGTAGGGTTTTACCTCCATCGAGAGGGCCCGAACCTGGGTAAAAACATCGTGTCCCTTGTCTCCTGTTACCATCCGCCTAGACGCATAGTTCGGGACCCCCTACCCGAGATCCGCCGGTTTTGACACCGACACTGACCGTCCGTCCCGACCTCCGGCAGGTCGACGTTGCTCTCCTCATCTTCCTCCTCCTCCTACTCCTCCTCCTCCTCCTCTTCCTCCTCCCCGTCTTCCCCTTCATCGCTGGAGTCGATGACTTCAGCTGAATCTTCGCTGTCCTCCGGGTTCAGCCCGAGCCACTCTTGCAGAGCTTCGTCGCCTTCCTCGACCACCTCTGGAACAAAGACGCTGGTGTCGGTGAAGTCAGCGATCACCGCCGGCCTGTTGACAAGCTCGGCCTCCACCGCCAGCTCCCCTGCGCTTCAAATGAACGTACAAGCAGGCTAAGTCCAGCCCAGGATACCACACCTTGGCGAACTCCAAGGCCCGGCGCGCTCCTACCCGGGCTCCAGCCAGTTGGCCGTCTGACTTGGGGTCTGCACGGAGCCGGCAAGCCTGGCCAGAGGGTGGAGACTGCCTGAGATCCGATGCGCTGGAGGCGGCGTAGCATGTGGTGAGCAGGCCGAAGCCGGGCCTGAATGCTGCGGACCTGTTCACCAATAGTTCGGGGAGCATCAGCGGTTATTTGCGCGCCTTCTGCCCTTCGCTCCTCGCGCTGGGCCTCGATCATCTGGATTGCGGCTACAAAATGGCCCGGGAAGAAGTCTGTTCGGGCGGAAGAAGAAAAAACCAAGGCTATAAGCAAGGAACCGGCATGAACAAGGGCCGACAGTTCAAAACAAGAAATCAAGAGAATGAAGCTTATCATCGACCAAGTCTTTGATGCTGCTGGAGCAGGACATCATCTGAGCCTCCTTGTCAGCCCAGGCAGATCGTTCGATCTCAAACTCGGCGAGGAGGTTGGTCTCCGTCGTCTTCACCTTCAGCTGGGCCGCCTTGAGGGCTTCCGCCTGCTCGGCAAGTTGAGCGACCAGGCGATCCCGCTCCTCGGCCAGCTTGCCGCACTCCGCCTCCTTGCCATGCAGAGCAGTGTTGGCCTGGCCCAACTGCTCCTGCAAGGCGGCGTTGGCCTCTGGAAAAAGGGAAAGAAGAAAAAGGAATCAGTCAAGCGGACAAGACAAAGAAAAGAAACAACTAAGGAGATTCGGCCCGACTGCTCAGCAGTCAGCCCAAACCTCGGGGACTACAGCCCACGGGCGCGCCATCGTGCCCCCGCGGAGAAGAAGTGGTTGACGAAGAAAGGAAACAACTAAGGAGATTCGGCCCGACTGCTCGGCAGTCAGCCCGAACCTCAGGGACTACAGCCCGCGGGTGCGCCAGCACGCCCCCGCGAAGAAAGGAAGATAGAAACTTACTCCGGCTCTCGGCCAGATGGGCAGTCTGCGTCTCTAGCTCCTGGACCCTGGAGTTGTAGGTGGTCGCGTGGAGATTGTGATAGTCCTGCAGAAGGAACACCAGACGAAATCAGCAGTCGACAATTGCAAGATAAAGTTCCGACCCGCCTGCTCAGCAGCCAGGCCGGAACTTGGGGACTACACCCAGTGGGTGCGCTTGCGCGCCCCCACGAGAGAAGCAAGAGGATCATCCAAAGAAGAAAGCCAAAGATAACTTACGCGGATGGAAGTTCGCGACTCCAAGAAGGCCTCGTTGTAGCGCCTGAGGGCCTCCGCTTCTGCCCGGAGCTTGGCCTAGACATCAAGAGATGCCTGGTTCAGGACGCCCGTCCTGCCCCCGTGTATCCAACCCATGGGTGCAGTGTTGGTCGCCTCGGTGTCGGGGTCCGACGAGCTTGCGGTGCCGACCTCCTGCGGCCGCGGTGCTGAGGCCGCCTGTAACGCCCCGGATTTGACGCGTCAGGTGTCTTCCAGTTATTTGTCGGCGTTGCCATGTCATGTGCTTGCGTGTTGCGTTTTATCATGTCATCATATGCATCTCATTTTGCAAACGTGTTCGTCTGATGCATCCGAGCTTTTTCCCCGTTGTCCGTTTTGCAATCCGACACTCCTATGTCCTCCGGCGCCCCCTTTTACCTCGTTTCATGAGTGGCCGAAAAATGTTCTCGGAATGGGTCGAAATTTGGCATGCGGTCTTATTATAGTATAGACAGAGCACCTGTCAAGTTTCATCGCATTCGGAGCTCATCTAATAGCCCAACCGTTAAACTTATAGCAGCATCGTTGCCGGTTTATTCATCGAACGTTTCGGTCTCCGAAACTGCTGTCGGGCCTCTCTCTCTTCTCTGCTTCAGCCCCTCGCCTTTCTAGCACAGCCCACTAACCCCTAACCCTAGATGCCTGCCTATTTAAGAAGCCCCCTTGCCATTTTTGGGTGCCCCTAGCCTTCCCCTACCCTCAGCCGCCGCACCCCCCTCGAAAACCGCGCCACCAGCCAGATCCATCCACCTCCTCCTCGTTTTCTGGCGCCCACCACCTGCACCTTGCCACTTGGCGTGCAGCCATTGGTTGCGCCATCACCGCCAGCCAGCCTCCTCCACTCCCCTCACGCCACGTTCCCCTGCCCAGCTCCCACTACCGCGCGCCCGCCGAGCCCGCGGGAAGCCCGTCCGAGTCCATCTGGGCCCGGATCTCGCCGCCGCCAGGGCTCCCGCATCGAGCCTGCGCGTCGCTCGTCTCCGCCCTCGCCGCCTCACCACCGGCAACCGCTCACCGGACCCCGCCGCCTCACCGGAGACCGTGCGACGCCGTCGCCGGACTCCTCGCCGCCAGGTCACCGGCCCTCATCGCCCCATCTCCTTCCCCCTCTTCCTCCTGCCTGCCTCACCTCCCCTCTCTCTCCCACAGGACCCCAACCCCGCCGTGGAGCCGCGCCTCCTAGAGCTCCGTCCATCGCCGGGAATGGGTCCTCGGCCTCGTCCTCCACCGAATCTGATGGATCCCGGCCTCCCTCGACCTCCCCTGCCTCACCGTCGCCTCGAGCCGTCGCCAGAGTTCAAGCCCCGCTGCCGCCTTGTCCTTGTCCCGCTCGGGAGCAGGGACGAGCGCCCGCTCGTGGGCCGCCTCCCCGCTCGCGCCCGTGGGCCCTGTCCTGGGCCACATCAGCCGCCGACCCAGCAGCGCCGGCCTGTTCCCTCTCCACCGTCCTGGGCCTTGGCCCATGGTGAGTCCCCTCTATCCATCGCCCTGTGCACATTATAGAATACAACACTCGCTCGTTTTATTTCTAGGAAATCGGCCAAGTCCTTTTTTGTTTCAGCATCACATGAGCATCTTTGACCTGTCATATCTCCATGACCGTAGCTCTGTTTTGTGCATACTATATATTGAAATGTTCACCAGGAGATGCTCTTCATTTTGTTCCATTGTTCCATGCTTGTTTGAGTTCATCTTGATTCCCGAATCATCATTGCAAGAGTGCTATATGATGTTAACTACTGTCTGTTAACAGAACTTGTTTTGTCATTTTTGTTGCATTTGATGTGTGCATCTTACGAGCTTGATGTCTACATGAGTTTTTGAGCTACATCATGCCATATTTATAGAGGTGCAATCCATGTATTTTTGTGAGTCTTTTAGTGAGTGCATCGAGCTCGTGAAGTAGGGTACTTGCTGTTACTGTTTTGCTAGGCTGAATCTGCTATATCATGATGCTATGTTAACCTGCTGCTACAAGTCATTCCATGCATAATATGGAGATGTTCACTAAGGATGTTTTGTTATACATGTCATGCTCTATCCATCCATGCCCCTGGTTGCATTTATAGCCTGCGGTAGCTTATTGTAATCTTGCTCTCAAGTTGCTAAATAATGTTGCTGTCAGCCTGTTAACATTAAGTTTAGTTTTGCCATGAGCTTTGCTAGTGATCCATGCACCCTATGAACTTGCTCTTGCCATGCTTAGCTTCACAAACATGTCTTATTAATGTTGGTTACCTTGTCATGCCATGTATTGCTCTGTGGTGAGTGGTACAAGCTCACCAACATGCCTACTATTGTTTTTCCTGCCATGTCTAAATCTGTCATATCATTTGCCATGTTTGCATGGATGCTACCATGTTTTCTGTTGATCTTTGGCATTAGTTCGTTAAGGGATTTTTGTTCATTGTGTTTAGTAATAGCATTCCATTCCTTTGTTTTCCATGTTAAGGTCCTATAACATGTTGTTTTATAGCTCTAAACATTGCAACCTGATGTTATTTCTGCTAAGTCTGAAAACTGTTATTATTTGCAATCTTGTGATGTCCTTTTGAGCATGTTTTAGTGGTTTCTGGAGATATCTCAGTGTTCATATTTTGTCATGCTTTACATGTACTTCATGCCCATGCCTTTTGTTCTTAAGTTGAGATGCTGTAGCATATTGTTTTGATGCTTGCAAGATGCCTAGTTGCTGTTTTGGGGAGCTTGTCCTTTAAACTTGTATAGAGTGTATGTGTTGAACCGTTGCTCCGTTTTGAGTGTGCTCTATATGAAACTTGCTTGATTTTGCATGAAGTTTCATATTATCATGTTGCATCCTTGTTTTGAGGTGTTTTCTTGATGTTTGTATGTGTTTTGCATCAATGCCATGTTTAACTTGTTTTGCTCATATCTTCTAGGTCGTAGCTCCGAATTAAATGAACTTTATATATAACTTGACTAGAATCTCGTGTAGATCATCTTGGTGCATCTTAACTTGCTGTTTAACAACTTGAACATAAGGTTTATTCAGTTCTGGACCAATTTCTAAATTTTCATATGAGGACTTACCGGAATTGTTACATGTTGTTTCCGGCCTCATTTAAACTTGCTTTGATATGTTGCTCTTGTATGCATCATCTCTTGCCATGAGTAGCCTCATCTAGCTTTGTCATGCTTCATGAGTGTTTGTGCATCATGTCATGTATATGTGTGATGTGTTTACCATGTTGTGTGCTTCTTCTCGATAGATCCCATTTCGTTGCGATCGTGAGGATTCGTTCGCCTACGCTTGGTTCGTCTTTGTGGCTTCATCTTCTTCATGGACTCGTTCTTCTTCCTAGCAGGATTTTAGGCAAGATGACCGCTACCCTGGATCTCACTACTATCATTGCTATGTTAGTTGCTTCGTTCTATCGCTTTGCTGCGCTACCTATCACTTGTTCTCCAAGCCTCTCAATTTGCCATGTCAGCCTCTAACCTTTTCCAACCTTCCTAGCAAACCGTTGTTTGGCTATGTTACCACTTTTGCTCAGCCCCTCTTATAGCGTTGCTAGTTGCAGGTGAAGATGAAGATTCCTCCATGTTGGATTATGTTTATGTTGGGATATCACAATATCTCTTATATTATTAATGCATCTATATACTTGGTAAAGGGTGGAAGGCTCGGCCTTATGCCTGGTGTTTTGTTCCACTCTTTCTGCCCTAGTTTCCGTCATATCGGTATTATGTTCCCGGATTTTGCGTCCCTACGCGGTTGGGTGATTTATGGGATCCCCTTGACAGTTCGCCTTGAATAAAACTCCTCCAGCAAGGCCCAACATTGGTTTTACCATTTGCCTACCACCTATACCTTTTCCCTTGGGAGTAATTAACCCAAGGGTCATCTTCATTTTAGCCCCGCTGGGCCAGTGCTTCTCTAAGTGCTGGTCCGAACCGAGTAGACTGCGGGGCCCCCTCGGGGAAACTCGAGGTCTGGTTTTACTCGTAGGATGTCTCATCCGGTGTTGCCCTGAGAATGAGATATGTGCAGCTCCTATCGGGATTGTTGGTGCATCGGGCGGCTTTGCTGCCCTTGTTTTACCATTGTCGAAATGTCTTGTAAACCGGGATTCCGAGACTGATCGGGTCTTCCTGGGAGAAGGAATATCCTTCGTTGATCACGAGAGCTTATCATGGGCTAAGTTGGGACACCCCTGTAGGGTATAAACTTTCGAGAGCCGTGCCTGCAGTTATGTGGCAGATGAGAATTTGTTAATGTTCGGTTGTAGATAACTTGACATTTGATTCGAATTAAAACGCATCAACCGCGTGTGTAGCTGTGCTGGTATCTTTTCGGCGGAGTCCGGGAAGTGAACACGGTTTTGGGTTTTGCTTGACGTAAGTAGGAGTTCAGGATCACCTCTTGATCATTGCTAGCTTCACGACCGTTCCGTTTGCTCTCTTTTTGCTCTTATTTGCGTAGGTTAGCCACCATACTTGGTTAGTCGCTGCTGCAACCTCACCACTTTACCCCTTTCCTTTCCCATTAAGCTTTGCTAGTCTTGATACCCATGGTAATGGGATTGCTGAGTCCTCATCGCTCACAGATTACTACAACAACAGTTGCAGGTACAGGTTATGCGATGACCATGACGCGAGAGCGATCTTAACTTGTTTTGGAGTTCTTCTTCTGCTTCTTCTTCAATCAGGGGATAGGTTCCAGGTCGGCAGCCTGGGCTAGCAGGGTGGATGTTGTTTGAGTTTATGTTTATGTTTCATCCATAGTCGGATGTTGATCTTGTATATGAGGTATTGTTGTATTCTTATGACATTGTATGTCTTTGTTGTATCCCCACTATTATGTAATATTGATGTAATGATATCCACCTTACAAAAGCGTCTTCAAGATGCGCTTCTATCCTTGGTGGGACCTTCGAGTTCCTTTAGGATAGGGTCGCATCTTGGGTTTGACACCGCCTTCTCAAGACGACGGCGTGTGGGTGTGCGGACCGTAGGAATCAGGTCCGTCACCACCGTGTTTTCGACCGATGGCACCGGCGGCGCAGCCGGCTACTTGTCCCGCGGCTCGCTGGCTGGTGGAGGCGGCGGACGGGATGGCGGTGGCACGAAGACGTCCGGCATGGCCACGTCGCCGCCCTCCCGCTCCCGGATCGGGTGGTCGTCGCCGGCTCCTCCGGCCATCGCCACGAATTCAGACAGAGGCGACGCAGTGTTCAGGGGCGCCACGAGCAGTGGCTCTTGGCGGCGTACAGCCTCCGCGAGCTGCTCCTTCTCTGCGGTTTGGGCTTCCGCCTGCGCCAGCGCTCTCTCAGCAGACGCGGCCGCCTTGTCCGCCTGCTCCTTGGCCAGGCGGTTGGCCTCTTCCTCACGTGCCTCCCGCGCATTCCGCTCTGTCGCCTCCCGGAGGTCGGCGGCCGGGTTGATCCACCGGCTGGTCGAGGAGGTCGCTGCCGACCTGAGGACCGAAGCGACGCTCGACTTCTCGAGGGTTAGCGGGGCCCTGAAATAAGAAGACAAGTCAGAAGGCCCTCACGCTAGATTGACAAGAAGACGAGAAGTAAGGGAAAGATACTTACGCCGACAACATAACGGGCACCTTCGGCTACCTCTGATACTTGGCCACCTTGGCCGCGGCTTCTTTCCGACTGGTCGCCGCGGTCGGGTTCTTAGGCTTCTTCGGTATTGTACATGATCGCCTACCTGCTCGCTTCGCTTGCTTGCCATGGTAGGCGGCGGAAGAGGGGCCGGCGCTGGTATTGGCGGAGCTCCGGGCGGGGCGCGGTTCGTCTTCATCTTCGTCGTCGTCGGGCCAAGTCCCCACGGTGCCGCCTTCCTCAGAGCCGCCTGCTCCACCGCTGCCGTCTGCTCTGCCGCTGCCGCCTGTTGCGTCGTCTGCCAGGGCGGCCGCCCCCAGGTCGGGGTCGTCCAGGTCGCTCACTGCCTTGTCCGGCTGGAGGTCATTGCCCGGCCCTAGGAGGGCGGCCGTCGCTGCGGACATGTAAATCTGCAACCAAGAAGGTGTTGCATCACGACAAGGAGCAAGGCTGAAGGAAACAGATCAAAAGACAAGATGAAGGAACTTACGGCAGGCGTTGGGTTGTGGCGGGTGTACGGCCGCTTCCCGTACCGCCACTCTTCCTCCGACACCTTGAGGTTGGAGATCTCATTCACCATCCGTGCAACCTCGGCAGGCGGCATCCCTTTCGTGCACAGCCGGCACGGATCGCGGTGTCCGTCCATCCGGAAGATCGGATGAGGGCGGCTCTGGAGCGGGAGGACCCGGCGCTCGATGAAGGCGATAAGGAGGTCGGAGGCCACGAGGCCCTCTGACTCTTGGAGCACTCGGAGTCGGCCGATGGCGGCCGCCGCGTCCGCCGACACCGGCTTCGACTTGTACCCCTAGGTGGGCCGAGTCCCGGTGGGGGGGCCGGCCTCGTAGGCCGGCAGGTTGAGGAAGTCGGCAGCCGGATCTACGTTCTTGACATAGAACTAGGACTGCTGCCACATCTTCACCGACTGCGCCAGCTTGATGACGGGGAAGGCGTTCCGCTTCGCCGGTCGGCGCACGGCGACGAAGCCCCTGCACTCAGCCGCCGTCTATATCCATGCACCCTATGAACTTGCTCTTGCCATGAGCTTTGCTAGTGATCCATGCACCCTAAGAACTTGCTCTTGCCATGCTTAGCTTCACAAACATGTCTTATTACTGTTGGTTACCTTGTCATGCCATGTATTGCTCTGTGGTGAGTGGTACAAGCTCACCAACATGCCTACTATTGTTGTTCCTGCCATGTCTGAATCTGTCATATCATTTGCCATGTTTGCATGGATGCTACCATGTTTTCTGTTGATCTTTGGCATTAGTTCGTTAAGGGATTTTTGTTCATTGTGTTTAGTAATAGCAATCCATGCCTTTGTTTTCCATGTTAAGGTCCTGTAACTTGTTGTTTTATAGCTCTAAACATTGCAACCTGATGTTATTTCTGCTAAGTCTGAAAACTGTTATTATTTGCAATCTTGTGATGTCCTTTTGAGCATGTTTTAGTGGTTTCTGGAGATATCTCAGTGTTCATGTTTTGTCATGGTTTACCTGTACTTCATGCCCATGCCTTTTGTTCTTAAGTTGAGATGCTGTAGCATATTGTTTTGATGCTTGCAAGATGCCTAGTTGCTGTTTTGGGGAGCTTGTCCTTTAAACTTGTATAGAGTGTATGTGTTGAACCGTTGCTCCGTTTTGAGTGTGCTCTATATGAAACTTGCTTGATTTTGCATGAAGTTTCAAATTATCATGTTGCATCCTTGTTTTGAGGTGTTTTATTGATGTTTGTATGTGTTTTGCATCAATGCCATGTTTAACTTGTTTTGCTCATATCTTCTAGGTCGTAGCTCCGAATTAAATGAACTTTATATATAACTTGACTAGAATCTCGTGTAGATCATCTTGGTGCATCTTAACTTGCTGTTTAACAACTTGAACATAAGGTTTATTCAGTTCTGGACCAATTTCTAAATTTTCATATGAGGACTTACCGGAATTGTTACATGTTGTTTCCGGCCTCATTTAAACTTGCTTTGATATGTTGCTCTTGTATGCATCATCTCTTGCCATGGTAGCCTCATCTAGCTTTGTCATGCATCATGAGTGTTTGTGCATCATGTCATGTATATGTGTGGTGTGTTTACCATGTTGTGTGCTTCTTCTCGATAGATCCCGTTTCGTTGCGATCGTGAGGATTCCTTCGCCTACGCTTGGTTCGTCTTTGTGGCTTCATCTTCTTCATGGACTCGTTCTTCTTCCTAGCAGGATTTCAGGCAAGATGACCGCTACCCTGGATCTCACTACTATCATTGCTATGTTAGTTGCTTCGTTCTATCGCTTTGCTGCGCTACCTATTACTTGTTCTCCAAGCCTCTCAATTTGCCATGTCAGCCTCTAACCTTTTCCAACCTTCCTAGCAAACTGTTGTTTGGCTATGTTACCACTTTTGCTCAGCCCCTCTTATAGCGTTGCTAGTTGCAGGTGAAGATGAAGATTCGTCCATGTTGGATTATGTTAATGTTGGGATATCTCAATATCTCTTATATTATTAATGCATCTATATACTTGGTAAATGGTCGAAGGCTCGGCCTTATGCCTGGTGTTTTGTTCCACTCTTTCCGCCCTAGTTTCCGTCATATCGGTATTACGTTCCCGGATTTTGCGTCCCTAACGCGGTTGGGTGATTTATGGGACCCCCTTGACAGTTCGCCTTGAATAAAACTCCTCCAGCAAGGCCCAACATTGGTTTTACCATTTGCCTACCAACTATACCTTTTCCCTTGGGAGTAATTAACCCAAGGTTCATCTTCATTTTAGCCCCCCCGGGCCAGTGCTTCTCTAAGTGCTGGTCCTAACCGAGTAGACTGCGGGGCCCCCTCGGGGAAACTCGAGGTCTGGTTTTACTCGTAGGATGTCTCATCCGGTGTTGCCCTGAGAACGAGATATGTGCAGCTCCTATCGGGATTGTCGGTGCATCGGGCGGCTTTGCTGGTCTTGTTTTACCATTGTCGAAATGTCTTGTAAACCGGGATTCCGAGACTGATCGGGTCTTCCTGGGAGAAGGAATATCCTCCGTTGATCGCGAGAGCTTATCATGGGCTAAGTTGGGACACCCTTGCAGGGTATAAACTTTTGAGAGCCGTGCCCGCGGTTATGTGGCAGATGGGAATTTGTTAATGTCCAGTTGTAGATAACTTGACATTTGATTCGAATTAAAACGCATCAACCGCGTGTGCAGCTGTGATGGTATCTTTTTGGCGGAGTCCGGGAAGTGAACACGGTTTTGGGTTATGCTTGACGTAAGTAGGAGTTCAGGATCACCTCTTGATCATCGCTAGCTTCACGACCGTTCCGTTGGCTCTCTTCTCGCTCTTATTTGCGAATGTTAGCCACCATACTTGCTTAGTCGCTGCTGCAACCTCACCACTTTACCCCTTTCCTTTCCCATTAAGCTTTGCTAGTCTTGATACCCATGGTAATGAGATTGCTGAGTCCTCGTGGCTCACAGATTACTACAACAACAGTTGCAGGTACAGGTTATGCGATGACCATGACGCGAGAGCGATCTTAACTTGTTTTGGTGTTCTTCTTCTGCTTCTTCTTCAATCAGGGGATAGGTTCCAGGTCGGCAGCCTGGGCTAGCAGGGTGGATGTCGTTTGAGTTTCTGTTTATGTTTCATCCGTAGTCGGATGTTGATCTTGTATATGAGGTATTGTTTTATTCTTATGACATTGTATGTCTTTGTTGTATCCCCACTATTATGTAATGTTGATGTAATGATATCCACCTTGCAAAAGCGTCTTCAAGATGCGATTCTATCCTTGGTGGGACCTTCGAGTTCCTTTAGGATAGGGTCGCATCTTGGGTTTGACACCGCCTTCTCAAGACGACGGCGCGTGGGTGTGCGAACCATAGGAATCAGGTCCGTCACCACCGTGTTTTCGACCGGTGGCACCGGCGGCGCAGCCGGCTACTCGTCCCGCGGCTCGCTGGCTGGTGGAGGCGGTGGACGCGATGGCGGTGGCACGAAGACGTCCGGCATGGCCACGTCGCCGCCCTCCCGCTCCCGGATCGGGTGGTCGTCGCCGGCTCCTCCGGCCGTCGCCACGAATTCAGACGGAGGTGGCGCGGTGTTCAGGGGCGCCACGAGCAGTGGCTCTTGGAGGCGTACGGCCTCCGCGAGCTGCTCCTTCTCCGCGGTTTGGGCTTCCGCCTGCGCCAGCGCTCTCTCAGCAGACGCGGCGGCCTTGTCCGCCTGCTCCTTGGCCAGGCGGTTGGCCTCTTCCTCCGCGCGCCCCAGCGATTCCGCTCTGTCGCCTCCCCAGAGGTCGGCGGCGGGTTGATCCACCGGCTGGTCGAGGAGGTCGCTGCCGACCGAGGACGAGCGGCGCCGACTTCTCGAGGGTTAGCGGGGCCCTGAAATAAGAAGACAAGTCAGAAGGCCCTCACACTAGATTGACAAGAAGACGAGAAGTAAGGGAAAGATACTTACGCGGACACCATAACGGGCACCTTAGGCTGCCTCGATGTAGCCACCTTGGCGCGGCTTCTTCCGGCCGGTCGCCATGGTGGGTTCTTAGGCTTCTTGGCATCTTTGTCAGACAGCACCTGCTTCGCTTGCGCTTGCTGCCATGGTAGGTGGCCCGGAAGAGGGCCAGCCACTGGTATTGGCGGAGCTCCGGGCGGGGCGCGGTTCGTCTTCATCTTCATCGTCGTCGGGCCAAGTCCCCACGCTGCCGCCTTCCTCGGAGCCGCCTGCTCCACCGCTGCCGTCTGCTCTGCCGTCGCCGCCTGTTGCGTCGTCCGCCAGGGCGGCCGCCCCCAAGTCGGGGTCGTCCAGGTCGCTCACCGCCTTGTCCGGCTGGAGGTCATTGCCCGGCCCCAGGAGGGCGGCCGTCGCTGCGGACATGTAAATCTGCAACCAAGAAGGTGTTGCATCACGACAAGGAGCAAGGCTGAAGGAAATAGATCAAAAGACAAGATGAAGGAACTTACGGCAGGCGGTGGGTTGTGGCGGGTGTACGGCCGCTTCCCGTACCGCCACTCTTCCTCCGACACCTTGAGGTTGGAGATCTCATTCGCCATCCGCTCAACCTCGGCAGACGGCATCCCTTTCGTGCACAGCCGGCACGGATCGCAGTGTCCGTCCATCCGGGAGATCGGATGAGGGCGGCTCTGGAGCGGGAGGACCCGGCGCTCGACGAAGGCGACGAGGAGGTCGGAGGCCACGAGGCCCTCTGACTCTTGGATCACTCGGAGTCGGCCGATGGAGGCCGCCGCATCCGCCGACACCGGCTTCAGCTTGTACCCCTAGGTGGGCCGAGTCCCGGTGGGGGCGACGGCCTCGTAGGCCGGCAGGTTGAGGAAGTCGGCAGCCGGATCTACGTTCTTGACATAGAAGTAGGACTGCTGCCACATCTTCGCCCATGCGCCCGGCTTGATGACGGGAAGGCGTTCGCTTTCGCCACGGTCGGCGACAATGAAGAAGCACTCACTTTCACCGCCTCTCTCCGCGGCGGTGCCGAGCTTCCCATAGAAGAATACTCCCCACAGCTCGAGTGTGGGGAGGCCGCCGATGTAGCCCTCGCACGCCGTGATGAAAGCGGAGAGTAGAGTCACAGTATTGGGAGTGAGGTGGTGAGGCTGAAGATGGTAGAAGTCGAGGAAAGAGCGGAAGAAGCCGCTCACTGGAAGGCCGAAGCCGTGGAGGAAGTGCGAGCGGAAGACGACCCGCTCGTCTCCCCGCAGCGCCGGTGAGATCTCTTCCTCCGGCGGCACCCGCGCCTTGACGAAGGCCGCGCTGGGCATCTGGCCCGTGTCGCGGAGGAAGGAGATGTGATCCGTCCCAGTCACCACCCTTCTCGCACGCCATGGCTTCCGGCTCGCTACGTGAGGAGGAGAAGTGCGTCGGCGACGGGCGACGATAGCAGCTCCGCGGCAGCATAGAATAGCAGCAACAGCGGTGGAGGAGTAAGCATAGGAAGAAGAAGAGTGGGAGGGGGCGCGAGAGTTTTGCCACACCCCTCCCATCCCCCTACTTATAGCCCTCGGGCTACGAAGCCGAGGGGGCGGGACGTGGGTCGTGGGATTAACTGCGCCCACGACCCCACGACCCCCATTTACCGCGCGCATTTACCACGCCATAAACGGTCGTGGGAATGGCAACCATCCCCTTCGGCGCAGCGGATCCGCCCGGTTGCCGAGGCACGGTGACGAGGGGTGTTGTCACGTCCCATCGGCGGCGTGGGGTGGCAGGTTGACCGGGCTGACGTGCGCCGCGTGGCGCGTCTGTGGCGGGCGGCGGCCCGGGAAGCTTAGCAGGCACGCCACCTGTTTCCCGCCTTGAAGTTCAAAACCAACCACGCAAGCTCCGCCTGGACGAGGCCGGCCTCGGCAGTCGGCTGGCCACAAGACGGATCGACGTTCTCCCGGAGCCCGGTGAGGGTGGAAGCCGCTGATTCTTCGCAGCCCCTCGACCGCAACGCCTCACCGGCTTCGGGGACTACTATCGGAGTAATGGGCCACGGGTAGGCTCACCCGAGTCCCTGAATTTATCAAGACTTTGGGCCAGCTCCGCCTAGCTGGACCCCAAGCTGGAGCTCCGCCCTCTGGGAACCGGCTGGCTCAACGCCCGGCTGCCCGAGGGCGGCCAGCCCAAGCCCACACTACAAAAAAAAGACACATCCATGACATTTTGGGCCGAACGAAAAAAAAATTATGTCATACATATGACACTTCTATGACGATAATTGTGACAAAACCCGGTATCATCATAGATGTGGTGGGCTCCTACTTCTATGACAAAAAATCATGATAGAAAATGGGCTTTTCATCCTGGGCGGGCCGGAGACGCAGCTACATGACATTCTTTGGGCCATCCATGATGGAAAAAACCGTGGTAGAAGCGAGGGGGAGGAAAATTTCGGGGAGTTGCCGGTTACGATGGGAGAGCGATGCGCGTTTCTCTCGTACATGTACGCGTGTGTGTGCGAGGCATTGGCTCTAACTGAACCCGAACGAGGCATTGGGCTCTAATCGAACCCGGCGATTGCCTTTGCGAGCTACGCGTTCTTCGAACCCGGCGATCGATCGATGGCTATTAAGCGATCCCGATGGAGTGATTCGCCGCTCTCGCTAACTAAAGTTGATCGATTGGATGAGCAATGGCGTTGCGGGGAGGTTTGGATGAGCGATGGAGCGGGGCATTGCCTCTAGATGAGCAGAACCCGTGGTGTGGAAGGTGGATGAGCGATGAAGCGGTGGAGGGTGGCCGTGGAGGGTGATTGAGCAGGACCCGTGGTTTGGAGGGCCGGATGAGCAGTAGATGGTGGAGGGCTGGATGAGCGATGAGCGATGGAGGGTGGTTGAGCAAGAGCTTGTGGAGTAGCGCGCGGTGGAGGCTGGATGAACAGGAGCCCGTGGAGGCTGGAGGACGTCGACGGTAGCCCGTGGAGGCTGGAGGAGGTCGACGGTGGAGATGAACACTATCCCGTGGAGTCCCGTTTTGTGGTGCGCCACACCCCTCCCCCCGTTTCGACCATAGCGCTCCAACACAAGTCCGTTTCGTCCGTTTTGCGGTACGCCACACCCCTCCCGATCAACAGGACCCCCGTTTCGACCATAGGAGGTCCGTTTCGTCCGTTTTGCGGTACACCACACACCTCCCGATCAACAGGACCCCCATTTCGACCGTAGGAGGTCCGTTTCATCCGTTTTGCGGTACGCCACACCCCTCTCGATCAACAGGACCCCCGTTTCGACCGTAGGAGGTCCGTTTCCTCCGTTTTGCGGTACGCCACACCCCTCCCGATCAACAGGACTCCATTCCGAACGTAGGAGGTCCGTTTCCTCCGTTGTGCGGTACGCTAGGCCTTCTTTCCATCGCCTGTTCCGTCCAAGCCCTCCCGATGAACACGACCACGCATTCCGTTCTGACCCAGCCGGTTGGCTCCCACGCGTTCTGTTGCCTCCCGATAAACACGACGCATTCCGTTGCCTCTCCATGAACACGACGCATTCCGTTGCCTCCCCATGAACACGACAACGACGCTGTTTCTCCGTTCCGACCCAGCCATGTACGTATGCGCGAGTTGGCGTTCGAGACCCTGCCCGTATGTACGTATGTGGCGGTATTTTCTTTCTTGCACCCTCGCCGATGTACGTACGTGTACATGCTACGTGTGCGCCTCTACTATGACACGTGCGCGCCTATACATCAACCAGTATGTATGTACACGTTCGCGACCAGAATGACAAAGGTACGTATGCTTCAACCAGGTGGGTCCCGATCGAGCACTTCCTTACTGCGAAGATGTAGTGGTGGGTCCCGGCGATCGGGCGAATCATTTTTTTGCGGACGCACTTCCTTGCGTGCGAAGATGTAGCTAGTGGGTCCCAGCAGTCGAAGGTGAATCATTTTTTGCGGGACGCACTTCCTTGCGTGCGAAGATGTAGCTGGTGGGTCCCAGCAATCGAAGCGAATCATTTGTTTGCGGGGACGCACTACCTTGCGCTGGTGCGGTGGTGGGTCCCAAAGGTCGAGAAACGGTTTTTCGCGAAATACGGTGGCCCATCCGGTGGGTCCCTCTATCGTGGAGGAATAATTATTTTTCGGCGTAATAAGGAGGCACTTCCTTCTGCGGCCGTGGACCCAGTATCGACCTCTCCACATACGATCCACGTCCGATGGAAGTCATTCCTTGACCACGTTGACCACGCCACGCCGAGAGCACCGGCGGTGGGCGATGGCGAGCCTAGGAAGGGACGACGGGAGCCGGGAAGACGCGCGCAAGGAAGCCTATGCGGAGAAGAGTACGAGATTCACCGATTTGGCTGCGGTGTGAGGCTCTTTGCCGCCGCAGGCTGCCAGCCGTGTGGGAATAGTAGGGGTGGTGAGGCCTCTGCGGCTTCATCCGCCACGGGAAGCGGGAGCATGCGCACGACCGGCGCTGCTTTGGGTGGCTGGAGCAAGAAGACCAGAGGTTGAAGAAGCACTACGGCCGTTGGATGGACATCGTACGGTCACTGGAGCTAGAATCGTTTATATTGACTAAGTTGACAAAGCCCTTCGTCCCCGTCAACTTAGTAGGCCCACAAGTCAGCCTCCCACCAAGGTGGGTCCCAGCTAGCAGGAGGGTATTCATTTTTTTGTGCGTAATAAGGAGGAACTTCCGGTGGGTCCGAGCTAACAGCAGGGGGAACGTTTTTTCGCGAAATACGGTGGCCCGTCGGGTGGGTCCCAGTAGTCAGGGGCAAACGTTTTTTTGTGAAATACTGGTGGCCCGTCCAGTGGGTCCCTGCTATCAGGTGGAGGAATAATTATTTTCCAAGTAATAAGGAGGCACTTCCTTGCGGGTGCCGTGGACCCAGCTGTCAGCCTCTTCACGTACAGTATTCTTCCGATGGAATTCGGTCGTTGACCACATTGACCAAGCCGCACCGAGAGCACCACGGCGGTGGACGACGGCGAGGCCTAGGAAGGAGACGACGCGGAGCTAGGGAAGACGCGGTAGTGGATGCCCACGCGGAGAGGAGTACGAGGGTTCACTGGTTTGGCTGCGCTGCCGTCGCTGCAGAATAGCAAGGGGTGTGGGTGAGTGGAGTGTAGGGATGGCCTGGCCAGCGGTGGGAGTAGTATGGGCGGTGAGGCCTCCACGGCAAAGACACCCGCCACGGGAGGCAGGAGCGGTGACACGACCGGCGCTGCTTTGGGCGGCTGGAGTAAGAAGACCAGAGGTTGAAGAAGCACTACGGCCGTTGGATGGACATCGTACGGTCGCTGGAGCTAGAATCGTTCATATTGACTAAGTTGGCAAAGCCCTCCATCCCCGTCAACTTGGTAGGCCCACAAGTCAGCTTCCCACCAAGGTGAGTCCCAGCTAGCAGGGGGAGTATTCATTTTTTGTGCGTAATAAAGAGGCACTTCCGGTGGGTCCGAGCTGATAGCGGGGGGAATGTTTTTTTCGCGAAATACGGTGGCCCATCCGGTGGGTACCAGCAGTCAGGGGGGAAACGTTTTTTCGCGAAATAAGGTGGCCCGTCCGGTGGGTCCCTGCTGTCAGGTGGAGGAATAATTATTTTGCGCGTAACAAGGAGACACTTCCTTGCGGCCTCCGTGGACCCAGCTGTCAGCCTCTCCACATACAGTACTCTTTTGATAGAAGTCGGTCGTTGACCACGTTGACTACGCCGCGCCGAGAGCACCAGGGCGGTGGACGACGGCGACACCTAGGAAGGGGACGACGCGGAGCCGGGGAAGACGCAACAGTGGAAGCCCGCGCGGAGAGGAGTACGAGGGTTCACTGGTTCGGCTGCGGTGTGAGGCTGCCTTTGCCGCAGAATAACAGGGGGTGTGGGTGAGTGGAGGGATGGCCTGGCCAGCGGTGGGAGTAGTATGGGGGCGGTGAGGCCTACGCGGCGGCACAGCCGGCCACGGGAGGCAGGAGCAGGTGGCACGACCGGTGCTGCTTTGGGCGGCTGGACCAAGAAGACCAGAGGTTGAAGAAGCACTACGGCCGTTGGATGGACACCGTATGGTCACTGAAGCTAGAATCGTTTATATTGACTAAGTTGACAAAGCCCTTGATATGCACCAACTTAGTAGGCCCACAGGTCAGCCTCCGAAACGGTGCGCCCCAGATGTCAGGGGGAGGAATCATTTTTTGGGCGGCCGAAGCTAAGAATATCCGAGATTGAAGAAGAAGCACGACATCCGTTGGATAGACGTCCAACGGCCACTGCTGCTTGAACCGTGTGTTGACTATAATATGTTGACAAAGCCTTGCATACGCGTCAACTTATTTTTTTAAGGGACGCGTCACTTAGTAGGCCCACAAGTGTGTGGCAGAGAACTTATAGCCCATTTGCGTTTTGTAAGAATGTACAGCCCATTTTTTTAATTCTAATGGAATTTACAACAGCCCATTTACAGTTTGTTAAAAGTACAGCCCATTTTCTAGCTAGGACAACGAATAATAATTTCAACCAACCGTTGAAGATAGAATTCAATAAAATTTCCCACATTTTGATGGGATCCGAAATATTTTTATCCCGAAATTTCTAGTCAGATTAAATATAAATTTGTATTACGTAAAAATCCAACGAAACATTGCACGCGCAACAATGAAAATTTAAGATTTTCAAAATCCATAAATAATATTTTATAAACTAATTTCGTGTTTGGTGCATTTTTTATAGTTACTGCCCAGTTTTTATAATTACATCCCATTTATTATTTTTAAAGCCCATTTTCCTGTTAAGCCTAATGCATCCCTCCTAGGAAAGATTTGCAGCCCAGCGGGGCGGAGAATAACAAGTTGACCTTGCCTGGGTATTCCTCAAAAAGACGTATAGCTGGGCTAGCCATTTTCATCTTGAAAAAAGTAGTATCTGGGCTGGATATCTGGCCTGGGCTAGACGGGCCACAGCCCACCTAGTTAATACCCTGCTCTCCTCTGAACAACAACGAAATCATCGCCAAGAAAAACTCTGCAGTGCTCATGCCTCAAAAACACAAATACTGCTCAAGCTGCTTGGTCCCAGCTGTCGGCCACACCTTGTGCAGTTCTCTTGTTTATATTGACTACATAGGTTGACAATGGTGTGGGACCGTGATGTCAGGAAACCAGGAGAAAGCACAAAAAAAATAGTTGTACATAATAAGGAGGCACTTGCGTACGTACGGCTATGGCCCTAGTGGGTCCCTAGTGTCATCCAGTCAAAATAAAGTCATCTCCTGAATCCTCATGTTCGTTTACCATGTTAACAATGCTCGGTGCCACGGCGAGCGCAACAACTCAAAGGACAACAGAGTGGGCCTCGCGGGCCCTACAGAGCTCTGATACAGCGTCTGCTGCTCATTCAGGAAGCCAGGATCATCGGACATCTATGAGCACCTTCGAGAAAATGAGACGACATGAAACGGTAAGGCCGCGCTTGGGAGCTCTAGTTTATTTCAAACATGTATTAACATACAAGTGTAATTTACTCGTCATCGGAAGGCCCGAGGTCTGTAAGTAAAACCGGCGGGTTATGCGTGTAATTTGAGAGACATTACCAGACGATACATGCATTGTTACATGGACGACATTACCAGACGATACATGCATGACGTGCGTATCATGCCATCCATGGGCAAGGCTGAAACAGCAGCTAACAGCTGGATTAGCAATCGTCCGAGTGTCGTTCAGCGTTTTTATCGTGTGTGAAGTACTTCCGATATTTTACTAGTCGAAATCGACCAACCAAGCGCCTTCGCCCGAGACCATCTGCTTTAATTTACAAGCGTCAGTTTTACAAGCGGTTTTGGTTGGAAAACGATGATCCAATCACGGCCTAATATCACGAAGCATTATTCTCAGGAGGCACGGTGAACAGCTTGTGATGCCGCATGCCACAACATTCCAAGCTGAACTTTGCAATCAAACACAAGGCCTGGCATTACATAGACAATATTCAGAACAAATTCTTAACACAGGAATATATCAGCAGAGTAACTATTTACTTCAAAACTGAACACAGGAATAGGAAAAAACACTCGACGCTGCTCACAGCAAGGGCGTCCCACTCAAAAATATCAAATGCATGAATTCTGGCTAACATCAATGAGCAAATTTTGACAAGGTTTTCCAATTCCAATATATTAAACTAACGTCTTCTTGCTAACATCAATGAGCAAATTTTGACAAGGTTTTCCAATTCCAGTATATTAAACTAACGTCTTCTTGCTAACATCAATGATTAAACTTTGACAAGCTTTTCCCATCAAAATATGTAATGCCTATGATCGTGTCCTGTGTTAGCTTCTTGTACTTGTTTGGGCACTTTTTCCCAGGGCACTCCACGTGTTGTTAAATTGCAAATGGTCTCTGCAGACTAGTCATGTCACCGGTGTCTAATAATACTCTGTAAAGCTTCTTGGTCATTCCTTCTGTAATGTACCACATCCAAAGGATCGCTTCTTTTCGCAAAGTGGAACGACCAATGGACCCGATGCAGCAGCAGTTTGCCTTGGACACATTGGCTCCTTTTGTGTAGTTCAACTAAAATCGAAGTCGGAATAAAACCGAGCTTTAGTTTTGATATCCCTGTAAGCAACAATAGGTATAAGGGAAACAATTACTGAGAAATAACGGTTGATGACTTGTCTTAATGGGAAACAAAGCAGGAGAGGAGCAATTCTCCTTCAGTGTGATTCATTCATATTGACTGAGACATTATCTTAACAATGCCTTGGTTCAACATGTATAAAGAACGACAAAGCAGAAAAGTACCATTCCTAAAACAATGCAACTGATTCATTTTTAAAGAGACATTATCTTAACAATACCTTGGTTAAACATGTAGAAAGAACTACAAAGCAGGATAGTACCATTCCTAACAAGTGTTGCAGTTTTGAACTAAGATTCAGTGGTTAATTAATTCTGAGAGTGGCATTGCTTAATTTTCCCAGCGGTATTAGATTAACGAAAAGCATAAACAGTTCCAAGGGAGAGTGGGCGCAACAACAATATGTGCTTCCATCTACTTATAAAGGGGGTGATGCAGAGTTTGTTGTAACAAAGCAACAAGCATCATGTCTGGGTTGGTCCCATTTTTGTTCACTACTTAATGGGAAAAGACAGCAATACAATAGCTTCAATTCAACATTTGTTTAAAACAGTACCAATACAAGTAGCACAACATCTCAAAGCACACTGCACAATCATGTGGATGAAGGCCTGTACTGACCAGGATAAAATACGAATCTGCTAACACAAATAGGAAATCCAATATCATTTTGTGCAGTTGAACTGAAATCAAGCAAAGTGTTTCGCGTAGCGAAGCAAAATGTCACAATAGCAACAAGTTGAATAGATATCATGTGGTTGAGACCAAGATTTGAAACAACTCGACAGGAACACTGGAAACAAATCTCGATCTCCTTTTGTGCTGTTCCACCAAAATTAAGCAAAGTCACCGGTGTGACATTCAAGTTGAACTGCACAAAACACTCTTAAAACATAAGTGTTTCGAGTAGCGAAGCAAAATGTCGCAATAGCAACAAGTTGAATCGATACCCCTGTTTTAACAGAGGCAAAAAAGGAAACAATTACTTGCCGATAAAGGAGGATGAAACAAACGGTGATAGAATGAAGCATCTAACTCATCTTGGATGGAAAACAAAGTAGGATAGTAGCATTTCTAAAATGGTTGCATTGATTCATATTAACAGAGACACTCTCTTTAAACAACATTCGTTAAAAAATGTAATTTACTTTTAATAGTGGCATTGCTTCCATTTTTCGGTGGCATTCTTAGATTAACAACAGCAAAATAGTTGTATGGGACATGCTAGCACCATGTGCGTCCACACGTATAAATGGGTGATGCAGAGTATGTAGCCAAGCAGCATATCTATGTTGGTCCCATATTTGTTCTCTTTGAACTTTTTTCCTATGTGAGGGCAGCAAATCTAGTCCTGCACAAACTACCCGACCCCCCCCCCCAGTTTCTTTCCCTTTTCAACAAAGAGATCGGTTCCTTACAAATGTGTGTACTGGGTTACCCCAATTTTCCCTTTTTGACCAACAAAGCGGCTGGATAGCGAGTCTATACTACTTTTCCTCCCTCCTTTCCTCATTGAACCACGTCCTAGATTCATGATCCACCCCACCGCACCTTTCTTTCCTCTTTGAACCAAGACCTAGATTCGACTACAGATCGAAAAAGATCCACATGCAGCTAGAGCAACGACCGTTTCAAAGAAACTTATACCTTAGGGTCGTCGGGATGTGGCAAGGCGTGCGGTGGGAGGCCGGATCTGCCCCCTCTACGTACAGCAGCGAGGAAGAAGGGGTCGGTGGCCCTCTCGCACAAGCGCTGGGTGAAAGAGAACAACGCAATCGGTAGTGGATTGCCTCCCTCGCCGAAGGCGATAGAGTTAACGTTGCACCTCCTCCCCTTCTCGGTGCGACGGGATACAAACGCCTCCTTCACCAGCTGTGAGGGGGGAGAGAGAGAGACAAGAGGCCAACGCAATCTTGTTTAGTTCTGGTGAAGAGAGGGTGAGAGACTGTGAATATAGCAAACCCTAGCAAATGAACGCTGAGCCTCCAGCGTGTAACATATATGTATTGCGGCGAGCGTGTGGAGAGTGGAAACCCTAGCGAACAAGCGCTGAGGCTCCCGCTTATATATATACTAATGTAGTACGGATTGAGCTCCGGTGCCTTCACTCCATCTGCTTTTGGCTGTATGACAGGTGAGCCAGCCACATTTTGGGCCCACCTGTCATAAACCCAAAGGCAGGTGCACTAAGTAATGAAGCTGCGTCCATATAGTACTCTTGTGTGTAAACGACTAATATATACTGGAGTGGTTTTCTTTTTCTCTCCATAACAATCGTTTTAAATTGTGTAAGTACGAAACGAAACTCTTTATTTAATGTACAGTGAAGAAAACTAGTACTACTTCCGATGAACTAACGATCCACGCCCACGCGTCCTGGTCGCACTTCCTGTCCTTCACGTGTGGTACACTACCCTCCCTTAAGTGAACAACCACACATGCGCCAAATTATCGGAAACATGTGAGAGTGTGTACAAATAAAGAATTTTAATTTCAATTATCGAAAGGTTTGAGAGTATTACAAAGTTTGACTTCACCAAATCTAATATCGAGTAAAGAAAATGGAGGGCTACTACGTCCATCCGGGTTTTTAGTCCACACCATTTTTTAAATCAACGTTAATAGCTGGACAAATAAAATTACAGGGGAGCTGGAGACAAAGTTGTGAGAAGGCTTAGAAATCAATGCAAAACTTATGCTCTTAGTACCAACATCGATCCTTTTCGAGGAAACATTTGGGTCATAGCCAATTGTGTGATAAAATTGCACCAACGTGAAAGACGACTGCGTCTCAACGCAACCAAGGTGAACTGACGAAGGATATCATCTTCGTGCGTAACAAGCAAAGAGCACTGATGGAAGACATCTTGTTTTTCATTTAAAATCGATCAGCTTCACCAGCCGACGCAACCATGAGGCGCGACCATGAGCATCGATAGGTCATCGTGGTGATGCATCATCCATTTGGCATCAAGTTTGGGTGAGGCACCTATGAAGTTCGACAAATCCTCACCGTGGTCTGCTTCTTCTCAAGAATCAAGCTCGAGGAAGGAAGAACCACGTGGCGAGGACAGTGAGGCGGAACAACAATGGCCATCCAATTTTGTGCAGTTCCACTAAAATTGAGGAAGACATGCCCGAGTATGGACACACGCATCGCTGTTTCCAAAAATATAAAAAGGGGTTAATGAAAAGTACACCAACAAACAGAAGCATCATAATTATATCTTGATGGGAACTAAACCAGGATACCCGAGAAAAAAAGCATTTCTTCATTTAACCAGTGATAGTACTACCACCATATGGACAATGCCCGCACAACCACCATGTACTTTTTGTCGAAACAACATGTATACCTCCACCGAGGCATAAATCAGGACAACTTTTCGAGTGGCATTTCCTCTATAATAGTACTACTAGGTGATGTTGGACCAGCCGACGAACCCTAGCTACTATTCATGGGGAGCTGGGGAGTAGTCGCATAGAAGAAAACCCGCACGCAGCGACCTGGGGAGCTGGACCAGTACAAGAATTTATACCTCTGGTGAGCGAGATGTCATTTAGGCGGGCGGGCGGGATCTGCCTGCATGACTATAGCGAACAAGGGCGCGGAGGATCTTCGTCCGCGCCAGCCACCGGCTCGAGAGGGCGCAGCGCGCGGCTCCCTGTCGCCGACGGGCGCATAACGTCAACGCTGCACCTCCTCACCTCCCGCAGCGGACGGGATTCAGCCGGATGTGTGACCACCGGTGAGGAGAGAGATAGACTGGACACTATCATCTTGTTTTGATATGGAGAGGGTGAGAGAGCGAGACGCGAGAAACTCTATCAAACAAGAGGCTATAATAGAGAAAAAAATCTCTCCATAGCAGTGATTTTAAATAGAATACACGTGTTCCTGGAAAAAAGAAACAAAAACTGGAGGACAAGTTATGTCACATCTAAGTTGACGTCCACTCTGTTTCTTGTTGCTACATTATATACTTGTGGGAGCTTACATGTGATATCCTTAAATAACATCTAGATGTGAATTAGACAAACTGATTTTCTAACGTACCAAGAAAGAAAACTCGATCAAAAACACGCCCGCCTGTGTCGTGAGAGTCGTCGCGCACACACACATAGACATAGACATGCATATCCGTGTTTACGTAAAATTCCATTTCCATCTCCATCTTCAATCATATTTGTCCAATTGGCACATTATTTACGTTGTTAATTATATACACAGCAATATTAACGTACAACATCTCTTATTTGCGCATGTTCGGACCGCTGCCACGGCCTGTCCTGACCAACCCGAACCCTCTTCATCACCCGCGTGTGCTTCCCGCCCGAAACGTTCAGTACCGCATTCATGCCCGGCTAGAGCGGGCGCGACCTTTCACTGGCACCGGCATTGAAGCGGCGCGCCGACCAAGAGAGCGTCGCCCGTGCCGCTTCCGGGTGCACGCGGCTACTCCACATTCAAAGGTCGCAATAGCCCGCTACAACATGCATGTAAAAAGTTTTTGGGAGTCCGTTCTATAGCTAGCTGTCCTCCCCCAACTCGTCAATCTCTTCCAGTAGTGCTAGTAGTACTCCTGGCACGATCCATCGACAAGCAGGCGGGAAAGTTATCGTATACTCGGTTTGCGGTGAGTGGCATGTCGAGCGACCGTGTGGGGTCGAGCCATGGAGGAGGGTGAGACACGAACACGACAAACATGATTTAAATGTTGGTTTTGCTCGATGGCGCGATCCAACGAAACGAAACATTGGTTTCTCTCCGTTTCCATTTTTTCTCCGAAAAAGTGGAAATTTTCCACTCCATTTTCATTCCTATTCCAAGGTTGCCCCGTTACAACATTCCATCGAAAACAAAGGAAAACTAACACGCATGCTGATGCATCTCAATGATTCACATATCATAGCCAATATTTACTTCACAACTAAAGAAAAAAGTTGTGAGAGCGTGTACGAAAGAAAAACTGTTGATGGGGTCACTACGACTTAAACCCTAAACCCTAAACATGATTTAATTCCTTGGCCAGGTAGAACCTATCGAAGGAAAGACGGCTGGCACCCTCGGATCATACAATGCTTTTGTGCAGTTTCACTAAAATTGACCTGAGCATCCCTGATGGCAAAGATATTGAAGAAGTGTGATTAGAATAATAGTACTAGCACTAGTTCATGAGACATAAACTCATCACAAGTAGAAGTTGGTAGAAGTAGAGAAAGATCAACATGGAGATGGAGCTACGGCAGTGGAGCAAGCCGGCTCCAAAAGGAAGATGGACTACCTGGGACGTCGGGCTGTAGCTAGAAGGGCGGTTGGGATGTGGCATCGGCCCAAACCGCAGTGACCCCCGATTGGGACGCACCGACTGTGGGTTTTCTCCCTCGCCGATGTCGACCGCGTCTACGCAGAACATTGTTCCCTTCCCCCAGCTTTGGGATCAGGCCCGTCATTCTATGCTTGTGAAGAGAGCAACCTTAGCAAGCAGGCTTGTAGCTTAGGCTCCTGCTAGTGTATATATAGTGGTTTTCTTTTTCTCTCCATATCAACCATTTTATATTGCGTCGTGTCATTCAAGAGTGAAATGATGGTTGCTTCTTCCGACTAACTTCTTGTGTGATTTGACCGCTCCTTATTGGCCCCTACACGCACTCCCCTACATGTATGCAATAAATCACACACACATGGGCGCAAAAACGCGCGCGACGCCCTAATGCATACATGTCCAAGCACACGACGGAACACACACGGTCACGCTAAGTGCTCAACCTACACGTGCATGCACACACATACTCAGTCAGGGTGAGGTAGTGACCGTATAAACACCGGAAAATATATATATTGAGCGTAATGAGCGTATATGAAGCCCACTGACCGTATTTTTACAAATATACAGTGACAGACAGTGTATTTATCTCGTTTGAAATTAATCCATATTAACCGGAGAGGAGGCAGTATGGACTAGCATTACTTGCGCGCGGTGGCTCACAGGACAAGGAGAAACTTTTGACTAATGCAAGCTCTCCCTCGCTCAGGCGGTGGACGTGCAACAATTAATTCGGTGTCAGTTTGCCAGAAGCATACACTATACTACTAGTGCTACTATTGTTCGACTTCCCGAATAGGCAAACAGCCAAGCGCAAAGTTTACTAATATAGTCTATAAAGGTACGTACTATACTAGTACTAGGAACCGGATGGAGCGTCTGCACTCTTATTATAATTTTAAAATGTGATAAAGAAATCTTCAACACATTTGGTTCTCTTCGAGGGTTCTCGCATGTGATAATGGAAGTTGATTGCATGGAACACTCGCCACAATTCTCGCTTAATTCTGGCTCATATCCTGTTACAAATAGTAGCGCTCGGTAATATTTCCTCTTTTTTTGTTATTCAGCATGTAAACAGGTCAGCAAACCTTGCGGCGCATCTTCGTGCAAACCGTGCTTGCTGCACTTTGAATGTGGCCGAGAGCTGGCTTGATGAAACACCTCGCTTCCTACTTCTTTTTTGCGGGGTACCTCGCTTCCTAGTGACCAATGTCTTGGCTGATCGTCCTAAGAATGCTTATATATGAATAAAGCTCTCTCATTTACCCGCAAAAAAGATTAAGCCATATTAACCGGAAAGGAGGGAGTATGGACTAGCACTACTTTTTGGTGTGTCCCGTCAACTCGCAGAATGAGGAGAAGCTTACAGGACAAGGTGAAGCTCGCTTACGCCTTTTGACTAATGCAACCTACCCTCGGTGGACATGCATCATCAGATTGTCAGAGGTATACACTGTAGTACCCAACATGCGGAGTACCATCATTGTTCGACTTCACGAAGAGGCGAAGAGCCAAGCGTAGTAGTACGAGTAGTACTACTACTAGAACCGCATGGTGGAGCGTTTGTACTCTTATTTCTTTTTATCTCTGATAAAGTACACGTTTATTCCGGAGAAGGGCGGAAAACGGTAGCCCAACATGTAATGAATGATATCGATCAACCAACCATGCTCGAATATATCTTGGCCTCCATGCGAACCCGTCTGTGTGTTCTCGCTCCTCGTCTCTCTCAAGGAACGGCGGGTTGGCTCTTTGCCGTCAATTGAGATCGGTTTGCTCACACTCCTGTCCCACATGTCAGTGATATGCCAAGAGGAGGTGCGTTGACCGACTGGCCATACGCGTACTTGGTTTTTAACCTTCATACTACTCCTCCCTCCGTCCACGGTTCTGGTAGCGCTTCATTATGATGCAATTCTCTCAATGCATTTCCACCACCAGAAATACTTTAGACGCGTTTGGTTTAATGCTCAATTAATTAGGATGTGCTAACCGCAATCAAGTCCACAATTTTCTCTCCATGTAACTACGGAGTGGAGTAAGTGCATGCATGTGTGTACCCGGGATGGAAGCACTGCATGCATGTGTGTACGCATTATTCCCTCTAGTAATAGACGTCGTGCTATAACTACCAATGCTATTTTTCAGGCCGATCACTAGTCGCCTTGGTCCCATAGATCTTTTTTCTTTTTTATGAAGTGCGCTGTATAAACAGTGACGGATGGAGTAGTATGAGCGGATTCAAAGAAGAGCGTATTGATGGTTGCTTCTTCAGAGCAACTTATAGTGGGAAAGGTGGGGCTTACGATTTGACTGCTCATTACTCACTATTAATGCGGCGCAACGACCGGGCTGAGTCTCCCATGCGGTTGTGCACTACCCCCTCGGTTCTTAAATATACTCCAGAGTATATTTGTCTTTCTAGAGATTTCAACGAGTGACTACTCAAATATTTGTCTTTTTAGAGATTTCAAATGGACTGGCACATACGGATGTATATACATATTTTAGAGTGTAGATTCTATCATTTTGCTCCGTATGTAGTCACTTGTTGAAATCTCTAGAAAGACGAATAGAATATTTAGGAACGGAGGGAGTACACATACGAAGCAAAATGAGTGAATCTACACTCTAAAATATGCCTGTTTGAAATTTGTAAAAAAGACAAATATTTAGGAACGAAGGAGTATAATTTTGTGCATGGCACATGGACCCCGATGATGAAAAGGCTTCTGGCAATGCTATCAAGCTTCCATCATTTGTTTACATAATTGACGTACTATACAAATAATTTTCCAGCGAGACATGAAATTGTACAATGGTGTGAGCTTTCAGCTTCTGTTTTGCGTGTCTTGCCATCGATGCTCTTTCGGAAACAATAAAAAACTAACTTCCTTGCTAATGCATGTCAATTATTAGCATATCAGAGCTAATAATTACATCACAACTGAAGACAGAGTTGTGAGAAGGTGTTAAATTAAAATTGATCCATGCTTTCATTGGCAGCAACGTCCCCCCAGCTCTGTCTAAATCAACAAGGCACGTTGGGAAAGAAAGTAGATGTCTGGAGCATGCAACATTCCGATCATTTTGTGCAGTTCCACTAAAATAGAGCTGGGCGTCCCTATTCCAAATATATTAAGTGTGATTACGATAATAGAGGACTGCTGATGAAAGAATGAACACATAAATAGAAGCTGGTCACCTTTGCAGTCTCTCTTAAGACTAACTAGTTGGAGAAGATTAGGCTCGGAGTTGGATGAGGAGGATAGAGCAAAACCAATCTCCCTTTGTGCAGTCGCACTGAAATGTAGAGAAGTTGCCCATGTGACATTCTAGTACAACTGCACAAAACACTCTTAAGAAAAAAGTGATTTGTGCAGTTCACCAAAAGGTCGCAATAGCAACGAGGTGAAATGGATAGCCCTGTTTGCAAAAAAGAGGTAGAAAGGAAACAATTACTGGCCAATAACAGTTGATGACACATGCGGCGACAAAAAAGAAGCATATTCCTTGCCCTAAGAGAAGATAACCACATGGTTGTGTTTGTCTAAAACGGTGTGAGGACGAGAATGAAATATGGAAAGTACGCTGGACAAGCTATGTTCTGGGCAAAGAACTATGGAAGATCCACATGCAGCGACGTGGGACGACGGGCAGTGGAGCAAGGCCGGAGGGGATACCTAGAGGTCGTCGGGATGTAACTAGGTGAGCGGGCGGCAGCGGAATCATGAAAGCGGTGGCGTAGGCCTGCCGCTACCGAGCTTGGTCAGAGAGAACGGTGTGTACAGCAGATCGGGACGTGCTGCCTCGGTGCCGTCGAACGGAGAAACGATGCACTTCCTCCCTTTCCCCCGGTGGACGGGATGCGGCCGGATCAGTGACCAACGGTGAGAGAGAGAGAGAGAGAGGCCACCGCACTCCCTTTCCCCCGGCGGACGGGATGCGGCCAAATCAGTGACCAACGGTGAGAGAGAGAGAGAGGCCACCGCAGCCTTGTGTGAGATACTCTGAAGAGCGACAGACCAGGCACGCAAGGCTCCATTGTATATAGTGAGCGGACTACCTTTTTCTCCATAAAAATCGTTTTATATTCTATGTACGTGCCATTGAGCGCTATAACTTTATTTAAAAATAACGAGGCAATGCGTCAAGTCAAACTTTGTTTCGTGCAGGCGTGGTACACGACCTCCCTAGGTAAACAACCGCTACACGCGTTCAAATTAGCACATTGGCTGCCATTTCGTAAAGAAATGAGCTCCACCGTGTACCTGCGCGGGTGTGGCTGGGCACGAAGCGTGAGTACGTGCACGATGCACCTATTCTCTTCTTGTATACGTACACCACCTACGTGGGGTTGTGTGAGAGAGATACAAACCTAGAGAGATATAGTGTGTGGGTTCTTGAGAGTTTTTTTTGGGGGGGTTCAATCAAAAAATGTAACATATGCAATGTGTGTGAAATAGAGTCCTGGATATAACATATATATAGAGGGGGCGATCCACGAGAAGAGAGTGGAGGTATTACTGGCTTGAGGTGTCCATACAATCGAAAAGAGGGATGATGTGTGTGTGTGTGTGCGCGCGCGATCGATAAAGAGTGGCATCGAATTTGTGTGTGCCCACGTCAAAGATATAGAGTGGCTGGCCTACTAGAACGTGAGAGGGGACATGTGCAGTTTGTCTCTGTGGCATGGATACCTACCTGCAGTGCTTGACTATCCGTGTGTGGTGGGGGAAGAGGGAGGCCCAATTAACTGTAGAGGTACAATGGCTGGTATATGTGTGGAGGAGGAGAGAGGCCTACCTCATGTATTAAGGAGATCGATCTGCCTCATGTATTAAGGGAGATCGATCGGCATCCATGCATATGTGCAGGAGAGGAATAAGGTTGGGAGAGAGACAGAACTAGAGTGTTGGAGGGGGTGGTAGTGGAGTTGCTTCTAACAAATGGTGGGATAGGCTTGCTAGACAAACGGAGGGCACACCCGCAATATCAATAAGAGAGGAGATGGCTGCTTGTTGTCTGTGCACGTGCGTGTGAGAGATGGGTTAGGAGGCATGCACGAATGATGAGGGGGGACGATGTGGCTGTGGTAAGCAGACATAACTATATAGGAAAATCAATCACCCTTTGTTAGAGAAAGGAGAGACATAACTTGTGAGGTACGTCGATCGATGGGGGGCAAGTTAAAGTCGATCCAGGTATATGTTGGGAGATCGATCGGTATACATGCATGTGTGTGTTAGAAGCAAATGAGGCACGAGGAGAAGGATAGAGATAGAGGGATGCATGTAGGAGGTGGTACGAGAGGCATACTATATCGAGCGGGGAGGGGCATGCGAGTACGAGAACGATGAAAAGTGTGGTGGGAGTGAGGCATGGACAGTGACAAGAGAAGAGGGGAAGCTTGTGTTTGTTCTAGGCACACCTGGCTAGAGAGGCATATCGATCGATGTGTGCCGTAAAGAAGGAGCTGGGGGGCCTACACACATCATGGGTGAACGACCTAAAGTGAAAAGACGAATTTGCGTGATGGAGCTAGAGAATGCTGAGGGAGGGTGAGAGGGATGCAGGCGTGTGCATGCACAAGAGAAAGTTAGCGCTAGCTACAAAGATAAGAGGGTTGTGTGGGTGTAAAAGACGAATACAGATCATATATACTTCATTATAAAAAGCGAATTCGGATATTTGAAGAATTTACCATAGTGTTTTAAACCGACGCATGTGTGAATATATATAACGGTGATACACATGGTGTGTTTATGAACATGTTATACTACATTTACTATATTTTATCTCTACTCTTATAAAAAAACGGAGTTTTTGATGATGGTGTGCCTGCCATCCTGCATTATAGGCCGTCTGATTTATATCTGGCGGATAGCAAGGAAACTATGATGATTGAAGTTGGCAACAATCATGATTGTAGATTCTTATTGAAATAGATAAATGAATTCAAATTTAGTTCGAATTGCAGCGGTAGTATAGACATTTGGAATGCACCAGCAAAGCGAAAAAAAATCGGACATAACATGAATTCATACTCCCTCCTTCCATCTATATAGGGCGTAATGAGATTTTTAAGACCACCTTTGACTATTGACAAGATTAATAGTACATGACATGCACAATGTGAAAATTATATCATTGAAAGAACCTTTCACGAGCGGTTAACGATGTGCTTTGTGTAAGTTGCATGTCATATATCATTGCTCTAATATTTGGTCAAAGTTAGCATCGAAAAACGCATTAGGCCCTATATAGATGGAAGGAGGGAGTAGCTTTGAATAGCATTTGTATAGTAAAACGGGGCAAGACTCTCTCTTTGTGTGGTGTGAATAGTTTTATTTTTTTGTTTTCTTTTTGGTTGAGGGAAGTGCGAATTGATTTGGTACGTACAAGTACAATATTACTACACGTTAGGCTTGTCCCTAAAATTCAACCCGCGTCTTGTTATATCCCGAAAATTCAGATATCGTGCTCCCAAAAATGGCGCCTTCACAACCTGCGCCTTGCTATCCCGAAATTACAACGCGCGCGAAAACTCCCTCCAGCTGCCAAATTCCGACACGTGAAATCCCCCTTCTAACCCTGAGCTGAAAGGGCCGCTAGTTCAAATCGGTGGGGGGGTACTTTTGTAACACACCCTACATTTTGGACAAGCGCGTCCCTAAGTCATGCTTCACCCCCTCCCATCGCCCCCTTTTCACCATTCGAAATTCTCGGCCGCCATAACCTCTCTGCTCCAGCCACGAAACCCCACCCTCCTCCATCTGCCACGTCACCGCTGCCCAGTCGGAGCCTCTTCCCCGACGACGTCGTCCACCGCAACAGCTCGACGTCCCTCGTCCACCTCCCCGGATGAGGATCCGTCGTCCATCTCGCCGTCCCGCCGGTTCAACCGCCCCGTCCTCCACCTCCAAGGAGCTGCTCTGACGATCACCTCGTCTATCGCGGCTGCTCCATCCCCACAACGCTGCCTTAACCTGCACCACCGGAACCGCAGCATCCTCACCGACTCCTCGGACGAAGCCGAGGCCTACTCGGCGCCACCAAAGAGGTTGTACACTCATCGCATTGCACCTTCTCCTTAACTCGACCTCCCGGCACCGACGGTGCTCCATCCCGCACCCCCATGGAGCGGCTACCTTGAAGCCGACACCGCGGGCGAGATCTCCACGGGGGCTCTCCCCCAGTGCGAGGCGCCTTCAGCGGCAGTGTCCGTACCAGCCGGATCTGCTGCTCTCGCTCGGCTCTCGCTTCGCTTCGCCATCGCTGCTTCGCTCGCTCGATCGCTCGATCGCTTCGATCGCCGCTTCTTCTTGCTGCTCCCCCCCTCGCTTCGTCTTTCTTTTCTACTCCGATTAAGCCACACTTCAGTCAACATGTCAAGTGCCTCTCTGCTACCATTGCGTTCAGTTTGAACAGTAGCATTCAGATTCCACAGTTAATTTTAGTATCGACAGTTAAGTTCAGAGTCAACAGTTTTTACCTCATCTGTTGTAGTCAAGTGGTTTTTGGTGATGTTAATTTTACATCCATTTTACATCATCTATTGGAGATGCTATTAGAATCCCACTTGAGATTGACGATGTCTGTCTTGTGCTGCTTCAGCCTTGACGTCTTACGGCTCACCGGAGCTGCTCCAATGACAGAACAATCCATCACAGCAGAGCAGTGCCCTGGACGCCGTCTACAGATTCCTCAGATCTTCCTCCACACCTCCGACAGCCACCTCTGCCTCAGCTGCTTCAGCGACACGGCTACGGCAAAGAGGTTGTACACTTGTTGTATCACTTATTATTATACATTCACGTCGATCCATTAGGGCTATTTTGGTTCAACGGAAAAACGTCGATCCACTGGTTGTTACCATCACTCTAAATTTCTGCATGCTCTCCTTACATAATCTCACCATATTTTTTCGTATGCATGTCAGATATTGTACACAGTCATGCTGAACATGTAGAGAAAAAGAGAAGAGTTTTGCACGGCAATACAATGTCATGCAGACATCGCTCCATGGTGGGTTCAATGGCAAACCCTCCCCACCCTCTCCAAATTGTAATCCAGAGGAAGATATCTTACGAGGCATATTGCACGCCACGACCACTCCTATTTACCCCCAAGGTGTTTGCTCTACCTTGGCATGATGATGTTAGTCATATCATGCATATGTTGCCTTGCAAAGGCCTACTTTTGACATCATATATGTCATCTCGCTTAGTTTAGACATGTTACGTAATGCCACTGTTTAGTTTCTATATCATATATGGGAATTATGCAGTCTCATGTCTTTTAGCCAGCCATAATATATGTGAAATGTGCAATGCCATCCTGTGTAACTAGGCATCATATATTTGAAAGATATCTTGCCCATCCTTTTCTTCATTACATTTCCATTTGTTGACAATGTTTGTACATTAAACTACTCTTCCTATGAATCAACCATTTGGGTGGGAGTTGGAAAAATCTAGAGTGAAAACAAGGCCTTCAGAGCAGACAGTGCTACCTGTCGAAGCAGATCTCTTGTTGGGTCCCGATAGCTCCTCAGAGATGGATTCAGAGACAGATGACCAGTCCTATTCCCCCACTGAGGTGTTTGCTCTAACTTGGCACGGTTATACTGCTCATATCATGCATACGGTGTCTTGCATTGCATAGTTTAGACATCATATACACAATATTCAACACCATGTTCTTAGTTCAGACATCATATCGAATGCCCTCTGTTTAGCATATAAATCACATATGTGAATTAAATGATGCGATCCTGATTACTTAGATAACATGTAGGTGAATTATGTCATGCAATCCTGTTTAGGTATTCATCATATCTTTGAATTATGTTATGCTATGCTATCCAGTTTAGATAGACATCATATATGTGAAATTATGTCATGCTATCCGTTTTAGTTAAACAATATACATGTCAACTATTTCATGCCCTCTTTTTTCCACACTATCTATTGCATATGTCTCTCATACAATGTCTCAGACATTCAACTATGTTTCTGTTTATCAGCCATTTGAATTGGAGCGGTGATGCGATTCAGCGGAATAAAAACACGGTCTTCAAATAAAATAGTGCTACCTCTTGGTGGAGATAGCACCCCGGTTGTCGTGGATTTGTCACGGCAGATGTCCTAGTGTAAGGACTTAGTCGTGGAGCCATCGCTACGGGTTTACTTGAAGGGGTTAAAGTGGACACAAAGACACAAGGGTTTATACTAGTTCGGCCCCTTCGATGAAGGTAAAAGCCTACGTCTAGTTGTGATGGAATTGATGTGGTTTCGATGGCTAGGGAGCAAGCAAGCTTCGCCTAGGCTCGAGTTGTGGTTGTCGTCCTTGAACTGCCGCCGGTCGCCCCTTATATACACGAGTGACGCCTGTCATTCATAGAGTCCCAACCGTTCATACTGTATCCCGTTGGTATCTCTCTTCCTAACTTACAATACAAGTTATACATCAGGCGGTTTACGGCTACAAGTTCTAAACCGACTACGGGCCTTGGGCCTTTCTCTGCTTATACCACTACGGAGTTAACTCGGCCCAGGCTGGCCGGTTTACACCTAGTGATAATATCCCCAACATTAGGCCCCAGATTGATTTGAACTGGTTCATGTCAATCCTTCACAAAGCTTGTATCTTGGACATCTTTTATTGACTGGTAAACCGCCATGTCGTCATTACTTCAGTCATCAGAACCGGCATGACGTCATCCTGAAATTTGATCATTTATAACGCCCTCTTTTAATAGCAGTTCCTGGATCCACGCGCTTGACCTAACTTGGCTGCCTTATAAATAGGACTGAAGGGTCATTTCTTTCTTCCCTTCGTCTCCTCTTCTTCGTCTTCCTTGCGCTGCTGTTCTTGGAGCTCCGCCACCGTCGTCGACTTCTGCCTCGTCCTGGGCTGCTACATCGACCTGAACGTACCAGAATATTGCTGCCTCTTTCCGCGTCTTCTCCGTTCCCGGTAAGCTTCTTCCCCTTCTCGACTTAGATCTGTTTTTAGGGTTCCAGCTTCATACTGTGTTCTTCGCGCGTTCCTGTCTGTCCTTTTAACTTTGAACAACACCGTGAATCTGTACTGTATTAATAGCGATTCCTGCGCATCCGCTGTATTTTCTCATCTTAAGTCCATGGATCTTCTACATACATATCTGCTTCATAGTCCACTTCCGTTTCTGCCTTACTTCCGTGAAATATTTTCTGTTTTCTGTAAACCTGCGTTTGATCCGTAGCTATAATAGGATCTTGTGAAACTTGTTTCTGCAAACTAACTATCCATAGCTTCAATTGCTTCCAAAGCCTAGATTAGGCGGTTTAACTCACCATAGGAAAAGGCTGCTAAACCGGCACAGATACACCGTTAGTCCCCTTGTTGAACCGCCTGAATCCACCTGATATCATATCATAGGAAACCGGTTTATAGACACTGCCTCTGGTTTATCATAACTCAGATCAATCACCTTGTATCAAGCATGCTCTTGAACCGGATCAATTACTTTTTGTAGATCTTATCATGGCCAAACAAGTGTATGAATGCAACTGGGTTCCTTCTCGCGTCACCGAGTCACAGCTGAATGATCTGGTCTCGATTGGCGCTTTAGATGACAAAGATACAGATCCATTTGGAGGGTCCTCGAGAGGAATGTCCTCCCACACCCCAGTGAAGGAGAAGTTGTGGTCTTCGCAGATCACCGCCCGGGCTTCAAACCGCCTTGTTCAAAATTTTACCGGACGTGTTAGCCAATTTTCAGCTCCGTCCCGTGACATTGGCCCCAACTCCGCTACCAATTTATGCCACTTTCAAGTACTATCCAAGTATATCTTCAAGAGGAACCTTCATTGAACTGTTTAGAGACCTCTTCCATCTAAACCGTCAGACCGAATTCACCGACGGCCCCAATCTTCGATTGGGTGGCATGGCTATTCAAAAGAGGAAGGAGATCACCTATCCCCACGCCAAACTCCATACTCACCCCAAGGAGTGGAATGCGACTTGGTTTTATTGCAAGGATACTTCTCACGAAGATGAAAATCCCTTACCGGCTTTCGTCCGGGCGGCTAAGCAACACCCATCCGCTTCCACAAAGATTAAGTGCCAAAGATAGAAGCAAATATGCCCCGCGAATCGCCCAAGCTCCGAGCTTTTATGGCTAACGGTTTGACTGGAATAGATCTTGCACGCTACTGGTTATCATGGGGCATACTGCCTCTGAGCCGGCGTTCCGGTTTGATGTGCCAGTACACTGGTAGTGTCGACGACCCACTCCGACACACGAAACTCGAACTTTCTGATGATGAAGTTACGGACTCGGTAAGAAGGATGCTGAATGAACCGGAGCACCTCTGTGCTCAAACCGGTCTAGCTCCTTACTGCACCACCAACAAACCGCCTGCGGTAAGTTTCTAGTTGTTCCATCATTAAACCTGTTACCGCCTCATGTATTTAACATTTAATTATTTCTGATCCAGGGTGATAATCTGTTTTGGAGCAAGAAACTTTCCCAAGATAAAGCGGAGAAAGCAAGGCGGCCAACCCGGCCCAAAACCAAAGTTGTCAAGAAACCAGCCCATAAGAGAAAAACCACCGCTTCATCTGACCCAGCCATTGACGATGATGTGGGTAATCCGGATCTTGAGGTAGAACTTGATTCTCTTGGCTTGCTTTTTACACGCCTTATTGATGATGATGCTTGTCAGGATGACGCTGAGGCCAGCAATGCAGGATTCGCTGAGGTAACTATTCTCTCTTCCGATTCAGCAAGTTTGCCTTTGCCAAAATTTTGCCAGCAAACCGAAAGTTAATTTTTCTCACCCTCTTGCTTATTTGGATCCCAAATTTCTTATGAAGACACAAGAACATGAAGCTCGCCGCACAACCAGCACATGGTCGTAGTTACCTCTGCGGTTTACCAAACAGCCCGATTCGAAAGCGCATCCGAGGTCTCCGACCTTTTATTGCTTTAAATTCCAAAGCGGGTTTCTTCCACAACCTCTTAATCCGTCCGACTCCGATTATCGGGTCACTTCCCATTCATCCTCTGGTGAATCCTCGCCACTCGCTTACCACCATTGAAGATAGCACGGGTAAGCCAAACCGGCCATATGCTTCTAATATATTTTGTAATGGATATGCTTTTCCCTGACTCTTTATCTCTTAGAACCAAACCGAAACCAAGCAAGAAGGCCCGTTTGGATAAAACGGCTGAAGAAGCTGCCGCCTCAGATCATGAAAGAGCGCCGAATCTTGAAAATTTTGCCTCTGAAGACATTCCCAATGATCCTCCGGTACAAGATGATGTTATTCCTGAAGAGAGGCCTGTCAACACTTCAATCTCTGCCGATCCACCAGCCAGCACCGTCCGGTTTGATAAATCTCGCAGTCCTGCTAATAAAACGGCCGTGCCCACACAATCCGTCGAGTCCAAAGATGATGACGTTGTGATTACTGGTATGGGCCGCTCTGAACCGGGGCATCCTGCAACCTTAACCAGGCCACTTGTGAAAGAAGATTTTTCCACCTTGAATAAAGGAAAATGGGATGTTGAACTGGAAACATATGCTGCTCTAAGCGCCCAAGACCTTCATTCTGGCTATTTAAACCGGCTTTATACTAGCCATGACTATGAAGCTGGCCTGGTCAAGTTAATGAGGGACAAGTTTGAGGTAACTCACTCCTTTTCTTACTGCCAGTATATCAGTCCTTGTAGCCCTCAAGGGCCGGTTTGTAATCTTGATCAAATCAGGACTTGACTATATTCCTTAACAACTTTGAAATCCACCTGCATAGCCCCCAAGGGCCGGTTTAACTGTGCATACTTAAACCGGTACTTCAATAAAAACTGCCTTTGGAAACATTGCTAGATCAAATAGCCATTAGCCCCCAAGTGCCAAGTTGAATACTTGTATTGAGCTTGGGACTTTGCCATCTAGTAGTAATATAAAAATCGAAGGTACATTAGCCCCCAAGTGTCAAGCATATAACTTTGTTGTGTGGTTGAGACTTTGACCTTCTTGAATTGCTTGCTGAACATACTATCGATACACAGGCTGAGGTGAAAATCAAGCAAGACCGGATTGCCGATTTACAAGCTGCTTTGAAAACCCAGCAGGCCGAAACAGAAAAGGCCAAGAAAGAACTAACCAGTGCTTTGAACGCTGCTGAACAAGTGAAGGAAGGCTTCAAGAAAGAACAGGCGGACTGGGTCACTGAGAAGGCCAATTTGATCAAACGAGCAGAAAATGCTGAAGCTGCCCTTAAACCGGTGGTAGATGATCTGACAGCCATAAAGCGGCAAGTACACTCTATGACTGCGGCAATCTTTGGTAAGCTCCTTTGAACAGTTGTGACATTTTGAACCTGCTGTAGCATAACTCCGGTTTGAGACTAACTCTTTACTGTTGTAGGCACACGCATTGGGCACTTAGGAAACGATGTGCGGAAGAAACTGAAGGCTGTCTACACCTTAGTAGAACAGCTATATACCGGAGCCCACCGTATCATCACCACAACCTCACATAACAACCCGGCACCTTCCTTGATCCAAGACACTCTGAACCGGTTATCCATGCTTCCCGCCCGGATTGAGGAGGTGAAAAATCTGCGCCCGGACGGAGCTATCAATGCTTTGATCCGAGCCAAAGCATGGGTACCAGATTTTGACCGGTGGAAGCAGCTCAAGGCTATCCCAAAGTGAAGGAAGATGGTTCTGATTTTAATGAAGAGGATTTACGGGCAATAAACCGTGCGGCGCCCTCGGCTTGTCACCGGCGAAGAGGCAGATTTGGAGCATTACCAAGCACAATACAACGACCAAAACAAGCGAGTGCTCGCCCCAACTTTTGAAGCGGAAAATCTGATCCTCCAATCCGTAAGAATACTTACGCTCGATATTGAACCGTCTTCCCCGATCCACGAAGAGGCTGTTTTCCAAGCGGTAATGGGAATCGATGGACCATCGTTGATTTCCGACCAATGGGTAGAGACGAGGAGGTCAAGCGGCGGAGGATGAAGAGCAGAGCTTAACCCGGTGGCCGGTTTAAATATCTGTCGTTGGCGGTTTGCCCAAAGAACAATGATCTCACTTGGGCACCGTGTTGCCTTGTAATAACTCTAGTTAAAACTTTCCGTTTGAATATGCCTTCGTGCATAAGTAGTGAAACTTTTGCTTGATTCGTATTTCCTGCAACCAGAAAAATTTGAACCTCGGTGGCGGTGATACCGCCAGCCGGTTTATGATATTTAATATATATATCGAAATCTAACAAATATGTGATACAAATACCGCCGTGTGCTGGCATGAAGTCATGTAGCTAAACTTAAAGCGGAGGCCTTAAAACCATGACCATCGGTAAAGCGGGAGGAACAACTCCCATATAAACCGTCTTTGAAATCAGCACAAGCCCCCTTGTTATTCAATGATGATAACAAGAAAAGGGTAAACCGGGCAGATAAACTCCGGAGTAAGATTAAACCGTGTTCTGTCAATTTGTAATTGACAGTTGAACCGGATAAAAACGTTGTCGGTTTAAAAAACGCAACAAAAAATCGAATACCAATTATGAGAAAATATGGCAACAAAGGCAATAACTTTTTGCAAAAGAAAAGCTTTACTGAGCTGGTCAGATGGCATTACCATGGTCAGACGCAACCAAGCTCCCCGAAGGCGTAGCGATGGTGCCAGTCGGCCAGGTCCCCAAAAGACTTCGTGGCGATCGCCGCCAAGTGGCATGACATTGGTTCGGGTTCACCAAGCCCCAAATGACTCTCGCCTGTAGGCCACCAAGAGGCGTGACGGTTCAGACTTTACCATGTCCCCAAATGATCTGGTGGCTTTACGCCTATAAGAGGTGTTTGCATTGGTTCGGACACGACCAAGCCCCAAGTGATAAAAAACAAATGTCAAGGGGTAAACCGGAGGCCGCTTTAAAAACAGAATCACTCCATGTAACCACGCATGATAAGAAAGACAGAGACCCCGCTTTAGCTGAGGCTCCGGTTTTATTATATCGAAGGTAATATATACATTGTCATGATATGTACATAAATAGAGCCGATGGCTCAAGTGTAGTAAGGCCGAAGATGAGCTATATTCCACGGCCTGTTGGTCTCCTCCTCTGATGTACGTGAGTCTTGACGCTCTCGAATATCAATCTGATAGTATGATCCGTTGTGTAGATTCTTGCTGGCCACAAAAGCTCCTTCCCAAGGAGGGGATAACTTGTGCATATCTGTCTGGTCTTGGATGAGGCGAAGCACCAAATCTCCTTCTTGAAAGGTTCTGGTTTTAACCCGCGATCGTGATAACGACGAAGATCTTGCCGGTAAATTGCGAACGAGCAGCTGCCATATCACGCTCTTCATCCAATAGATCCAAAGCGTCCCGCCAGGTTGCCTCGTTGTCCGCTTCGACATAAGCCGCTACACGGGCGAATCGTGCGGATATCATCGGGAGAGCTGCCTCGCTCCGTAGACCATGAAGAACGGTGTATATCCGAAGGGACCGGTTTGGCGAGTATTGATACTCCATAGCACCGATGGTAGCTCTTCAACCCAGCACCACGGTGTTCTCAGAACGGAACCATAAGCCGAGGTTTGATGCCTCGTAAGTTCTCTTGATTAGCTCGCTCGCCTGCCCATTGGATCGGGATGAGCCATCGACGACACGTCAAGCGGATGTGCTCACGCTCATAGAACTCTTTCATAGCACCCTTGGATAAATTAGTGCCATTGTCAAGAATGATACCGTGTGAAAGCCAAACCGAAAATCACCTTTTGATGAACTGCACCGTGTAGCTGCATCACACTTGCCGACAGTGCTCGCTTCAACCCACTTGGTAAATTTGTCCACCGCCACCAACAGTGGGTCTTCTTATCCTTGGATCGCTTAAAGGGTCCAACCATATCCAGCCCCCAAGTTGCAAACGGCCACGTTATTGGGATCATCCTCAACTCTTGTGCCGATACATGAGCACGCCTTGAAAATTCGACATCCATCACACCGCTTAACCAAGTCCTCCGCATCAGCGTGTCTTTACCAACGAAAAATCCATGACGGAACGCCTTTGCCACCAGAGACTTTGAACCGGCGTGATGTCCACAATCTCCTTCATGGATTTCTCTTAAGATTTCACATCCCTCCTCAGGAGAAACACATCGTTGAAATGCCCCTGATACACTGCAATGATGCAACTCACCATTAAGAATCGTCATGGACTTGGGCGCCGGATTATCATGCGCCGTAATCTCATCTTCCGCAATTCCCTTGAGTCATATACGCAAGAAAAGGAACCGTCCAATCCGAATAGCATGTAGTGCTGCCACTAATTGGGCCTCCGGATCGAATAGCCAAATCCGCTTCACAGGAGCCGGATCGACGGGTTGTGCAACACGTCCAAAAAGACATTAGGCGGGACGGTTTATGCCGAGAACCCAACCGCTTAAAGCGTCCGCCGCCTCGTTCTTCCTGCGATCCACATGATCCACTTGATAACCCTTGAAGCAACCTGCAATATTATCCACTTCTCGACGATATGCGCCATAAGCGGTCCTTAGAATCCCAAGTGCGGATACTTGCCGAGCCACGGTCCGAAGTCACCAAAGCACTTAACCCGCTTAAGTTCATCTCTTTAGCCATCCGGAGACCATGGAGCCAGGCTTCGTACTCAGCTGCATTATTAGTACAAGGGAACATTAAACGGAGAACATAACAAAACTTATCACCTCGCGGGGAAGTTAAAACGACTCCAGCCCCCGAGCCTTCCAACTGCCTGGATCCATCGAAATGAATAGTCCAATATGTGTGATCCGGCTTCTCCTCTGGTGCTTGTAACTCCGTCCAGTCATTAATGAAATCAACAAGTGCTTGAGACTTCACCGCTGTCCGTGGTATATACTTTAGTCCATGCGGCCCAAGCTCTATGGCCCATTTGGCAATCCGGCCAGTCGCCTCCCGGTTCTGTATGATATCACCCAAAGGAGCTGAACTGACCACTGTGATAGGGTGCCCTTGAAATATCGCTTGCTTTCGGTGCCATGAAAACACCATAGACTAGCTTCGCCAATGCGGATACCTTTGCTTGGACTCAATAAGCACCTCACTGATATAATAAACCGGCCGCTGAACCGGATATTCCTTGCCTGCCTCCTTGCGCTCCACCACAATAGCCACGCTTACCGCTCGAGCATTGGCTGCCACATATAACAACAATGGCTCCTTGTCAACCGGAGCCGCAAGAACAAAGCGGATTGGCCAATTGCGCTTTAAGTCCTCAAATGCTTCGTCGCCCGGACTCGCATTTAAATTATCTGCTTTCCTCAAAGATTCGGTATAAGGGATGGCCTTCTCCGAGGCGGCCGATAAACCGCTCAACGCAGCGATTCTCGCCGCCAAACGCTGAACATCATTGATACACTTCGTTTAGCCAAGGAAGTAATAGCTTTAATTTTCTCCGGATTAGCCTCAATTCCTCTGTTAGACACCAGAAACCCAATAACTTGCTCGCCGAACACCAAAGATGCACTTGGCCGGATTAAACATCATCTTGTAAATACGCAAGTTGTCAAAGGTTTCCTTCAAATCATCCACCAAAGTCTCCTTTTGTCTTGATTTCACTACAATATCATCCACATAAGCATGCACATTGCGCCAATCTGTATGCGAGCAATTCAGTACACACCGCCGATAAGTAGCACAGGCGCTCTTGAGCCTGAAAGGCATAGATACATAGCAGAAGGCTCCAAAGGGAGTGATAAACGCTGTTTTCTCTTGGTCCTTAACCGCCATTTTGATCTGATGATATCCGAATACGCATCCAAAAACTTGAACGCCACAGCTCTTTGTGGCATCAATAATCTGATCAATGCGGGGAGGGCAAAAGGATCATTGGGCGAGCCTTGTTAAGATCTCGTAATCCACACACATACGCCAAGTGTCGTTTTCTTAAGGACTAGCACCGGATTAGCAAGCCACTCCGGATGAAAGACTTCAATGATAAAGCCACCGCCAAGAGCTCGCCACTTCCTCTCAATGGCTTTGCGCCTTTCTTCGTTAAACCGTGGAGGAACTATTTCACCGGTTTATACTTAGGATCCACATTAAGTGTGTGCTCACGAGTTCCTCGGTACACCGCATGTCGATGGCTTCCATGCAAAGATATCCGGTTCTCATGGATGAACTCGATGAGCGTGCTTTCCTATTTGGGATCCAGTTGGCACCGACAAGGAATCTGCTTGGACGAATCGCCTGGCACGAAGTCAACAAGTTTGGTCTCAGCTGCCGATTTAAACTTCAGATCCGATTCATGCTCTGTAGTTGGTTTCTTTAAAGGGGTCATATCTGCCGGATCAACGTTGTCCTTATAGAACTTCAACTCCTCCGTAGCACGCACCGCCTCTGCATAAGCTGCATCACCTTCCTCACATTCCAAAGCGACTCGGCGGCTTCCATGCACCGTTATCCTTCCCTTGTAACCCGCATTTTGAGCTGCAAGTAGATATAACAAGGTCGTGCCATGAACTTAGCATAAGCCGGCCGCCCAAACAGGCATGATATGGACTCGGATTTTACTACCTCAAAGGTTAGCTTTTCGGATCGAATCGTGCTCGTCTCCAAAAGCCACATCCGTGCTATCTTACCAACAGGATAAGCAGATTTGCACGGTACTACGCCATGGAACACTTGTATTGGGCGGTTCGAGATCCTTGTCTCATTAGACCCATGCGACGGAATGTTTCATAGTATAATATATTAATACCGCTTCCTCCATCCATAAGCACCTTAGTGAACTTATAGCCCCCCACCTGAGGGTCTACCACCAATGCCAGCTGGCCTGGATTATCAACCCGGGGGGATGGTCCTCTCTGCTCCACACAATAGGCTGCTCCGACCAGCGTAAATAACGTGGCAAGGCCGGTTCAACAGAGTTCATCGCCGCTTGAAGCTTTCGGTCGCGCTTATCCAAACTAGTTGTGAAAACATGATACGCCCACTATTCAACCGCTTTGGTTGGCTCGATAACCCGATCATTTATTGCCGCTGCTTCTGGCCGCTCTGATTATTCTCGACTATTGTGACCGCCTTGATTAAGACTCGAACCGAAGCTCCATCGTGACCCGCCCGTGGAAACCGGATCCTGAACCGCCACCTGACCCCTGGTCATACCGGAAAGTATTAGAGTTTTTGAACTCATGCATAATATAACAGTCTTTCTAGAGATGGTTCGATGGGGACTCCTTCGTCCCATGCTTGGGGCAAGGTTGATTCAACAAGTAATTCAAACGGCTCGCATTAGGATTTGGGCCCGATTAAGCTTTGCCTCTGCGCTGCCCCTCGTCTGTGCATTAGTGTTGGCCACGAAATCTGGGTTGCCATCGCCTTGCGCTTGCCTCCGCTTCCATGACCCGCCATTTGTACTGCTGCCCTTGAGTTGCCGTTCTTCTTTCCCTTCCTCGCTTCATCATCATCAGCCTCGGGATCCTTGGTACTGTCCGAATCAGCATACTTAACCAAAGCGGCCATGAGGGTTCCCATGTCATTACAGAACTGCTTCATGCGCCACAATTTCAATTTTAAAGGCTCAAACCGGCAGTTGCCTTCTAAGGTTAAGATTGCAGAATCAGCGTTGATCCTGTCAGAGGAGTGCAAGATCTCCGAAACACGGCGTACCCAACGGGTCTTTGATTCTCCTTCCTCCTGGACACAAGCCGCTAGGTCTACTATGGACTTGGGCTGCTTGCATGTGTCTTTGAAATTCTCGATAAACCGGCCCGTGCTCGGGCCCATGAGCTGATAGAGTTGGGCGGTAGGCTCTTCAACCAAGTACGAGCCATGCCTTCAAGCATCATGGTGAAATACTTCGCACACGTGGCCTCATCCACATCTAGCATCTCCATGGCCATCTCATAACTTTCAACCCACGCTTCAGGGGACAAATCGGCAGTGTAATTCGGCACCTTGCGCGGACCCTTGAAGTCTTTGGGCAGGTGTACATTGCGTAAAGCGGGGATCAAACAGGGCACCCCTAAAGCGGATGCGGCTCCTGGTCCGGTGAAGGTGGTAGGGCGAACCGGTGTGTGTTGACCCGCGTCATCCTGCGCTGCTAAGTCAGCCTCTCTTCCTGCCCGGGCCCAATCCACCACCTCCTGAGCATCACGAATACCACCCGTCGGGTTATTGCCACGGGCCGCTTCACGGTCCCGTGCGTTGCTTGATATGGCCGGTTCATCCACGCGCCTGCTATAACTCCGGCTTGGACAGGGCGTAGAGTGAATCCGATCACGGCTATATGAGTATGCCTCCTATTGAATCAGTGCAGTCCGGAGAAGCTCCTTAACCCGGCGCGTCTCTATTGCTTGCGGGGAATCCCCTTCGACCGGGATAGCCTCTAACCGTGCAGCGGCTGCAACAAGGTTGTCCATAGGATTAGAATAATGACACGGGGGTGTCGAACCGTGGGGAACCACCATATTCTCCGAGGAGGCTCCATCTGGCGCGGCTGGACCGTCGCCCTGTCCCGATGCCTCAATCCGGTTTGCCTCCGGTCTTGAGGCGGATTATGGGTCCAGCTCACGGGTCTGAAGAGATTTCGGATCAAACCCTAATGGCGAGCATGATCAGACTTTCGCTTTAACACCTCTTGCGGCGCACTGGTCAAGCATGAGTTTGTAAGCTTCGGGCGTCGGAGGGCTCGCTCTGCAGCCATCTGCTCCTTTTCTGCCGCTAGATCCGCTTTGGCTTGTGTGATCTGCTCTTTCACTTTCGCAATTTCTGCATTATGAGCCTCCTGATCTGCCGGGCTGTCCTCTGCCATAAGCGCAGCTAGTGCATCAAACAGATCTGATAGAACTTGAACCGGCGGGTGCACCGGGCCTCCTGCCCCTGCTGCCACTGCCGCTGCTGATCCGGAAAGTATCGCTGCGGCGGTTGAAGAGTGGTTCGCTGCCTGCATACCGGCCATGAATATTCCAACCCGGTTGATCTGGCTTGGGGGGTCCGGAATCTTGCGCCATCGAACAGCCCCGATCATATCGTCCTGCAATCGGTACAATGACTCGGTCTCTCTGTTGAAGATTCGTCGCCGAATAAATGACGGTCTCACTACCGTGTTCGAACCGCGTCGTGTTCTCCTCCGTGGATGACTCCAACGAAGACATGCTTCATGGCGGTTTAACTTTGGGCAGGTCGTGCACGCCGAGCCGTCTTGACGAGGTCGGTGCGGATGTCCGGCCAGCCCAGCTCCCCGATCTTGCCGATGAAAACATGTATGCCACCAAAGGGACCCGCACCAGTACTCAATTGAATCGGCCTCGGGACCCCATCCGGCGTCGTCGATGTAGATCCGACGCGGCGACTCTTGGTCATCCGCCCACGACGTAGCCTTCGAGTCCTTTGAGCTTGCCCTCCAAGATCGTCAAACCATCGTGGCGATAGCCCCACGGTGGGCGCCAACCGTCGTGGATTTGTCACGGCGGATGTCCTAGCGTAAGGACTTAGTCGTGGAGCCATCGCCGGGTTTACTTGAAGGGTTAAAGCGGACACAAAGACACAAGGATTTATACTAGTTCGCCCCGATGAAGGTAAAAGCCTACGCCTAGTTGTGATGGAATTGATGTGGTTTCGATGGCTAGGAGCAAACAAGCTTCGCTTAGGCTTGAGTTGTGGTTGTCGTCCTTGAACCGTCGCCGGTCGTCCCTTATATACACGAAGTGGCGCCTGTCGGTTCATAGAGTCCCAACCGGTTCATACTCGTATCCCGGTTGGTATCTCTCTATTCCTAACTTACAATACAAGTTATACATCAGGCCGGTTTACGCTACAAGTTCTAAACCGACTACAGGCCTTGGGCCTTTCTCTGCTTATACCACTACGGAGTTAACTCGGCCCAGGCTGGCCGGTTTACACCTAGTGATAATATCCCCAACACCGGTTGTACATGCACAAGAACCAGCCCTACCACACATAACCCAAACTCTCGTAGATTGTACCCCTACTGCGATGGACAGAGAACCAGCTTCACCCAATCTAACCCCAACCCCAGCCGATAGTAACCCGGTTCCTGTTGACACAAAGACCATCTCCACCATAGAGCTCCCAAACAACAAAGAGTTAGTAAGGCAGCTCCGGTGCCCAAAGGTCCAAGACTATCACGGCGAACCCCAACTCCACCAGTTAGTATGCCTATTCCTCGTGGAGGAAGCACAACCAGCCGATCGTAGTTTAGCATCTATCACATTTGATGTTGTTAAATCGTATATGCGTATCTTCCCATCTTGGAAATATTATATCAAGATGAAGGAAAATGCCATTGAAGGTGTTTGTCCAGGAGTTATGTGTAAGTAATGTTATTCATGGCAATTACTTTGCTTCGTCCCATACATCCTACCTCCATGATGGTTATAATACAGAAAATTTTCCCATTTTTCTCTATAGAGAAGGACCGATTTGGAAACTCAGGATGAGGTAACCTGTGCTAATACCTCTGCTATCTTCAAGAATGCTTGGTGGCAGTATCGGAATTACCCGAAGAAAACATACTTCACCGGGAAAGAAACTTATCAAATTCCCTTACGTTCTCCTGAGACACATTTACTGGACGATGATTGGGAACGCCTTGTTCTGTACTGGTCCCGAACCAAGAATGTGGTAAGGTCTATGAGCTCATTTTCTATTTTTAAGTATTTTATTCTTGCGTCTTACTGTACTCTGTTCATGTAGAACAAGTGCCTAAACCTGAAGAACAATTGTTCTAATTTAAGATTCCTTTGCTATCATAGTTCAAAAAAGCGCTAGGCGGTAATTGTGCATTTTGCCACCGCCTTGCGCTTTACTGACCAAAGCACATGCTTATGCGCAGTTATGCATAGATTATGGGTAGTTATGCGCAATGCGTTTGTAGGACCTTGAAGTATGTCTAGTGGGGGGTGATTAGACTAATTGACCAATTAAAAACTTGACCTTTTCCCAATTTTAGAGTTTGGCAGATTTTAGCTATCTTTGGACAAGTTAAGCAATCATCACACAATTCAAGCAAGCATGCAAAGAGTATATGAGCAGCGGAAATTAAAGCATGCAACTTGCAAGAAAGTAAAGGGAAGGGTTTGGAGGATTCAAACGCAATTGGAGACACGGATGTTTTTGTCGTGGTTCCAATAGGTGGTGCTATCGTACATCCACGTTGATGGAGACGTCAACCCACGAAGGGTAACGGCTGCGTGAGTCCACGGAGGGCTCCACCCACGAAGGGTCCACGAAGAAGCAACCTTGTCTATCCCACCATGCCCGTCGCCCACGAAGGACTTGCCTCACTAGCGGTAGATCTTCACAAAGTAGGCGATCTCCTTGCCCTTACAAACTCCTTGGTTCAACTCCACAATCTTGTCGGAGGCTCCCAAGTGACACCTAGCCAATCTAGGAGACACCACTCTCCAAGAAGTAACAAATGGTGCGTTGATGATGAACTCCTTGCTCTTGTGCTTCAAATGATAGTCTCCCCAACACACAACTCTCTCTCATGGGATTTGGATCTGGTGGAAAGAAGATTTGAGTGGAAAGCAACTTGGGGAAGGCTAGAGATCAAGATTCATATGGTAGGAATGGAATATCTTGGCCTCAACACCTGAGTAGGTGGTTCTCTCTCAGAAATGGTAGGTTGGAAGTGTAGGTTTGTTCTGATGGCTCTTTCCACGAATGAAGATGAGGTGGAGGGGTCTATATAGCCTCCACACAAAATCTAACCGTTACACACAATTTACCAAAGTCGGTGGAACCGATTCAACAGACTCGGTCGGACCGATTTAGTAAGCCTAGTGACCGTTAGGATTTTCGGTGGGACCGACATGCAACTCGGTACGACCGATATGGTGAGGGTTAGGGCATAACGTAATCTCGATGAGACCGATTACACAAACTCGGTGAGACCGATTTTGGTAATAAGCTTTCCAGAGAGTTGGTCAGGTAAACTTGGTGGGACCGATTCGCTCATTTCGGTGAGACCGAAATGTTACGAAAGGGAAACAGGGAGTTTACATTGCAATCTCGGTGGGACCGATAGCTCACTTCGGTTAGACCGAAACGTTACGAAGGGAAACAGAGAGATTACAACGCCATCTCGGTGAGACCGAGATCCCTATCGGTAAGACCGATTTGCCTAGGGTTTGTGGCAGTGGCTATGACATTTGAACTCAGTGGCGCCGGGTAGAAAGAATCGGTGTGACTGATTTTGGCTTTGGATTTAGGTCATATGAGGATGTGAGAAAGTAGTTGAGGGTATTTGGAGGATATCACTAAGCACTTTGAAGCAAGAGGCACATTAAGCAACACCTCATCCCTCCTTGATAGTATTGGCTTTTCCTATAGACTCAATGTGATCTTGGATCACTAAATGTAAAATGAAGAGTCTTGAGCTTTTGAGCTTGAGCCAATCCTTTGTCCTTAGTATTTTGAGGGATCCACTTTCATCATCCATGCCATGCCATTCATTGAGCTTTCCTGAAATATTTGTCTTGAAATAGCATTAGCTCAATGAGCTATATGTTGTTATGAATTACCAAAACCACCTAGGGATAGCTGCACTTTCAATCTCCCCCTTTTTGGATATTGATGACAACATATAGATCAAAGCTTCCACAAATGATAATAAGATTGAAAAACATCGTCGCTTTGAGAAGTGTGTGATGAGCAAGAGCTCCCCCTAAATTTGTGCATAGTTTAAAATTTTCTTTGGACTGCAAATGCACAAGGAATTAGGCTCATGGGTTACTCTTCCATGTCACATACATCTTGGTGGAGCGCTCAAAATAATAAAGATTGAATACATGCACTCATCACCAAGCAAAGTAAATGATCATATAAGGATAGGTAAGATAATATCATCTAACAAGCATAAGTGTAGCTTATGATCAAACACATGATCATCAATGTCTCACAGATAACAGCATAGTATCTCAAGCAATCAAGAGCAAACAAAGTTTAACCACCAAAGCAAGAGAGAACAAAAGCAACACACTCTCTCTCTCTCTCTCTCTCGAAGCCTATGATCTATACATTTTTCTCCCCCTTTGGCAACAAGTTACCAAAAAGTTCATAGAAAATGCATAGTGCTAGATCGACTCTCAGGTTTGATCTTCAGGTGGTGGTGTAGAGATGGCTCCTTGGACGAAGGCTTCAGTTGATGTGGATGGAGCTGGAGGAGTTGGTGATGGAGCTGGTTGCACTGGAGCTGTAGGAGCTGTAGCTGGTGCAGATGATGTGGCTCTGGTGTCTGTCACAGGCACTTCAGCTGACCTATGAGCTCGAGGCACTCTGGCAAATGCATCAGTGGTTGTCTTGCCCTTCCTCTCCTGCATGTCATCCTGGAGCTGCTCCACAACTGACTGAATCCCGGTTACTTTGACATCTAGATCATAGAATTTTTGTTCCATGATTCTTTCCAGGCTCTCCTGGTTTTGAAGTGCTAGAGGGACTAGTGCCCTCACTCATGTGATTGTGCTCTTCTGACTTGTTCTGACTATCACTTGATCCGACATGCTTGCAAATCACCGACTCTTGACCACGTGAATAGTTATAGATGAGATAGAATAGATGAGCATCACAAAATGCAGAGATTTTTGCAAAAGAATGATTCAAAAACTCAATTTTAGTTTTCCACAGAAAGCATTTCGGATCAACCGATTTTCAAACTCGGTGATACCGAAGCAGTTTTGGAACCTAAACTGGTGAACTCGGTAGGACCGAGTCACAGTTCGGTGGCACCGAGGCTGCTAGGGTTTCACAAAGTTTTAAAATCGGTCACACCGATTAGCAATTCTCGGTCAGACCAAGAGTTACTAGTGCAATGGCGTTAGCCAAATCGGTGGGACCAAGTTTTTCAACTCGATGGGTCCGAGATGGTTTCAGCGGAAACCTAACCCTAAATTTTCAAATCGCATCTGATCTAAGGATTGTATTGACTGGATAGGAGTGTTTCAATCATAGCAAGGATCATAATGAACACAATGTGCTAGGAATCGGAAGAGGATAGCACTGTGATCGAGTCCATACCATAGCTTGGCGATGAACTCGCTACGGCGGCAACAGCGGGGGTGAATTCCGTTGACGGCGGCAGGAGGCGGCTGGCAATGAGGAGACGAACCGGAGACCCTGGAGGTAGAGCCAGCTATGCGTGGGCGAAGAGGTTCAGAGAAATTTCCAATTTTTTTGCCCGTGAGTATATATAGCCCGACCCTGTCGGTGTGACCGAGTGGAACAACTTGGTGGCACCGAGATGCATATCTGTGTACAGTTATAGCAACTCGGTGTGACCGAAAAGTTCAAATCGGTTGCACCAAGATTGAAAACCTAGATCGACTTAGTGATCTCGGTAGGACCGAAATGGAGGAATCGGTCAGACCGAGAATCACAAAGAAGTTTTGGAAGTTTATGTCTATGACGAATCGGGGACTCCGAGTGCTCCTCACACAGAGTGGTTCAAATCTGACTTGATCAAATTTTGTGATGTAGCATGAATAGAGTTTGGGACGAGAAAAGCATAGATAGCTAGAGAAGGTTCTTAGGCATTCTTGTCCATCCACTTGGCAGAAAGAAAAAGAACCCAAACAATCAAAGCAACAAGTGGATGTCCTCGAATGAGTAAAACATGCAACCAACATGCTCACACAATAGAATGGCAAATAAAATATGTGGCAAAGCATGTCCAGCCAATTCTAGCATCTATCAAACAATTGGCGATGACTAGGTCATCTATATATGAGTATATTGACTTAGGAGTCAAATGAGAACATTTGATCATAGGTCATACTCATCGTTTAAGCTCAAGTGGGGTTACCACTTTTACATAATGCATTGATGTGTTCACACCATTAGAGTTGCTTTGACTCAATTCTTAGAGTTAAGCTCCCCCTAGATGTGAGATCCCCTTTTAGAGGGATGAACTAACCTTGGGTTTTGTCGATGATGACTTCATGTAGGTGTTGAAGATGTGGATGCTCAATGTTGATGTAGATCATTTGGAGCAATCCTTTGGAGTGAGTTGCACTTTCAACATACCTACATGGGTTAGTACCACAAGGAACAAACAAGGATATCCATAGACCACTACAAGGATCCGGGTCTATTGCAACAAAAGCATTTGTCGCAATAAGTACCCACTTGTTGCAACAGGTACCTATTGCCATGTCATGGTGTTCGTTGCAAGCTGTTGCGACAGGACTCATGGTAATAGGTTAGTGCCACAAAAAAATAAATGTGGCAAGAAAGCGTGCTATTGCAACAATCATGTTGCAAGTTGCCACATTTTTTCTCGTGGCATCGTGCACTTGATGCTACAATTTGGTTTATGGCAATAGCTTAATGCAACACATAGCGAACCGTGGCGATTTAGTTGTTTGTGGCGATAGGCATTTGTGGCAATAACCTATACCCAACAACTCTTTTCGTGGCGCGTGCTCTTCCGTGGCAATACTCAATTGTGGCAATACCCTATGGCAACTACTCTTGTTTTTGTGGGTATAGTCCTTTCGCCACGAAGCCTATGTTTGTGGCAGTAAAGTATGGCAACGACTCTTCATACGTGGTAATACTAAAATTGCAACATACTCCTTTTGGTGGTGATAAATAATTATCACAACGGACAAACTATTTGTGGTGAGAGGTTGTTGCCATAATATGAACATTTCATGGCGAAAGGCCTATTTCAGCAAAACTGAATTCCGTGGCGACAAGTAGTTATCTCAACAAACTGAGTTTCTGTTGTGACAAGTTATTGCGACTATATGAAGTGTTTCGTCGCCACAGCCTAGTGCTACAAAACAGGTCAGCGTGGCGACTAAGATTTGACGCAACCTTAATTTTCGTGGTGCCAACATGTTGCAACCAAAAGTAGCTTGTGGTAATAGCCTACTGTAACCGGAAAAAATATACAAGCATTCAATTACATGATTCAAATAATGCATATATGATGTAGATTCATCAAACATCAAAGTTTGCATAGCCAATATCCATCAGAATAAACTGTAATATAATTTAGCATGCATTCAACATACTGAATGTGCCATCCTAATTAAGAGCGAAGATTAAATTGTCCGTGGTCTAGAGTCCATTCCAGCTAAATCTTGGGATCCTGCTATGAAGAAATCATAAATTTATTTAGCTCAGGTTAATGTAAGCGAGCATTCCTCCAAGTTGTGGTACCACCGATGTCCACTTTGCAAGATATGTGACTAAAATGCAATTTAGGTGCAAGTTGTGGTACCTAATGTCTTAATACCTCTGTAAACTAGTACCCCCTTTAATCAGATCATGCAAAATAGTATAATAAATAAAGGAAAAAGTCAGGAGCACTGTAGAGAATACCGTTGCAATATCCTGCTCCTTTTTTGGCAACACAAGAGGATTGTTCCATTTTGTTGTACGCATTACCATGAATGCTCAATTTGTTGCAATATGAAATAGTTATTGTAACGCAACGAAGGTGAGGCAAAAAGTCACCCTATTACAACCAATACATGCTTTGTTGCAATAGTATCCATGACTAGTGCCACATCTCAGAGTTGTTGCAATATATGTCTAAATATTACCACAAAGATGTACTTTGTTGCAATACCTAACCTATATTGCAACAAGATGACCAATTCATCCAACGGAACGAAATTGTCGCAATATCACTACCATATTACAACGCCGATGCAGCATGTGGCAATACATGGCTTCTATTGCAAAAAAACGAGTACTTAGCGCGATGAAACGAAATTGTGGCAATATGTAGATCCTATTACCACAAACTGGAATTTTGTGGTGATATAGCATTTTATTGCAACAAAAGATAGTTGTAGCAATAATTTTTGTTGCAATAGACCGGAATCCTTGTAGTGGACATAGAGTGATGCACACACAAAATGATGTCCATGAAATCATTAGGTTACCTTGTCCCTTGCCTTACCAACATGAGGGTTTGTGACTCCTTGTCACATCCCTAGTTCTGGTATGCACTGAGCTAGCTAGTCATGTGTTGCATCATGTTTAACTTTTGAATGAACTTGAAATGGGGATTGCTCAAACCCTAGCATTAAAGGAATTCACTAGGTTCACCTAAAATATTTTCAGTAAGTCCATATGGCTTTCAAAAATGTTCATGATTTTTGACAAAGGTGAAAACCTCTACCAAAAATGATGCCAATATTTTTGGGTCATTATGGATTTTTGAATAATCCATATTGTATTTGAATTGGGGCATTTAAATACTATTAATATTTTTAAATGCTCCAGCAATTCTGAAAATAGTTAAGGGCCTCTGTAATAATTCATTTAATGCCCACAATTATTTTCAGGATTTATTAAAATGATTTGGGCTATAAACTAAATCAGAAACAAAACTACAGAAATAGAAAAGAGAAACAAAATAGAAAAAAGGGGAGAGAGGCTTACCTGGGCCACTTACCACCGGCCCAAATTAGCTCGCTCCAAACGACCGGCCACGCCGTCCCTCTCTCTCTCTCGCCAGAAGGAATAGCCATGCCGACGCTGCAAGCACGCGCCGCCGCCTCACCTGCTTGCCGAGGGTCTGATGCCTCTCCCGGCGCCACGCAACCCTCTAGCCCTCCTACTCTCCCCGTGCCCCTCTCCCCTCTCTCCCCCGAACGCTCTCCCCCTCCTCTGTTCTCCTCACCGAACGCGCCTGCCGCCGCCGACGAGAACCACCATGGCCACCGGCCACCCCTCGCCCTGTCGATAAGCCCAAAAGAACCGCCATCGTCTCTTGCATCGTCTACGCCAACCCGTTCGACTGCGGGAGGTCTGCAACGTCGTCCCCAACCTCGTCTTTGTTGTTCGGACGCCGAGATCGCCGGCGACCTTCCATCTCCATCAGCCCCTCCCCGAGCTCGTCGACCCGCTTTTCAAGCTTGCTGTAAGCCACTAACTGTCCCCACCCTCTTCGTTCTCTCTGCCACACGCCGTAGCTGCCGCGCCACCCGCACCGGCACGCGCCGCCACCTCTGCACGCCGCCGTCGTGGCCACAGCCATGCGGGCTCGAACCCGAGCGCGTCACCGCATTCGCCACAGCCCCAGGAGCCTGAAGCACCTCTCCGCGTCCCCTGTCGTGCATCCTACCGCCGAAGCGGGCACGCCCGAGCTCCGGCCGCCGCTGCTGAGCTTGTGGCTATCGTCTCCGGCGACCCTAGCTGCTGCTGCTTGCTGCAACGGGCGCGGGTGAGCTTCAGCTCCCCGTAGCCGCTCTCAGCTGTCCATTTGGGCGCCGGAGGAGCAATCCCGAGCCCTCCACCGCGTTCAGCCTCGCCGGTGCTAAACGCCGGCGGGTTGACCGCTTTGACCACCGGTGGTTTAGCCCCGGTTGACCAGGGGATTTGACCAACCCTGGGTCTATGACATGCGGGCCCCGCCCGGCTAACTAAACTAGTTTATGTTTAAACTTAGTTAGTCTAACCTAGGTTAGTGCTAATTAAACTAGGTTAGTTAGTTAGCCACCGACTAGGGGACCCCATCGCCAGTTTGACTTGGACCGCCTCGTTGATCGCTTGACGTCATAGTGACGCAATGCTGATGTAATAAGTATTTTCTGGATTTATTTTTATACAGGAAATTCCAGAAAATACCACAAACTTCTAAAAATCATAGAAATTCAACCGTAACTCCAAATGGAATGAATTATAAATGAAAAATGATCAGAAAAATCCAACCTTTCCATCTGTACTGGTTTCATGCATGTTAGAGAAACCTAACCTTGCTGTTTAGATGAAACATGATAATGCACTTATATGAGTTCATAGTTTAGGCTTGTATTTGAATCTTTGATTCAAATAAGCTCAAACCACTCTGGTTTTAGTTGCATTATCCCAACACACATCATATTGACATGTCACGATCATGCATCATATTGTGCATTGCATTGATTGTATTTCTTCTCTGTTGCCGGTATTTGTCCCCTCTCGGTAGACGATGTTCCGACGTTGTGATCGTTAACACTGATGAAGACTCAATGCTAACTTCAGAAGTGCCAGGCAAGCAAAACCCCCATGTTCATTCTGATACAATCCCACTCTCTCGCTCCTGCTCCCTTTTACTTCATTAGGACAACAACGATACATCTGCTACTTGCTGCGGTAGTTGAACCCCTTTATCCTTTGCATGACCTGTCATTGCCATAGTAAATAGATGAAACCCACTAGCATGAGTAGGAGTTGTTTGAACCCTGATGTGCCTACTCATTCATGCTTGTTTTTTATGCCTGCTACTGCTTAGAGTTGAGTCAGGTCTGATTCATCGGAGATGAATCGGAGGTGTGTGAACATGTCCTACTATTGAGAGCTAAGTGTGTGTACACGATTTGGTAAAGATAGTGGTGAGAGGCCATGTAGGAGTACATGGTGGGTTGTCTCATTGCATCCGTCCTCAGGAACTGAGTTCTGTGTTTGTGATCCATGAATAGCTACTACCACACATTGGGTTCCGGTAACTCGGCCCATCTCAACTTATTAATCAACCTGATCTCTGTCCAGGAGTTGCAACTAGTTTCTGGTGTTTGTAGGTAGTGTTAGTAGTCTACCAGGTGGCACCCGGTACAGGTGGGCTTGGGACAGACTAGGCACAATGGCTGATGTACCAAGTGGCACCCGGATGGTGGACTTGGGAACCTGCACACATCGTTTGGGGCCGTGGCGACACCCTGCCGGATCTCCTTGCGGATGGAACCCGAATAGGCGATAAACCCGGATGAGAGACTTGTGTGGTTAGTCGGTCGTGGCCGACTCCTCGCCCGACTTCCGCTTGAAGGTTGCCGAGGTACATGACGGTCTGAGGCGATAAGTGGCGAGAGCGTGTGTGAAGAAGTACACCCTGCAGGTTATCATTATCTATTGAATAGCCGGATTCGCTCGGATATGGAAACTTGGACCCTTGCATAGTTCATAGACAAGTGAAAGTGGATACTCTAAAATACGCAAGATACGCGTGGGTGCTATGGATGGCGTTCTCGTGAGGGAGACGGAGCGGATCCATAGTGGAGTATTGATATGGTGAATATGTGGACTCGTGTGCGCCACCTCAAAAGAGTTACTTGCAATGTAGTTCAGATAGCCACCGAGTCAAAGCTGGCTTGCTGCAGCTTAAACCCCACCATCCCTTTATTGATAATGATGCATATGTAGATAGTTCTGATGTAAGTCTTGCTGGGTACATTTGTACTCACGTTGCTTAATTTATGTTTTTGCAGAGAGACTCCAGTCTCGCTAGTAGTTCCACGTGGACTTCGACGTTTAGCTTGTTACCTCAGCTACGATCTTGTGCCCTCGGCAGGATCTAGTAGATAGTCAGGCTTCTCAGCCTTTTTCATTCATAGGTGTATGTACTCAGACATGTTGAGCTTTCGCTTGTGTTTTGACTTGTATGCTCTGAATGTTGGGTCATGAGACCCATGTTTGTAATATCTCGCTCCTCGGAGCCTATTGAATAAAATACTTGAGTTGTAGAGTCATGTTGTGATGCCATGTTGTATTTTCACATATCGAGCATATTGTGGGTATGTTATTGAAATGCTTGGTATGTGTGGGATCTGACTATCTAGTTGTTTATCCTTAGTAGCATCTCTTATCGGGAAATGTCTCCTAGTGCTTCCACTGAGCCATGGTAGCTTGCTACTGCTCCGGAACACTTAGGCTGGTCGGCATGTGTCCTTCTTCGTTCCTATGTCCGTCCCTTCGGGAAATGTCACGATGAATACCGGAGTCCCGATAGCCCTTCTGATCCGGTTCACCGAGTCCTACTAGCCCAAAGCTACAGACTGGATTCACTCATTGATGACCGACACATTCGATCTTTGGGTCATGGATGCTGTCCTATAAGTTTGTGCCACTTTGGGTTTACGACTAGCCATGTCAGCCCGTGCTCCTTATCATATGGATGCTAGCGACACTATCATATCGTGTGCCAAAAGGCATAAACGGTCCCGGAAAAGGTAAGGCGACACCGTGGGAATACCGTGCGTGAGGCCGCAAAGTGATATGAGGTGTTACATGCTAGATCGATGTGGCATTGAGTCGGGTCCCGACAGTTTTGGTATCGAGCTTGATTGCTGTAGGATTACCAAGCCAAACCGGTCAAGTGAGTCTAGAAATGCTTTAGTTATATGTAGGGAATTGATTGTGGGATGGAACGTAAGGCTCTTTTTACTCCTTATACCTCATGGCCTTCTGATCTGAGTCAACCTCTTCTCTTCTACGGGGATTAAGAACTAGGCCTTCTCATCTATCTATCAGGATGACGTGTTACTAATCCATAGACTTATAGGATTGTTGGATTCAAGCCCCAGTTCAGTTCCTACTACTTCTGTGTGTTGTTAGTTGATCTCAGAACCTTGTTATTGTGATGTTGAGTGGTCATGCCACTATTTTGCAGAATGTCTCAAACCTTTTTGAGCATTTACAGCTGTTATGATGTCCGAGTTATCCCAGATTTCTAAATAATCTGATGCATTTGCAAATCCCTTCCAACCGTTTCAAAGTTCCTTTGTGCCAGATTAACCACACTAAACGGTGAGTTGAGGTACTCTATTGCCTCGACGTATATGTTGGAGCTATTATTATGACCCTAGATGTCTAGAGTATCACCTAGTAATTTAGCCATGCTTTTGTGTTCCCAGTGTGATGATTCTGGCCATCAGTCTCGAAAGCATCCCGTGATGCCACTTAGTTAGTAGGCATTCTATTCCTGGGTTCTTGACCCAAGATTCACTCTACTTATCTTGTGTTGATAGTGTTGCTCGTACCTTTAGGATATTAGTCACCTTTGCGATAGTCCTCAATGTCCGTGGTATTTCCTTCTTCTAAATACCATGTACTAATTATGGCAGGAGTTCTTCGCTAAACCAAAAGATCACAACCAGAGTGCTCTTGATGAGTTCTTCTCTCTATATTGTGACTCTGCCAGTTCAACCTTTCTGCATGGGTTATCCGGAAGAAATATGTTGAACTCGTTCGACATGCTAGTCCATGCATCCACAACTCAGAAAATCATATGTTCTTTTGAGTTGTCCCATTTTAGTTGTCTTCCGACCCTCGTCTATCAATTGATTGTCAAGAGTATGTGTGCATTCGCTCGTCGATGCCTACTACTCTTGTGGTCCGTCAAGCCATTCTATTCTGGAATGACCAGGAGAAACAAACTCCAGTACCTCGTCCATCTCTGGGATTGGGTCAAAGCAGTTGTATTCCGCAGATCAAATTGCTAATCCAGCTTCTGGTCTATTCTACCTTGAAGTATTACCATCTTTATATCAGGAATATCATGGGAATTGCACACCATCCTATGAACTCTTGACACAGTGATACTTCTCGCCATCATTATTCATTCCTCGGTCCCGTGTTGTTGTAACCAGAATGCCGACAAGTGAATCGTGATGTGTGAATTCAATACTCCTAGCAACCTTGTTGCTTGGTAGTTAATGGACAATAATTTCATTCTTAGCGTGTTGGTTTTTGAATCATCATTCTAAGGTTGATTGTGCTACCTACTCTTTTTTTCCTGGTGCACTCCTGATCAATGAGTTAGGATTATTCAATCCCTTGCTTATTTCACCATATCATCTTGCCCTAAGAAGCAAGATTGTTCTCGAGCTTAGTAACATACCGGTGGTTCGTGATTTTCTGAATATTTTCTCAGAAGTATTACCAGGTTGTCACCTGACCGCTATGCTGAGCTCGTGATCAAGTTGGTTTCTTGTAAACCACCCCTTCTCCAAAAATCCGTGTTGGATACCCCTGAGCTAGTTGGTTAAGCTAAACGACAACTTGGAGAGTTGGAAGATAAAAGCTTGTCTGACCTAGATCATGTTAAGGGATATCTTTTTGGGTGTGTGTGTGTTGAAGAAAGATGATATCTTCATCAATTGGTCCTTGTGATCAGTTGTTGGACCTATTGTCTTACCCTATTTTTGATTTGAGTATGGGCTATCATCAAATCAATTCAGAACCAACGATGTTCGTAATGTTGTCTTACTCGTGGTTGTTTCCTCGAGCATACACCATTATATCATTTGGTCTGACCAATACTATCACATTGTTCACATAATGGTGGAAATCCAGTGATATGGAAATTCCGATGAGTTGCTGTTGAGCCCATCAGCAGTATTTTGTCTCCCCCATGACTCATGTTGAACATCAACCTAGTGTTGGAAACTTTTATAAGCATTATCTTCATGTCCCATCCGTGAAGAATATGTTGGATGAAAGAAGTGACTTTCTCTGATTCACGTGCATTTGGTGCAAGTTGCGGCTGTAAGTTCGAGAAAGATTGTTTTGTTTCCCCGTACCATCCCAAGTCACCATGCATGTGCTAAGTATGCTACGGTTTGATGTGCTCGCAACCTTCGTTCCATATGTATCCCTAGCACACGAAGCCACTAACTAATTTGTTCAAGGACAAGAGGTTCCTTCATAAGAGCTAATCATGACTTATGTTAGGACTTCGTTATCCTCGATGATGGTTCCCCACCTGAACTCGGTAGTGTTTTATTTATAAGACTACTACGTGGTCATGCTTGCTTTGGACAGCGTGTTCACAGGTTTGTAGCAGAACCAGCTCATGTTTTGGAGCTTGCTATTGTAGTTCATTTCTTGAGAATCTTGCAACATCGTCTTGTCAATTTGTGTTGCAAAATTTCTTTTCCAGACATGATGTCTGAAATGTCCTGTTCCCGACCAGATCCGAATCTCAGGCAGATACGATGGTTGGAACTTTTCCAAGATCTATGATGTAGGTCCCGACAAGGTCGATGTTGGCCGACACACCTAGCCGGAAGATCTACTATTGTAGTATCTTGAATGAGTAATTTGACCATTTTTTCTCCATGAGGATTTGGTATGACTTATTCCACAAGTTGTTCCTTATGGATTTTTGTGCTTCCGAAGTCCGACCTTTACTTGAGGGCCATGTTGATGTTTTAAGCATTGACCATGGTACCTAGTACATCAAGGGGAACATTAGAAGCGGAGAGCTAAATGTCTCTCGGTCGATCATCCAGATTTTGTTTCCTTGGCCTCGTTAAGGTGAAATCTGAGAAGGTGTTGTCTTCCTTTGCATCTGCATTGTCCATTAGTATTCATCATGGTAGTAAGATGTGTTGCCAGGATCCTTGGCACGGATGTTGGTAAAACCTTGATGAATATGGAAATGCTCAAGTTCTTGAAGGCATGCTCAGCCACTAGGTTACATCCTCGGTATCAATTGGAATGTGCCTTCCATTTGCCGAATTGCCCTATAACCGTAGTCTCCTTTCCAAACTGAGTATGCCATTTCTTTGAATTCCTTCAAACGATCGTTTGTGAATTGCCATTAGCCTGGTATGAAGAGCTTCAATAATCCTTTTCGATAGAGTTTCTTTCTGTCGTCGTCGTGTTAGACGAAGATCTCGAAAGCAAAGATGTCAAGATCAATTTGGAGCAATGAATCAATATCAACGATGAGGGCAGTTGGATCATGAAGATCGTGATAGCTTTCTATCCCCTCTGTCTTCTTACCTCACGTCTTGAATCTCTGGACGAGATTCTTGTTTAGTAGGGGTGAGTTGTCACATCCCTAGTTCTGGTATGCACTGAGCTAGCTAGTCATGTGTTGCATCATGTTTAACTTTTGAATGAACTTGAAATGGGGATTGCTCAAACCCTAGCATTAAAGGAATTCACTAGGTTCACCTAAAATATTTTCAGTAAGTCCAAATGGCTTTCAAAAATGTTCATGATTTTTGACAAAGGTGAAAACCTCTACCAAAAATGATGCCAATATTTTTGGGCCATTATGGATTTTTGAATAATCCATATTGTATTTGAATTGGGGCATTTAAATACTATTAATATTTTTAAATGCTCCAGCAATTCTGAAAATAGTTAAGGGCCTCTGTAATAATTCATTTAATGCCCACAATTATTTTCAGGATTTATTAAAATGATTTGGGCTATAAACTAAATCAGAAACAAAACTACAGAAATAGAAAAGAGAAACAAAATAGAAAAAAAGGGGAGAGAGGCTTACCTGGGCCACTTACCAGCTAGCCCAGCAGTTCGGCCCAGCTGACTGGCCACGCCAGTCGTCCCTCTCCTCTCGCTAGAAGGATAGTGCGCGTGGCCGACGCGCGTGAGCACGCGCCTCGCCAGCTCCTGCTTGCCGCCGAGGGTCTGGATGCCTCTCCCGAGCGCCACGCAACCCTCTAGCCCTCCTACTCTCCCCGTGCCCCTCTCCCCTCTCTCCCCCGAACGCTCTCCCCCTCCTCTGTTCTCCTCACCGAACGCGCCCGCCACCGGCCACCCCCCGCCCTGTCGATAAGCCCAGAAGAACCGCCATCGTCTCCTGCATCGTCTACGCCAACCCGTTCGACTGCGGGAGGTCTGCAACGTCATCCCCGACCTCGTCTTTGTTGTTCGGCCGCCGAGATCGCCGGCGACCTTCCGTCTCCATCAGCCCCTCCCGAGCTCGTCGACCCGCTTTTCGTGCTTTCGCCAAGCCGACCGCCCCCACCCTCTTCGTTCTCTCGCCACACGCCATAGCCGCCAAGGCCACTCCGCACTTGCACGCCGCCGCCGCTCAGATGCCGCCGTCGTGGCCCGACCACGCTGAGCTCGAACCAAAAGGCCACCGCATTCGCCACACCCCCAGGAGCCTGAAGCACCTCTCTGCGTCCCCTGTCGTGCATCCTACCGCCGAACCGGGCACGCCCGAGCTCCGGCCGCCGCTACTGAGCTTGTGGCTATCGTCTCTGGCAGCCCTAGCTGCTGCTGCTTGCCGCAACAGGCGCGGTGAGCTTCAGCTCCCCGTAGCCGCTCTCAGCTGTCCATTTGGGCGCCGGAGGAGCAATCTCGAGCCCTCCACCGCGTTCAGCCTCGCCGGCGGCTAAACGCCGGCGGGTTGACCGCTTTGACCACCGGTGGTTGAGCCCCGGTTGACCAGGGGATTTAACCATCCCTGGGTCTATGACATGCGGGCCCCGCCCGGCTAACTAAACTAGTTTATGTTTAAACTTAGTTAGTCTAACCTAGGTTAGTGCTAATTAAACTAGGTTAGTTAGTTAGCCACTGACTAGGGGACCCCACTGGCCAGGTTTGACTTGGACCGGCCTCGTTGACTGCTGACGTCATAGTGACGCAATGCTGATGTAATAAGTATTTTCTGGATTTATTTTTATACAGGAAATTCCAGAAAATACCACAAACTTCTAAAAATCATAGAAATTCAACCGTAACTCCAAATGAAACAAATTATATATGAAAAATGATCAGAAAAATCCAACCTTTCCACCTGTACTGGTTTCATGCATGTTAGAGCAACCTAACCTTGCTGTTTAGATGAAACATGATAATGCACTTATATGAGTTCATAGTTTAGGCTTGTATTTGAATCTTTGATTCAAATAAGCTCAAACCACTCTGGTTTTAGTTGCATTAGCCCAACACACATCATATTGACATGTCATGATCATGCATCATATTGTGCATTGCATTGATTGTATTTCTTCTCTGTTGCCGGTATTTGTCCCTCTCGGTAGACGATGTTCCGACGTTGTGATCGTTGACACTGATGAAGACTCAATGCTATCTTCAGAAGTGCCAGGCAAGCAAAACCCCCTTGTTCATTCCGATACAATCCCACTCTCTCGCTCCTGCTCTCTTTTACTTCATTAGGACAACAACGATACATCTGCTACTTGCTGCGGTAGTTGAACCCCTTTATCCTTTGCATGACCTGTCATTGCCACAGTAAATAGATGAAACCCACTAGCATGAGTAGGAGTTGTTTGAGCCCTGATGTGCCTACTCATTCATGCTTGTTTGTCATGCTGCTACTGCTTAGAGTTGAGTCAGGTCTGATTCATCGGAGATGAATCGGAGGTGTGTGAACATGTCCTACTGTTGAGAGCTAAGTGTGTGAACACGATTTGGTAAAGGTAGCGGTGAGAGGCCATGTAGGAGTACATGGTGGGTTGTCTCATTGCAGCCGCCCTCGAGAACTGAGTTACGTGTTTGTGATCCATGAACAGCTACTACCACACATTGGGTTCCGTAACTCGGCCCTCTCGACTTATTAATCAACCTGATCTCTGTCCGGGAGTTGCAACTAGTTTCGGTGTTTGTAGGTAGTGTTAGTAGTCTACCAAGTGGCACCCGTGCAGGTGGGCTTGGGACAGACTAGGCCTGATGGCCGGTGTACCAAGTGGCACCCGGTTGGTGGACTTGGGAACCTGCACACATCGTTTGGGGTCGTGGTGACACCCGGCGGATCTCCTTGCGGATGGAACCCTAATAGGCGATAAACCCGGATGAGAGACTTGTGTGGTTAGTCGGTCGTGGCCGACTCCTCGCCGACTTCCGCTTGAAGGTTGCCGAGGTACATGACGTGTCTGAGGCGATAAGTGGCGAGAGCATGTGTGAAGAAGTACACCCTGCAGGTTATCATTATCTATTGAATAGCGATTCCTTGGATATGGAAACTTGGACCCCTTGCATAGTTCATAGACAAGTGAAAGTGGATACTCTAAAATACGCAAGATAAGCGTGGGTGCTATGGATGGCGTTCTCGTGGGAGACGGAGCGGATCCATAGTGGAGTATTGATATGGTGAATATGTGGACTCGTGCGCCACCTCAAAAGAGTTACTTGCGATCGTAGTTCAGGATAGCCACCGAGTCAAAGCTGGCTTGCTGCAGTTAAACCCCACCATCCCCTTTGTTGATAATGATGCATATGTAGATAGTTCTGATGTAAGTCTTTCTGGGTACATTTTTACTCACGTTGCTTAATTTATGTTTTTGCAGAGAGACTTCAGTCTTGCTAGTAGTTCCACGTGGACTTCGACGTTTAGCTTGTTACCTCAGCTACGATCTTGTGCCCTCGGCAGGATCTAGTAGATAGTCAGGCTTCTCAGCCTTTTTCATTTATAGATGTCTGTACTCAGACATGTTGAGCTTCCGCTTGTCTTTTGACTTGTATGCTCTGAATGTTGGGTCATGAGACCCATGTTTGTAATATCTCGCTCCTCGGAGCCTATTGAATAAAATACTTGAGTTGTAGGGTCATGTTGTGATGCCATGTTGTATTTGCACATATCGAGCATATTGTGTGTATGTTATTGAAATGCTTGGTATGTGTGGGATCTGACTATCTAGTTGTTTATCCTTAGTAGCCTCTCTTACTGGAAATGTCTCCTAGTGCTTCCATCGAGCCATGGTAGCTTGCTCTTGCTCCGAACACTTAGGCTGGCCGCATGTGTCCTTCTTCATTCCTGTGTTCTGTCCTTTGGGGAAATGTCACGCGATGAATACCGGAGTCTGATAGCCGCTACAGCCCGGTTCACGGAGTCTGCTAGCCCAAGGCTACAGCTGGATTCACTCGTTGATGACCGACACGTTCGATCTTTGGGTCATGGATGCTGTCCTGTAAGTTTGTGCCACTTTGGGTTTACGACTAGCCATGTCAGCCGGGCTCCTTATCATATGGATGCTAGCGACACTATCATATCGTGTGCCAAAAGGCATAAACGGTCCCGGCAAAGGTAAGGCGACACCCGTGGGAATACCGTGCGTGAGGCCGCAAAGTGATATGAGGTGTTACATGCTAGATCGATGTGGCATTGAGTCGGGGTCCTGACACTCCTTGAGCTAGTGCAAGATGTGGAAGTTTATTGCACTTGTCCTTGCCATAATGATATGAGTGAAGAATGTTGGCAGAGTCACCCTCAAGAACTCTCTAGTTCTTCTTCTTCGGGATCCACATCATCTTCATGGGAATCCTTGGAGTTGTAGTTGTACTTGATGAAGTAGAACTTGACGTAGTCTTGGGAACCCACTTGACCAAGGCCTTGGGTGCTTCTTCAAATGCATCAATCTCCTCTTGAAGCTTGTCCTTGCCTTTGTTCTTGTGGTCTTGTGGTGGAAGATCATCTTGTGCTTGTGTTCCCTTGAGGGAAGTAGGATCATACTTCTCTTGTTGAGGAATGAACTTTGTCTTGGGGTCTTGATCTTCTTCCCACTCAACTCCATTGGCATTGAACTTTCGTTCAAAACCAACACCTTGCTTCTTCAGGTGCCTTCCTTGCTTGCGTACAATTTCCTCGAATTGCTTACTCCCGGCAAGGCTCTTGTATACACCTTTCTCTATAATTCCCTTCAATAAGCTATTTTCTTGCTCAAGTGTAACTTGGCAAAGAGAATCATTAGTGGAATCAACAGAACTACTAGAAGCAACAATATTGGATTTGGCATTATTATTGTTACTACTAGAGGAAAAATCTTTCTTGTACTTGTTCCTAGACTTGACATGAGGCATGTAAGTAGATAAGAGTAAACACTTGGCAATGTAAGAAGAACTTTTCTTACGGAGATCATCATTGATTGCTTTTAAGAACTCATGCTCTTGCTCAAGATTGAGCTTTTCAAAGCGTAACTTCTCATGATCCCTTAAAAGTTCTCGATGATCTTCGGAGATAGTTTCATGAGCTAACTTAAGAGTGTTTAGTTCTTTAGTTAGAAGCTCAATCTTCTCCTTATCATTGTCATTCGTTTTATCTTGATTAGCATGATTAATTGACGTTTCATCATAGTATTCATCACTAGAGTTGTCAACAAGTAAATCATCATCACCTAGCAAGTCATCTTCATCACTATTGAAATCAACATACTCGGGATGTGTTACCTTTGGACCTTTGGCCATGAAGCATCTTCCAATTCCTTCATTTGGTGAATCAAATATGTCGTAGGAGTTGGTTGACACAAGTGCTAGACCGGCAACACCTTCATCTTGAGTATATTCGGAGTCGGAGTGATAGCTTCTCTCGGAGTGATTGTCGGAGTTGGAGCCGGATACCCATTCACCAACCTGAGCTTGATGTCTTCGTTTTGTGTAGCTCCTTGATGACATGTCCTTCCTTTCTGAATCCTTGCTTCTCCGTGAGGGTCTTCGTTCATAACGATCATCTCTACTCCTCCTCTCTCTTGGTGGTGATTCTTCTCTTTTGCTTCTTATTTTTGGATAATCTTCTCTTCTTTTGTAGGGTGCCATACACTCATTGGAATAGTGTCCGGGTCTCCCACAATTGTAGCAATTGCGCTCTTGACTAGAAGATCTTTTGTCATTGTAGGACCTTGACTTAGAGCTTCTTTCTTTGCTTCTACTCTTGTAGAATTTGTTGAAGTTCTTCACCATTAAGCTCAATTCTTCATTGAAGGTTTGTTTCTCACTTGATGATGTGGGGGCTTCACATGAGGCTTTGTAAGCACCACTTGACTTGTTGTGAAGTTCCTCCTTATCCTTGAGTGACATCTCATGAGCAACAATTCTTCCAATGACTTCCGTTTGCTTGAGATCTTTGTAGGTTGGCATCATTTGGATCAATGTGCACACGGTATCATACTTTCCATCCAATGCTCTTAGGATCTTCTTGATGACGAATCTGTCGGTCATCTCTTCACTCCCTAAGTCGGCAATCTCATTTGTGATAAGAGCAAGCCTAGAGTACATTTCAGCGACACCTTCACCATCCTTCATTTTGAACTTGTCAAGCTGACTTTGGAGCACATCCAACTTGGATTCCTTGACGGAGTCGGTACCTTCATGCATATCAATCAAAGTATCCCAAATTTCCTTTGCATTCTCAAGACGGCTGATTTTGTTGAATTCTTCCGGGCACAAGCCATTGAAGAGGATATCGCAAGCTTGAGCGTTGTATTTCAACATCTTCAATTCATATGCGCTAGCTTCACGGTTTGGCTCTCTCCCATCAAAGAATTCACCTTGCAAGCCAATACACACAATAGCCCAAACGGCGGGGTTATGTCCAAGAATATGCATTTTCATCTTATGCTTCCAACTAGCAAAATTAGTACCATCAAAGTAAGGACCTCTACGGTGATAATTTCCCTCGCTAGACGCCATACTCTCCTAGGTTGTGAAACCAAGGCTATGACCACCAAAAGCTATGGAAATCAAAGCAAATGGAGACCAAAGCTCTGATACCACTTGTAGGACCTTGAAGTATGTCTAGAGGGGGGTGATTAGACTACTTGACCAATTAAAAACTTAACCTTTTCCCAATTTTAGAGTTTGGCAGATTTTAGCTATCTTTTGACAAGTCAAGCAATCATCACACAATTCAAGCAAGCATGCAAAGGGTATATGAGCAGCGGAAATTAATTAAAGCATGCAACTTGCAAGAAAGTAAAGGGAAGGGTTTGGAGGATTGTTTTTATCGTGGTTCCGATAGGTGGTGCTATTGTACATCCACGTTGATGGAGACTTCAACCCACGAAGGGCAACGGTTGCGCGAGTCCATGGAGGGCTCCACCCACTAAGGGTCCACGAAGAAGCAACCTTGTATATCCCACCATGGTCGTCACCCACGAAGGACTTGCCTCACTAGCGGTAGATCTTCACGAAGTAGGCGATCTCCTTGCCCTTACAAACTCCTTGGTTCAACTCCACAATCTTGTCGGCGGCTCCCAAGTGACACCTAGCCAATCTAGGAGACACCACTCTCCAAGAAGTAACAAATGGTGCGTTAATGATGAACTCCTTGCTCTTGTGCTTCAAATGATAGTCTCCCCAACACTCAACTCTCTCTCATGGGATTTGGATCTGGTGGAAAGAAGATTTGAGTGGAAAGCAACTAGGGGAAGGCTAGAGATCAAGATTCATATGGTAGGAATGGAATATCTTGGCCTCAACACATGAGTAGGTGGTTCTCTCTTTGAAATGGTAGGTTGGAAGTGTAGGTTTGTTCTGATGGCTCTCACCACGAATGAAGAGGAGGTGGAGGGGTATATATAGCCTCCACACAAAATCTAACCGTTACACACAATTTACCAAAGTCGGTGGGACTGATTCAACAGACTCGGTCGGACCGATTTAGTAAACCTAGTGACCGTTAGGATTTTCGGTGGGACCGACATGCAACTCGGTACGACCGATATGGTTAGGGTTAGGGCATAACGTAATCTCGGTGAGACCGATTACACAAACTCGGTGAGACCGATTTTGGTAATAAGCTTTCCAGAGAGTTGGTCAGATAAACTCGGTGGGACCGATTCGCTCATTTCGGTGAGACCAAAATGTTACGAAAGGGAAACTAGGAGTTTACATTGCAATCTCGGTGGGACCGATCGCTCACTTCGGTTAGACCAAAACGTTACAAAGGGAAACAGAGAGATTACAACCCCATCTCGCTGAGACCGAGATCCCTATCGGTAAGACCGATTTGCCTAGGGTTTGTGGCAGTGGCTATGACATTTGAACTCGGTGGCGCCGGGTAGAAAGAATCGGTGTGACCGATTTTGGCTTTGGATTCAGGTCATATGAGGATGTGAGAAAGTAGTTGAGGGTATTTGGAGCATATCACTAAGCACTTTGAAGCAAGAGGCTTATTAAGCAACACCTCATCCCTCGATAGTATTGGCTTTTCCTATAGACTCAGTGTGATCTTGGATCACTAAATGTAAAATGAAGAGTCTTGAGCTTTTGAGCTTGAGCCAATACTTTGTCCTTAGTATTTTGAGGGATCCACATTCATCATCCATGCCATGCCATTCACTGAGCTTTCCTGAAATATTTGTCTTGAAATAGCATTAGCTCAATGAGCTATATGTTGTTATGAATTACCAAAACCACCTAGGGATAGTTGCACTTTCAGCGTTTTGCCAACGCCTAGAGCCTAGGCGCGCTTAAGCACTCGCTTAGGCGCGCCTTTTTTAACTATGATTGCTTTGCTCTTGTATCACTGTATTTACTGATACAAACTTATTTTTAAATTGAAGGATCCAATCGAAACTCCAATGGCATAATAGGTATGTTCACGCATGTTTCTTTAACAGGTTTGCTCTTATCAATAGCTTTGTTGATTTCAATTTCAATTGTGTATACAGTTGACTTTCATATCATGCACATTACTAGCATCACAACCGAGCCAATAGTGTTGTTGTACATGTAGACCCGTGGTACCCATCTAAAATCTTCTTGTGTCGTGTAGTTTCCCACGTTTTGTATTCTTTCACTGCTGCTTTGTCTTGAACTGATATGATTTGAACCGTGTCTCTATTTTGATTTGGCAAGACAATGCAGTGACCATAGGACATAGATATATGTTTGTTTGATGCTTTTATTATGTACTAGTACTTGGCAATAGAAGACTTGGTAGTTTAATCCTGTCCACCTTACTAGTGAACTGGTTCACCGAAATGAGTTTCATATACTAGTACATGCTGAACTTGTTATGTGTCCGCTTGTTTCTTCTTTTAGAATCTTGATGAGAATATTGGGGAAGAGTGCCTTATTAAGCAATGGTAAAGGAAGTAATGCAGATAAGGTTCGGGATACTGACACATCCTTGTTGGTCTTCAACAAAGCTGATAAAACAGCTAAGGAAGACTATCTTGAAGACAGCGAGACAACCCCAAAGTCCTGTCTTGGTTTAGTGTTCGAGTTACTGGCCACTACCGCATGCACAAGCTATTCAAACTCACTGTCTGAATCAGTTCGGTTTCTTGACATCGATCAGATGTGCTGCGACAAGAAGCGGAAGGACTGCGGAAGTCCCTGGAGCATTCAGATGCATACTTTCTGGTGCAATAGCAAGCGTTGGAGGATTTTAGCGCCAAACAGGACAAAGCTAATCAGCTTGCTAAGCTTATTGCCAGCATGGTGGATACCCAGGATAACGTTTCTTGAGCTCTTCTGAAGTTGTTTCAGTTATGCTCTTGTTTTGCTATCGCGTTTATTTGCACTGGTGGCCAATTTTGACGGCCAAGTGTATGTAATATGCTGCTTTGTTCCCTATATTTGCACTAGTGGTGAACTTTGATGCCTAGTGGATGTAATATGTGTAATAGCGGTAATAGGCTAGTATTAATTGCTTGCTTATTTATTTCCTTATTGTCTTGTTTAGTTGTTTGCTTGTAGTCACTGCAGTTCTTTTTCTGTGTTTTTCTAGTGGCCACAATAGCCTATTTTTGGTAACTAGGCCAAAATAATCATGGCAACACACAGACTATTGTAACCATGGGCCTTGTCGGTGTCAAAACCGGCGGATCTTGGGTAGGGGGTCCCGAACTGTGCATCTAGACGGATGGTAACAAGAGACAAGGGACACGATGTTTTTACCCAGGTTCGGGCCCTCTCGATGGAGGTAAAACCCTACTCCTGCTTGATTGATATTGATGATATGGGTAGTACAAGAGTGGATCTACCACGAGATCAAGGAGGCTAAACCCTAGAAGTTAGCCTATGGTATGATTGTTGTAATGGTTGTGTTGTCCTATGGACTAAAACCCTCCGGTTTATATAGACACTAGAGAGGGCTAGGGTTACACAGAGTCGATTACAATGGTAGGAGATCTATATATCCGTATCTCCAAGCTTGCCTTCCACGCCAAGGAAAGTCCGGACACGGGACGAAGTCTTCAATCTTGTATCTTCATAGTCTTGGAGTCCGACTGACGATGATAGTCCGGCTGTCCGGACACCCCCTAGTCCAGACTCCTCAAGAGTCCCTCGAACCAGGCTTCAATGACGATAAGTCCAATAGCAGATATAGTCTTCGGCGTTGCAAGGCGGGTTCTCCTTTAAGTTCCATGTACCTGCCGAACAGTGTCCGGTTCTTTTGTAAATGTTGCGCTCCTTGGCTTCCACGCCCAATAATGGCCTTCTTCCATGCGTCGCACGAATGCGAAAAGCCAGGGTATCTTTTATGTTTTACCCCCTAGCTGCGCAAATAATCTGCCTATAAGAGAGGCAAGAATCCAGATCCAAATCACACCATCTTCCTTTCGCGAGTACTCATCGGAGCGCCTCTGACCAAAAAATCCATTCCATCATGGACCGTCGACGTGGCTCCTCCTCTCGCGCTCCCAGCCCTCTGCCAGGAGATTGGAGGAGATGTTCGGTCCCTCACAATGAGCTAGTGATGCTCCAAGTGGAGGGATATCTTCCTCCGGCCTTTATGGTTCCGGTTCGAGCCGGGCTGGCCACCTACAAAGGTGGGAAGCAAGCGGAGGCTACCCCAAGTCCCAACAAAGGGGAGCGGGTATGCTTTGTCCCCTATCTGATAAGGGGGCTCGGATTTCCTGTACATCCGTTCCTCAGCGGGCTTCTGGAGTTCTATGGACTCCAGCTCCATCACCTCACGCCCGCCTTGATTCTGCATATCGCGGGCTTCGTAGCTCTTTGCGAGCTATTTCTGGGCATCGAGCCCCATTTTGCGCACTGTGGAAGAGGTTATTTTGCCTCGTACCCCGCTCTCACGAGGGGTCCATATATCAAGTGGGCGGTGCCAAAATATGGCGCATCGCCGGGACCGAATATCCATCCGGAACCCCTAAGAAGGCGTCCGAAGACTGGCCTTCCGAATGGTTTTACGTAGAAGATGCTCCGCTGCCGGACCCTATTCGGATCGGCCTCCCGGAGTTCAGCAATGCTCCTCTGAAGAAACGCCTGAGTTTGCGTCCGCGGAGCCCCCAGCTGGAGGAAGACAAGAGCGTCCATTATTTGATGGGCCGGATAAGGTTACTGGCCCATTCCGGACTGACCATGATTGGAGTCATGGCCACGTGCATCATGCGGGGGGTGCAGCCGCTGCAATACAGGGGACACCCCATGTGGGATTTCAACGGAGAGAATGATGCCACTCGTCATGGCTGCCAAGGACCGGGATCGGCTGAAGACCTGGTGAAGATTCTGTCCGGCATGTACAAGGGGGAGAAGGAGGACTTCCTCCAGACGATCCCATTGAATGGGTTCTCCATGAACAACCCTCGAAGCTGGGTAAGCGAATGTTCATTTATCCGACCCACGCTTTCAAAGTTAAGTACCTTACATTATGGTTTTGACGCAGGATCTGCGCCGGACTGTGGAGAGCATTCATAGCCCGGCTCCACAGCCCGAGGATCCAGAAAGATCCCTTGATCCGTCCTCCGAAGAGGATCCGGACATAAAGGTGGAGCTAATCGACGGGGTGTTCCATCAACTCAGCATGGACAATGCTCTAGTCGCTATTACGGTTGACTACCCCGGCCTATCTCCGGCTCCCCAAGTGATTGTGACCGAAGTCCTGACACCATTATTCCGTCCTTGCCCATTTCTGACCATCGTGTACCATGGTGTCTCGCAGGGGGCGCCTTCAGGGCAGGAGGCCGAGGCCACGGCAACTGGCCAACAAGGGTCAGTCCGGCCCAACAGGCGGAAGAGGAGTGCGGTGTGGATCGAGACGTCGCCGCAACGGTATAGCTCACGATTGTTATTTAGGACAAAGTTCCTAGGAAGTGTTTGAATGTTCATGACCTTTGCAAGAGAAAGAGTGCCCGCGGATCAGGGCGTGGAGTTGCCAACCCAGCTTACCACGGCCGCTCCAACGCTGATGCGGAGGGGAGGCGAGCGCAAGGCAAAGCGGATACTCCTCCAACGGAGGATGCCGACAGACCGTCCGCCACTGTGTGCGAGGTGGAGAGCGCCATGAACCATAGGCGCCACGGACAGTTTTTCGTGACGCGTGCTTCTCCCTCGGCGTTGAATGCCTTTAACGCTGGGACATGCACCTCCGTGCTGCTCAAGATGGTTTGACCAGCCACGGAGCGGTATGTAAAGGACATACGGTAAGAGATTTTAATAGTTGTATATGCCAAGAGTGGCCCCGAGACTTAAAGTAGTTGGAATAACTGATTTAAGGATCATTTGATATCTGAGGATCTTCAGAGAAGAATACCCAATTGTCCCAGGAGCTACAAGAGTGCAAGGCCCAACTTGAGGCCGCACTAGTTGCCGCAGGAGGAAACACAGAGACCCCTCCTGGTAACACATTATTTCAAAAAGATAATCGGTGTGCGGCGTGCGTGTAAGTCTGACAATGACATTGCAGGTGGTGCCGGACAGGATCCGACAGTAAGAACTATCTGCGCCAAGGTGAAGGCGAGAGGTGCCGACGAGGGTGCAGCAGGAAAGGAACAAGCTCTACGATGCCCATGCCCAACTTGGAGAAGAGCTGAAAGGTGTTCGGGCCGAGCTGTCTGGCTCTGTGAAGGAGAATCAGTGGCTTCGTCACGGCATCTATAGTAAGTGCTTGAGCGAACTCCTTTGAAAGGAAGAGTTCGGCGAGGAAGTCAATTGACAAAAATGTGTCTGTAGGTGTGCTCACAGGTCGCCCTGCAGAGGAGATGCCCGTATCAACGGGTGATCAACTTCCCGAGTGGTGCAACTGCTCGAACGAGTTCGGCGAGCAATGGCGGCGTCGTCCGAGCCTTATGGCCGTCCCTCCCTACCCGAGGGCCTTGGAGAGCTTGCGGAGAAGCTTGGAGCGCGCGCCTCCGTTTATGGAAGATTTCGACTGCCGCCAAGGTGCCGGGGAGGCTGAGCCATGGTGAAGGCGTGGTACAAGAAGGCGGATCCCAACCACATGGCCGAGGTCGGACGTGTGGGGCCCGATGGGAAGGAGATCCTCGAGAGTTTAGTGTACGCCAAGTAGAGTTGGCGCTAAATATTCCCAACGGATCAGAATTAGAAAGCCCGTTAGACGGGATTGAGGAGGAATACAGTTAGTCGATTTGACAATGTATTTTAAAATGACATGTAAAATGCCTTCTAGCCGGATTGTAGATCGTTTGTCTTTGCCGACCTTTTCGCTTCAACCTCGGGACCCTAGAGTCCAGAGTGTGTCCGAATACCTTCTCGGTTAAGAAACAACCGGGGCATGCATGGAGACAAGGCGTAGGGGTCATTAGTGCTTTATCAGACAAGTGCCCAACTAGTTATGTTATATTACATGGTTAGTAAGAAACATCTTCCAGGGAGAATAGTTCCGTTAAGGGTTCCTTTCCCTGGGAGGCATGCCCTAAAGTGCATGTTCGGACTGCGAAAAGAGAAGGAAAACATCTGGGGGCAGATAAATAAATAGGTAAAAATCATCTATCAAGTCACCAACCGAATATTCCCTTAAGAACGCTAGCTTTCGGCTTCACCCGATCGAGGTACACATCCGGTGACCAGCGAAGAATAATCGCAGAGGTGCTCCCTTTACCTCCTAGCCGAACAATCGGGAACGTAGGGGTAAGCATAGGAGCCAGGCAACCCAGCTTGGCCAAAACTTAAGTCATATCGATGCATATAATGGTGAATAAAAGGTACACGTGGAAGTTTGACACATGTGCTGGGCATGAAGCCCTTATAATTAAGCCCCCAGGTATAATGAGTGCGGATAGCACATCAAGTGTGTGCGAACAATGCGCGAGTAGGCCTTTAAGGGCTTTTATGAAAAGAGGTGAGAGAAAAAAGAGAAACAAAAGACAGCTGAAGTGTAAAAATTTGGGCGGGGGAAGGGGACGAACTCTTAGTCCGGCGCTAGGCATAGAATCTTTGGAGGCGGGCTGCGTTCCATGGGTTCGGCTCGAGTCGGTTGTCCGACGCATTTATAAGCGGTATGCTCCGCGGTCGGGACTTGATCGATAATGAAGGGCCTTCCCATTTGGGTTCGAGCTTGTCCTTTTCTTGTCCGTGAGCGAGAACTAGTTCACCAACATTGTAAGTCTTAGCCCGTACTTCTCCGCTTTGATATCTTCGAGCCTGCTGCTGATAGAATGCGGAATGAGCCTTGGCGACGTCGCGTTCTTCCTCCAGTGCGTCCAAGCTGTCCTGCCGATCCAGCTCGGCTTCTCTTTCTTCGTACATGTGCACTCGAGGTGAGTCATGAATGATGTCGCGGGGAAAAACTGCCTCTGCGCCGTATACCATAAAAATGGTGTGAATCCGGTAGTACGGTTGGGCGTTGTCCGCAGCCCCCAGAGTATGGAGTCGAGCTCCTCTACCCAGTGCGTGTCAGATTTCGTAAGGGACCGCACTAGTCTAGGTTTGATGCCGCTCATTATTAGACCATTTGCTCGTTCCACTTGACCGTTGGTTTGAGGATGATAGACTGAAGCGTAATCAAGCTTAATGCCCATATTTTTGCACCATAATTTAACCTCGTCGGCCGTGAAGTTCGTGCCGTTATCGGTAATGATGCTATGGGGACACCATAACGGTGTACTACCCGGATATGAAGTCTATCACTGGTCCGGACTCGCCGTTTTAACCGGATTGGCATCTATCCATTTGGTGAATTTGTCCACCATGACCAATAGGTACCTTTGCTTGTGGGTTCCCCTTTAAGGGCCCAACCATGTCGAGCCCCTGACATGACGAACGCCGTAATGGGTATAGTTTTGAGGCGGTGGGTGGTATATGGCTCGATTAGCAAAGAGCCGACAACCGACGATCTTTGGACTAAATCTCGAGCATCTGCCGGGCCGTCGGCCAATAAAATCTGACGGAATGCCTTGCCTACAAGGGCCCGAGCTGCGGCGTGGTGTCCGCCTAGTCCGCATGAATTTCAGCGAAGGTTTCGCCCTTCCTCTTGGAGATACACCGTTGAAGGACTCGGTTGTGCTTTTCTTATAGAGTTCTCCCTCGTGGACCTTGTAGGCTTTAGATCGCGGACTATGCACCGGCCTCATTTTGGTCTTCGGGAAGCTCCTGCCTAAGTAAGTAGGCTAGGAACAGCTCATCCATGTATGATTACTACCATTATTTCATGGGCTGAAGGTGTTATTTCATCGGCTGAGTCGCCGATTATGTCAGATTGTTCTATGTTGGGTGGTGCGGTTGCCTCCGGGTTGTTATTTTCGGACTCCTCTTCCCATAATACGGATGGCTTAAAGAGCCGTTCCAGGAAGATGTTAGGAGGGACACCGTCGCGTTTTGCGCCGATGCGTGCCAGTACGTCGGCTACTTGGTTATTATCTTGGGCTACATGGTGGAATTCGAGCCCTTCGAACCGAGCTGACATTTTTAGGACGGCGTTACGATAGGCCACCATTTTCGGATCCTTGGCGTCAAAGTCTCCATTTAGTTGGGATATTGCGAGGTTTGAATCCCCGCGCACCTCTAGGCGTTGAATGCCCATGGAGATTGCCATCCGGAGGCCATGTAGGAGGGCCTCATATTCGGCTGCGTTGTTGGAGTCCGTGTACATTATTTGAAGTACGATTGGATCAGTATCCCGGTCGGGGCGTCAATCGACGCTTGACCCCAAGCCGGCCAATATTTTGGAGCCGTCGAAATGCATAATCCAATTGGAGTATGCGCCGTACTCTTTAGGGAGTTCGGCTTCAGTCCATTCGGCGATCAAGTCGGCCAAGACTTGTGACTTTATAGCTCGCCGAGGTTTGTAAGTTATATCGAATGGTAAGAGCTCAATGGCCCATTTTGCAATCCTACCCGTCGCATCACGGTTGTTTATAATGTTGTTGAGGGGCACTTCGGAGTCGAACACTCTTGAAAGTAGTGTCGGAGCTTCCGGGATGCCATGAACACCGCATACGCTATCTTTTGATAGTGCGGGTAACGGGACTTGCAGGGAGTTAAAACAAAGGATCGTAGTACACTTTGGTTTTGAAGAGGGAATTTATGCCCTTCGCTTCTCGTTCGACGACGAGTACCGCGCTTACAACTTGATGTGTTGCCGCGATGTGTAACAACATTGGTTCGCCCAGGTTAGGCGCGGCCAGGACTGGATTTGTTGCCAATATGGCTTTGATTTCTTCGAGTCCGGCAATGGCAACATCGGTCCACTCGAAGAGTTCGGTGCGCCTGAGGAGGCGATAGAGGGGCAATGCCTTTTCTCCCAAACGGGAGATAAAGCGGCTTAGGGCCGCCACACATCCGGTCAATTTTCGTATTTGTTTGAGGTCTTTTGGAATATCTAGCTGTGACAGAGCTCGGATCTTGGCTGGGTTTGCTTCAATTCCTCTACCGGATACAATGAAGCCCAGAGCTTTCGGCTGATGCCAAAACGCATTTTCCGGATTCACTTGATGTCATATGCTCGGAGGTTGTCGAATGTTAGCCCCAAATCGTCTACTAGAGTCTCGACGTGTTTGGTTTTGACGAATACGTCGTCTACGTATGCTTCTACTGTTTTGCCGATCTGGGTAGCGGACATGTACGAATCATCTTGCGCGATATGTTGTGCCGGCGTTTTTGAGTCCGAAGGGCATCGTGTTGAAGCAGAATGGTCCATATGGAGTAATGAATGCCGTTGCGGCTTGGTCTGCTTCCGACATCTTGATTTGATGGTAGCCGGAATATGCGTCAAGGAAGCACAATGAATCGTGCCCTAGCAGTAGCATCGATTATTTGGTCGATGCGGGGAAGGGGGAAGGGATCCTTTGGGCAGGCCTTGTTGAGGTCTTTAAAATCGACACATAGGCGCCGAGTTTGTCCTTCTTGGTACCATTACCAGGTTTGCTAGCCATCCGGATGTTTGATGTCTCGATGAATCCGGCTTCGAGTTTGGCTAGCTCTTCTCCCATTGCTGTCTTTTGGGTTCGAAAATCGCCAAGAGCCTGCTGATGGCTTGAATCCTTTAGGATGTTTAGGCTGTGTTCTGCCAATCTGCGTGGGATTCCTGGCATATCTGAAGGGTGCCAGGCGAAGATGTCCCAATTTTCCCGAAGGAATTCTCGCAGTGCGGCATCTACACCAGGGTTCAACTGCGCCCCAATGGAGGCCGTCTTTGTTGGGTCCGTTGGGTGGACCTGGAATTTGACTATTTCGTCCGCTGGTTTGAAAGAGGTGGACTTGGATCTCTTATCGAGTATCACATCGTCCCTATTCACCGTAGAGCGCAGCGCAGTGAGTTCTTCTGCCGCTAGGGCTTCGGATAGTGCCTCCAGGGCTAATGCGGCTGTCTTGTTTTCGGCGCAGAGTGCTATGTCCGGATCACTAGCGAGAGTGATTGTTTCGCCGGGCCCAGGCAGCTTAAGCTTCATGTACCCGTAATGGGGTATGGCTTGGAAAATTGTGAATGCCTCCCGTCCTAATATAGCGTGATATCCGCTGCTGAACGGGGCCACTTGGAACGTGACTTCTTCGGACTGTAATTGTCCGTGAGCGAACACCACATCAAGTGTGATTTTTCCTGTGCAGCGCGCTTCCCGGCTAGGGATTATTCCTCTAAAGGTTGTGCTGCTTCGCTCAATGCGGCTCCAGTCTATTTCCACTTTTTGAAGAGTTTCCTCATAGATGAGGTTTAGTCTGCTGCCGCCATCCATGAGTACCTTGGTAAGACGAAAGTCGTCCACTATTGGACTGAGGACCAATGCGGCTGGTGCTCGGGCTGTTCGGAATTTAGGTTCGTCGCTGGCATTGAAGTTGATGGCCGTGTCGCTCCATGGATTTGTTGTTGCTACTTGGTAGACTTCGGCGAGGCTGCGGATTGTTCGTTTTCGCACATTATTTGATGCGAAAGTCTCGAAGACTGTTGACACCGTACTGGTACTGTTGGAGTGGTTTTCCGGGCTAGAAGCTCCTCGCCACTTTTGGCCACCTGCCGCAATATCCAACATGCTCGAAGGCTATGTGTTGGGGTGGCGCCTTCTGTACTGTGAAGTTTACAGGGTCCGCTGAGCCATCCCTCCAGTACGGTTCCTTGCCCTTTATGGGGTTTTTGCTTTTTGGTTTTTGTACTTGGTGCCTCAGTGTGCTGCACCCTTTTGTTACGGACTAGGGTTATATTCAGGGTCGGATTGTCCCAAAACTTAGTTTCGGTTTTCCGGAAACTCTCCATCGCATAGTACTTTTGTACTATGGACGCCAGGTCGGAGAAGCGTGTAATTTCATGGCGACTGACGGCGTTCAAGATTCCCTCGTCTGTGCAATTATTGCAGAAAATTGAAATTGCGTTTTCCTCTCGGCAGTCCTTTATCCTGTCCATAACCAGGAGGAATCTGGCCCAGTAATGATGTACTATTTCAGCGGGCTCTTGCCGGATTTGAGATAGATCGCATATGTCTGGGTGGGTGGGTGTAATTAAGTCCGGAACCCTACCCATCTCGAGGCTCAAGGGCCGAGAAGTTTCCGAATTTGGAAGCTTGGGTCGTTGGACATCGTCCAACGAGTCCGGTCCGGCGCCTAACTTTAGGTTCAGTGCTTGATCGAAGTCCGTCCCCCTGCGGGAGTCCAGCATGAAGGATTCGGAAGCCCGGACATGACTAGTTTTCAATATAGGAGAAGAGTCGCCGTGTTGTTCCTCTACCACCGCGACATGGTGGGTAACCTGGGGAGAGTTAATCTCTCTCAGATCGGTTTTAAGCCCAATCTGATTGTAGTCTGTAGCGACTCCCAGGGCGGCGATGCGATCCAAGAGCTCGTTTACGGACGAAAGCTCTATTGGATCCAACTGCTCGGCGAATTCCGAGTTAACGCGAAGATTGCTTTTGACGACCTGAGAGGTCGCTGTCGGTGGTGGCGAACAGCGGTCATGAGAAACCACCCAGCGGATAGTTTGGCCGGCCAAGGCTCCTTCGGCAAAGATACCGCCTTTAAAGACGGAAGAGGCATCCTCCCTATCGGTGACAAGACAGAGGAACTCTCAATGAAAGCACCAATGTCGGTGTCAAACCGCGGATCTCGGTAGGGGTCCCGAATCTGTGCGTCTAGGCGGATGGTAACAAGAGACAAGGGACACGATGTTTTTACCTGTGTTCGGCCTGTCGATGGAGGTAAAACCCTACTCCCGCTTGATTGATATTGATGATATGGGTAGTACAAGAGTGGATCTACCACGAGATCAAGGAGGCTAAACCCTAGAAGCTAGCCTATGGTATGATTGTTGTAATGGTTGTGTTGTCCTACGGACTAAAACCCTCCGGTTTATATAGACACCGGAGAGGGCTAGGGGTACACAAAGTCGGTTACAATGGTAGGAGATCTATATATCCGTATCGCCAAGCTTGCCTTCCACGCCAAGGAAAGTCCCATCCGGACACGGGACGAAGTCTTCAATCTTGTATCTTCATAGTCTTGGAGTCCGGCTGACGATGATAGTCCGGCTGTCCGGACACCCCCTAGTCCAGGACTCCCTCAGGCCTCCTGCAGGTCGTATGATCCATGGGCCTTCGTTCGGCCGTAGGACCATTGGCCTTCTATACGGGCCGTAGGATCCATCGGCCTTCTATACGGGCCTTAGGGATCAATGGGCCTTCTACGGGCCATAGGATCCATGGGCCTTCTACGGGGCGTATCATCATTTCGCCAATCATGGGCCATACTATTCGTGGACCATAACGGGCCGTTAATAGGCCGTATTTGCTAACTCTATGAAAACAGCCCTACAGGTTTTTTTTGACATGAAAACGGCCCAACGTATTAACAGTCTGCAAACAGGCCGATTGTAACGACGGGCTGAATTTGGCCCACAAGCAGAAAATGACAGTAACGGGCCGTATGTAACCGAATGCTGCAAATGAGCCCAAGAATCAATGGGCCCTGAGAAGGCCGAAAGATAACTTGGGCTGGAAATGGCCCAATGGAAGAACAGGCCGTTAATGGGTATAAAGTGATACACTGTTCATTACGGGCCAGTTTCACCACGGGCCATTAATGGGCCAAGAGTTACAAAGGTCCTCATATGGGCTGAAAGAAGTCATGGGTCACACATGGGCCGGAAGTTAAAACGGGCTGAATCATATTGGACGGCCCATATGACGCTAATCGAAACTGGATTGAACAATCCGAGGACTTCCCAGAAAAAAGAAACCCTTTAAAGGGAGCAAAGATAGTCCTACCGCACTTGATAAAATCCTTGACAAACCTGCCAATCACACTAATCGAAACTGTTGGGTTATTAAGCAGGCTGGAAAGATCACAGTCGAAGGTCGAGGCAAGAGCCATTCTCGAAGCGAGGACGAGGATGAACCTCGGAGGCCCAACAATGGAGACCAAAAGCAGTTTTCTCCTAAAGTAAAAGATGTGAACATGATTTATGTCACTCGCATTCCTAAAAAGGAAATGAAACATACGCTTTGGGACTTTTCACTTTAGAGCTTGTAGCCCGAAGTATAATCCGTGGTCGGCTTGCCCGATCAGCTTTGACAAGTGAGACCATCCGACCAGTATCCGTCATGGAGGTTCAGTGGCCCTAGTTCTCGATCCCATTGTAGATGGGTTTCACCTAACACGGGTCCTTATGGACGGAGGTGGCAGCCTAAACCTGATCTATGCTGACACGATCAGGAAAATTGGTGTTGATACGTCTCAACGTATCTATTTTTTGATTGTTTCATGCTATTATATTATCGATCTTGAATACTTTATATGATTTATGCTATTTTATATTATTTTTGGGAACTAACCTATTAACCCAGTGCCTAGTGTCAGTTGCTATTTTCTGCTTGTTTTTGGTTTTCCAGAAAATCAGTACCAAACAAAGTCCAAACGCTATGAAAGTTTTTGACGATTTTTTCTGGACAAAAGATACCCTAGAAGCTTCGAGCGGATATCAAACGACAAACCAGGAGACAACAAGGCAATAGGGCGCGTCCTGTTACCTTGTGGGCCCCATGTGGCTCTGACTGTCCTAATTCCGCTTCTATAAGTTCTCAAATATTGGGAATCCCACAGAGAGCCCCCAAAATAATTTTTCCGCGATCCCATCTAGAGGCCTTTTCCGGTACTATGTCGGAGGGGTAATCAATCACGGAGGGCCTCTATATCAACCTTGCTGCCCTACCGATGATGTGTGAGTAGTTCACCACAGACCTACGGGTCCATAGCTAGTACCTAGATGGCTTCTTCTCTCTCTTTGATCTTCAATGCAATGTTCTCCTCGATCATCATGAAGTTCTATCCAATGTAATCTTGTTTTGCGGTGTGTTTGTTGGGATCTGATGAAATGTGGGTTTATGATCAGATTATTCATTGAAAGTAATTGAGTCTTTTCTGAACTTTATTATGCATGATTATGATAGTTTCTATTTCTCTCCAATCTATCCATTTAGTTTGGCCAACTAGATTGATTTATCTTAAGTGGGAGGTGTGCTTTGTAATGGGTTCAATGTTGCGGTGCCTTCACCTCGTGACAGAAGGAGTAGCAAGGCATGTATTTGTATGGTTGCCATTAAGGAAAAACGATGGGGTTTATTCATATTGCTTGAGTTTACTTTGTCTACATCATATCATCTTGCTTAAAGCATTACTCTGTTTGTTATGAACTTAATACAATAGATGCATGCCGGATACTGGTCGATTGGTGAAGTAATAGTAGTAGATGCAGGCAGGAGTCGGTCTACTTGTCACGGACGTGATGCCTATATATGTGATCATTGCCATGAATAACGTCATAACTATGTGGTTTCTATTAATTGCCCAACAATAATTTGTCTACCCACCGTATGCTGTTGTTTCAAGAGAGAAGCCTCTAGTGAAAACTATGCCCCCCAAGTCTACATTAAACATATTACTAAAACCAAAAATACCTTGCTTCAATTTATTTACTTTTATTTTTATCTACCTACCATTACCAGATTTAATCCTCACAAGTAACGAGTTCAAGGGGATTTAAAACCCTCTTACCTATGTTGGGTGCAAGTATGTGCTTTTGTGTGTATAGGTGCTAACGACAAGGCTTTGCGTGGTTCTTCTTTTGTTTCGATAACCGTGGTTCTCACCGAGTGAAATACTTCTTCCTTACTATATTGCTTCACCCTTCCTCTTCAGGGGAAATCCCAACACAACTCACAAGTAGCAGAAAGAATTTCTGGCATCGGTCGCGTCCTCCATTGGGATGTTGTCATCCTCCGGCTACCTTTCGACCTGCCAGCCGACAGCAATGGCGACCATCTCCTTCTTATGCTCCGGCGTCAGCCCGTCCCAGAAAGCTTTGGTGCGCGAGGAAGCAATGATGGGAGTGGTGCAGAGAGGAGAGGAGAAACGGATCGAAGGCAGATGACTGCGACTATGGTCGGGGCCACAATTTGCATAGCAATGGTGGGCGATAGAGGGACGGACGGGTGGCACCGGACTAGCTGCCTCTGCAACCACGTGCCATTAATGTGGGCGGCAGCCGACCGGACGATCGTCGTGTCATTTGAACGTGGAGCAGTCGCGTGCACCGGGAAGTGGCGCGGTCGACGCTCTCTCAGTCGGCGCCAGTGAGAGATCGTGTCCGCTCTGGGCGGGCATGAATGTGAGCACCGACGCTCTGGAGCGGCGCTGATCGTTTTGGGTGGGAAAAGCACGCGATCGAGGAAGGGCGTTTGGGTGGGTTAGGGCGGCCAGACACGGGCGTCACAGCGGTCCGGACACCCGTAAAGCCACCCATGTTTTTCTCCGGTTTGCGAGAAAACACACATCCGGAACGCTCGGTGGACTGGCCCGCGTTGGATGGCTTTCGTGATCCGGACGTATGCGGGCGGTTTGAGGTCGGTGTTGGAGACACCTAATCCCACAAACCAAATAGTCCTTGAAGATAAGATGATATGCACAAATTCAACACAAACGTAGACTTTTCAATGTAAAAAAAGTTGTAATTTTCCAAATTTCAGTTATGTTAGTCAAACGTGCTTTGCACGTGCATATCACTAGTAACATACAACAGGTGAGATCAGCAAATTCCTAGATGGCATCACAATCTTCAACAACCACCCATGGTGGTTCACTCTACTCTCTCCATTTTGCTTTCATCCCACACTCACCAACACTCTGCACGTTCCAGCGACTAATCAAGGTTTGTTGGATCATGCATGGTGATGGGCACCCGCCATTTTTCTGTAGTGAATTAGGTAGAGGGCAGTGAACCAATGATATGTGCTTAATCCCTGAACCAATGATATGTGCACAAGAGAAGAGAAAAGAAAAGAAAACATTGGTAGTAGGTGCTCCTACCTCTTCCCAACTAAGGTTGGTGGATTGTGCCCTTTTCTTCTCTCCATAACAGCAGTGAAGAAACGAACGTTTGAGCCATTTCCCGTGACCTGGGAAGGCAAGCAGAGTTCGGTGTCGTGGTCACTGAAGACTGAACAAACAGTTTGTTAGGTTCAGAGCTGGCCCAAAATTTCTACTTGGTTAGCTTTCTCCACTCTAGTCTAATCGATGTGGTCTTAAGTTTGTTTCTACTTACAAAGTCAGAAGCTGCAAGCAGACGTCGCGATCTAAGAATCCATGTTGGAAAAGGAACGTGCGCGCTCTTCTAAGCATGAGAAAAAAATGGCATGAATCTTTGGAAACTTCAACCTGACTGATGCTGAACAGTATGCAGCTAGTCTGATATGGATGACTTACAGTGGTTTTAATTTGCTGAACTTTCGTTCCAAAATATACTCCCTCCGTTCCAAAATAGATGACCCAACTTTATATTAAAGTTAGTATAAAATTGAGTCATTTATTTTGAAACGGAGGGAAACCAGCAGTAAAAAAACACATGGAAAATTAAGAAGTTACATCAAAGTCTCTGGTGGTCACCCATCTTCATTCTCCCGAATAGGCTGATGGCACGGTGCCGCATGCTGCCCATCCAGCATGCTGTTGTTGATCACGGACGTAAATGTACCAAGGTCATCCATCACTAAAAAAATAAATAATAAATCATTGTGACCGACCATCGTTCAGCGAAGAAACCATCGCAGCTAGAAGAGCTACAGATCTACGTAAAAGTTAAAAAACCCAATGTGTCACAGACTTCAAGCAATACCGAGACCACACCAGCTTGAGAAAGACGAGGCTGGATGTTCCATTCCAGTTTTTACCTGGGTTTTTTTTTCTACTTCCTCCGTAGCTAGTGTCAAAAGCGCTCTTATATTATGGGATGGAGGAAGTATTTTCCTTTTCCTTTTTCGGTTTTTTTATTTTTTAATTTTATATCGGGTTTCTTCCACAAAAAAAACTGAACTGTTATTATTCATTTCATATTTAAATCTAAAAGTTATTTTACAACAACACCTTTAAGATATGTCAACTGAAAAAAATCCACAATTTTTTAAAAATTAAATAATATAGTGTTTTTGTAAATTTCTAAATATGTTCATGAATATATAAAACTATTCCCACATTACATAAAAATACTATCACGGTTTTTAATAAATGTAATACACTCATTTTTTTCACAATTTCTACAAAGTCTTTACATGCTTTTAAAACCACTCCAAACATTTCTTAAATAAAAATCATGATTTCGTGTGAAGATAAATAACTAGATGACCAAAAAAAGAAAAAGTCAAAGAAAAAAAGAAAAACCGTGCAGACAATCGTATGAGTGCAAATACAGAAGCTAATCTGGAATGGGTAACTACGCACACCTATGATTTGTAAGACCACCTGTCGCATAGACACCTCTATATCTCGCCTTGAGCGAGACCTAGGAAAGCTCGCTGAACAGATGGGCCAGCCCAGAAGCGAGGGAGGGAATTGACTCCTTTTTCTTACTTTTTACATTTTCACTTATTTTTTAGTTTTGTTTTGTTTATAATTTAAAGTATTCTACATATATATTTTAAAGAAAACACTCTATAATAACATTGGAAAATGTTGACCACGCATTTGAAAAATTTATAGAAAAGTATTTATTGCGTATAAGGAATATATATATAAACAATTGATCATGTATTAAAAAAAATGTTAATAAAGTATGTGGAAAAATTTAAATGTGCATAAAAATGTAATATTTCATTTAGAAAATGTGAATCAAGCATATGAAAAAAGTGTTAAGCGTGGATAGAAAAATGTTGACCATGTATTAGAAAATGTTAATCTTGTATTTTTAAAATGTTAATCTTTTATTTTTAAAATGTTAATCAAGCATTAGAAAAAGTATAAAAGTTTATTGACCATGTATTCAAAAGAAACAAAAAAACCAAAGAAACAGGAAACAGAGAAGACAGAAAAGAAAAAATGGAAAAAGAAAACTGAGGAAACAAATGCAAACAAGATTAATATTTTTTGATGCTACATTTTTATAATAACTTAATAAAAGTGCCGTTTATCGAAAATAACGAAAACCTTCCCTTTTCTTTTTCAACTTAAATTCAAAATCCAAATTACAATTCCAAATTTGAATGGCAAACAGCTAGCAACAGAACAAGTACGACACATACGGGCTCACATTATTTCCCGGCCATGTACAGAAGCCACAATCGAGAAAGCCTCCACCTTAGAGGCCACAGATGGGCAGGTCTAGCGGGGGCGGCACCGTGGCCTCGAGCTCCGTCTTGCCGTCCTCCACCAGCAGCGCCATGGCGAGCCCGCCGGAGAGGTGCGCGTCGATGTGGCAGTGCACCAGCCACACCCCCGGGTTGTCCGCCACGAACCGCACCACGGCCCAGCCGCCCACGGGCACGCCGATGGTGTTCCGGCTGGGCGGGTCCACCATGTTGAACCTCGCCGCGTCCCGCCTCGGGTCGTAATTGCCGAACCCCGTGGCGAGCACGTAGAAGTGGTACCCGTGGATGTGCATCGGGTGCTCCTCCGCCGCGAAGATGCCCGTGTCCTGGAACACCATCTGCACCACGGCGCCGTACCTGACGCGGTACAGCCGCGTGCCCCTGACCGGCTGCCACAGCGCGCGGGGGACGTTCTGCGAGGTGTAGTCGAAGGCCACCGGCGGGCGAGCCGGGAAGTCGTCGGTGAAGACGCCGGGGACGCGGCCGTAGTGCGCCTGCAGCAGGGAGACGGTGTTGGGGAGCTGGAACGACACGTTGTTCATGCTCGCGCCCAGCCGGGTGTTGTTGGGGCCCTGGCAAAAGGGGCCCGGCTGGCAGCTGAACTGACCGAACCCGACCGTGGTGAACACCTCCTGCGTCACCGGCCCGGGCACCTTCACCGGCCGCGGGCTCCGGATGCTGTTGGAGAAGGCGGTCAAGGGCACGTGCGGTGCAGCGGAGTGGTGGAGGAGAGACGTTGCACTGCCACATCGACGCGCACCTCTCCGGCGGGCTCGCCATGGCGCTGCTGGTGGAAGACGGCAAGACGAAGCTCCAGGCCGGTCAAGGGCACGCGGCTGTGGCAGCCGGTCAAGGGCGCGTTGTGGCAGCCGGTCAAGGGCACGCGGCTGTACCGCGTCAGGTACGGCGCCGTGGTGCAGATGGTGTTCCAGGACACGGGCATCTTCGCCGCCGAGGAACACCCGATGCACATCCACGGGTACCACTTCTACGTGCTCGCCACGGGGTTCGGCAACTACGACCCGAGGCGGGACGCGGGCAGGTTCAACATGGTGGACCCGCCCAGCCGGAACACCATCGGCGTGCCTGTCGGCGGCTGGGCCGTGGTGCGGTTCATGGCGGACAACCCGGGGGTGTGGCTGGTGCACTGCCACATCGACGCGCATCTCTCCGGCGGGCTCGCCATGGCGCTGCTGGTGGAGGACGGCAAGGGGGAGCTCCAGGCCACGGTCCCGCCCCCGCTCGACCTGCCCGTCTGTGGCCTCTAAGCTAGAGGCTTTCTCGCTCGTGGCTTCTGTACATGGCGGGCAAATGTGAGCTCGTGTGCGTCCTACTTGTTATGTTGCTAGCTGTTTGCTATTCAAATTTGGCATTGTAATTTGGATTTCGAATTTAAGTTGAAAAAGAGAAGGCAAGGTTTCTTGTCATTTTCGATAAAAGATGCTTTTATTAAGTTAAACTGTAGCATCAAATCAAAACATGATTAGCAACAACTGACCTCTACATAGTTATAAGACGTCCACATCCAACACAAACAGTCTAACATCAGTAAATAATGAACGACACTTCTAAAAAATTCAGTAAATAAAGAACGACACTTTGACACTAGTAACATCATATTTGACCGACACTATATATATGTCGAAGTAGGTGATGGACTGATTCAGGGACTATGTCATCATCCATATCTTTCCTACTTACAAAGATTGGAGTTGGTGGTGAGTTCACATATGAGTCCACCATCCTTTTCAAATAAACAAACACATGCATTCCAACATGTGAAACTAGCAACCTTTCAAAAGACACATAAACAAATGTAATTTACTCATATGGGATCTATCATATAAATAAACAAATACACTACTTTTATGTGAGACCAATTTTTTTGTTAAAGGCACAAATAGCAAACACAAAAGTTTGACTTCAACTCAAAATAAAATTTGTTTTAGTTTCTCTTCCCAACCTATTATGGTCATTTAAAGTTCTCTGACGATGAATGTCTCTACCATATTTTTGCTATCTTTTCTAAACGTAAATCACACAACGGGCACAAAGACACTAACATTATTTAACCACCTCATAAGCCACGGGCACAAAGACACTAACATTATTTAACCACCTCATAAGCCAATGGCTCCGTGGCAACGCATGGGCATTGTGCTAGTTGGGTAAAACATTTTTGGCCACCCTCTCCAACCATATAGACACCACCTTGCACAATCGTTGGTACTTGGTTCGGTGAAGCCTATACTTCAATTTTTGGGAGAGAATTTCTCCCGCTCCAATGTCTAGATTTTATAATTTTATGTGTGTTGTCCATTTGCTTTCATGTATGAACATTTACATTTATGTATGTGACATGTCTTCTGTCTTTAATTGTGTACAACCTTTATTTTGGTATCTGAAGTTTGTGTTTGCGACCTCTGGATGGGGTGCAGCGATTGGACCTAGGCATGAACAGTAAAATTATTTAAAATAGAAAAAAAATCTAGAAAAAATGGCATCAAGATGCTCGAATGTGTGATGTGCGTGCAAAAATTCATGATGTTTCAGACATTCGAGGAGGTTGAGGCAAAAAAATGGTTTTGAAAGAAACTTTGAAAAATACACTGTTTGGGTCATATTTCATCTTTTTTCCTAGAGCTCCTCAAATGTCTAACTAATTCAAAAATTTGCAAGCTCTTTGTGCACTTGAGCCTCTTCGATGCAAGAAAAATAGAATCTATTATTATTAGTAGTAATACCTTTTCTAAAAGTTTGTTGTTCATCTAGTGTAGATGAGCCCAGGATCAAACGTGAATTACTGCTTTGGATGAGTATAGTTGTTATTGCTATATGTTCAAGAACTCCTTCATTTGTCCTTGTGTTCATATCGTGTCTATATATTATCTATCAATGTGGTGGTGTTGCTGCCTGTTGACATGAGTTTTTCTTTCCACGCACCTTTATGTCTTGGCTCATACTTAATTTGTTTTTTATTTGAAAGGGATGCAAAAGATTTGCCTCATCTCATTAATTAAGCAGATAAGAGTACGGATTGTAGGTTACATGGCCACAAAGGCGAGATATAACATACAAAGGTGATTGAGGGGTTGGATTTGGTAACCGTGCATGTAGATGCTCTTACTTTGTATGTGTAATTATTATGAGTATGAACAAAATTACAGGTGTATCTAAAAAAAGCCAATTATTATTGATGCAAGTGAAAACACTCAATTTTTGCAATTATATACACAACACAACTACACATGCAATGAAGTCGAATGAGTTCCTAGGGACGTGGATGCAGCAAAGTTGAAGCTCAAGTGTCCAACAAAATCTGTAGTAGTAAGAGCATCTCCCGCCGTTGTCCCCCCCCCCTCCCCGTGGGAGGCTTGAAAATTGCCGCTTGGGGGCTAGCCGGCGCAAAAATCGGCGCTGGGGGTGATTGGGTTTCCAGCCGCCGCCCCAGGCGCCGATATCGGTCCATTTGTTTTGCAAAGCGCCCGCTTTTCGGCCAAGTTTCGGCGACAAATCGGCCCGATATCGGCGCAAATCGGCCCGTATTCGCCGTGGTTCGGCGCAAATTCAACACAAGTAATTTTTTATCAAGTTCATTACCGAAAATCAATAGAAATCAAATATTTCAACAACAAATAATTCAATACAAATTATATAGTTTAACAAATAAAAACTCTTATTTCATCACACGTCAAGCTAGGCGTTGCCCTTGAGCCTCCATAGGTGCTCCATCAGATCGTGTTGTAGTTGTTGATGCACCTGTGGGTCTCGGATCTCCTGACGCATATTGAGGAAGGAAGTCCAGGTTGCCGGTAGCTGGTGATCAACTCGCGCAAGAGGACCCTGCCTGTAATATGGTTCAGTGTCAAACACTGACTCTTCCTGCTCACTCTCAATGATCATGTTGTGCAAGACGACACAGCAAGTCATGATCTCCCACATTTGATTTTTTGACCAGGTTTGAGGAGGATACTGGACAACAGCAAATCGAGATTGGAGCACACCAAATGCCCGCTCGACATCCTTCTTGCAAGCCTCCTGAACCTTCGCAAAGTGGGAGTTCTTGCCTCCTGGCACAGGGTTTGAGATAGTCTTCACAAATGTAGACCATTTCAGATAGATTGCCATCAGCTAGGTAGTACCCCTTGTTGTAGTGCCGCCCCTTGACCTCGAAGTTCACCGGAGGAGAATGACCTTCAACAAGCTTGGCAAAGACAGGGGAGCACTGCAGAACGTTGATATCATTGTGAGTTCCTGGCATCTCAAAAGAGTGCCAAATTCAGAGGTCCTGTGTGGCCACTGCCTCAGGTACCACACTCCAACCGCCTTTTGGCACATTTGTACATCCCTGCCAAGCAAATGGACAGTTCTTCCATTTCTAATGCATGCACTCGATGCTTCCAAGCATCCCAGGAAATCCTCTTGCTGCATTCTGTGCTAGGATCCGAGCAGTGTCTTCAGCATTGGGTGATCGCGAGTATTGCGGTTCAAACACTGCCACCACTGCCCTGCAGAACTTGTAGAAACACTCAATGGTCGTGGACTCGGCCATGCGCCCATAGTCGTCAAGTGAATCACTGGGAGCTCCGTATGCAAGCATCGTCATAGCTGTCGTGCACTTCTGGATTGAGGTGAATCCAAGTGTGCCGGTGCAATCCTTCTTGCACTTGAAGTAGCTGCCGAACTCCCAGATGGAATTCACAATCCTGAGGAAAAGCTTTCGACTCATATGATAACGACGCTGAAATATTTTGTTGACGTGCAATGGAGCGTCGACGAAGTAGTCGGAGTAGAGCAAGCAATAACCTTCCAGACAATGCCGGTTCTTTCCTTTCAGCCGGCCCGGCGCCGAGCCACCTCGCCGCGACTTTTCATTCGCGAGCAAGCCGGCGAGGGTGGCGAGGACCATGAGATGCTCCTCCTCCTGGACATCGGTATCGACTTCCTCCTCCAGCAATGCCGCGAGCGCCTCCTCGTCCTCCGAGTCCATCACCGGGCCGAGAAGACAAATTGCCGAACACCTGACGGGCGTCGTAGGCCCACAGCCGCCGGTATTCCGCCCTGCGCAGCCGGAGCACCGGAAAACTCGCCCGGAAGGTGGTGAAGAGGTTGTCGCGGCGAAACCTTCTCTCCTTTCCGGCGGGGATTGGCCTATCTAGCGGTCTTTGTCGGTGATGGCGGCCTTGGGGATCGGTGGTGGCGGCGTGGCGAGGTGAAGCGAATCGAACAATTTCCTTGACTTTCTGCCTGACAGTGTGGGCCAGGCGTGCTTTTCCTTTTCGCCGGAGCCCCCGAGCACCCCCCAGCGCGCTGGGTTCGGCCTGGGATTGCCGGGCTCAAAACGGGCCGAGCTGGCGGATTTCGACGTCTTGGGGGCGCGTCGAGGGCTTCTTTCGATGTCGGCGCCTCAAAAGTCGCCGTGGGGGCTTGTTGGGGACGCGGCTGAAGATGCTCTAATGTGAAGTGGTATAGTGCAGTTGAGTTAAAGGTAAAGTGGCCACGCCGATCATAAGGATCTTGTAGAAATACCATAGTAGATGCAGTGAGCATGGTACGGGCGCGTGGTTTCATCACAAACACAAACAGATGGAGGTTGCCCATCAAAACTCATTCTAGCAAGTTTTTCTTCAGATTCAGATTTGAGCTAAAAAAGACAAGGACCAAAATACCCCTCGTACACCCATCTCTCATCCCTCTGATCCCCTTCTCCCCAAGCCCCGGCGGCTCGCCGGCTGCTCCCCTCCGCAGGCGCCCTCCCGCTCCCCCACACGCCGCCCTGTTGCTGCTTCCCCGGTACCCCGTCAGTCGCCGGCCCCTCCGCACACCGCGCCCGCGAGGCCACACTCCCGCCCCTTGCAATCGCACCCGGACCGGACTCTCGGAGACGACGGCGCCGCGCCGGAGTGGAAGGGGCTGAGTTGCTGCTCCTACAACGCGGCAACGGTGGGCGCCAAGGTGCGCATCCAGACCTCCGGCGACACGGCCGCGTCCATTCGACCGCCCGCCGTCGCGGCGGGCCCGTGCCGCATGGTCGCCCGCTTCCCAGCCTCCCTCCGCCGGTCTGGCGGCCTACTTCGGGCGAGCACCAGCCGCCGCCGCCGCGGCATATCCGCGATGGCCGGACGAGGCGAAGAGGCGCAGCTCGGGGGGTTCCTCGAGTACATGGACATGCTCCGCAACTACGAGCGCTCCGGCGTGCCGCGCGGCGCCGGCACCGACTCCGACGACGGCTTCGACCTCGGCCGCATGCGCCGCCTCCTCCGCCGCCTCGGCGACCCCCACACCCACTACCCGGTGAGTTGGCTGATAACCTGCCTGTGATTCTGCTTGGGATGTTAAGCGTGGCCGGTGATAGACAGTCATCATTCGTATGGTGATTGGGGAGTGGATATTGTTTCCATGGATACAGTGTGAAGAATGGAAGGATTAATCTGAGTGATTGCGTTTGTAGTCTGTCCATATCGCCGGCACCAAGGGGAAAGGTTCGACGGCCGCGTTCCTGTCCAATATCATGAGGGAGCAAGGATACCATGTGGGCTGCTATTCCAGGTATTCCACCATATAACCAACCTCCATGTATTAATTGATTTGGTAGTAACTATTACTCCCTCCGTTCGGAATTACTTGTCGCGAAAATGAATGTATCTAGACGTATTTTAGTTCTAGATACATCCATTTCCGAGACAAGTAATTCTGAACGGAGGGAGTAGATGACACAATCACAGAAATTCTATGGTGCTGATGCCTATGCAGTCCACACCTTCTAACAATCCGAGAGCGCATTTCTGTTGGGCAACATGGAGGCCCTGTTTCAGCTGCGTCGTTGAGGGATCTTTTCGATCTGGCCAAGGAAGCTATAGATGAAACAATCGAGTCAGAAAATGGATCCCTGACACACTTTGAGGTATATTCTTCAAAGTAATTTTTAAGTTATAGATTTAGTTGGTTTTTGCTTTAATAAAATGATGATGATGTGTACTCAGATGTTTTTTTGTCTGTCCCTGAATGAGAGCCTACAATACCAATAAACGATAAGCATGGGAAGAGGAGTAGCGTAGGCAATAAGTTACTTTGCATCTCACTTTATTGCATTGAACATCACAGGCTGTGATGCCATTTTTCCTGTTCTAAATTATGCCATCTAACTTTTTCTTTGCATATTGGCAAAGCCATGTATAGTCTAATATTAATTCTACACCTGAAGTTACTGTAACAAGCAGGAACACATAGACATTATATGCTGCTGATCCAGGTGAAAGTTGGTGATGCATGTAATAAACAAGAATACATGGACAGCCCTGCTCTTTTTGGCTGCCTTGATTCTGTCATACTGCATAAGAGTTACTTCCACTTGTTAACGTCTGCCAATAATTCATCTCTAGTTGATAGCAAATTTCTTACACAACCAATTATGATCAAATGCCCTGCATTGTGGCATTGTGCACATCTAACCACAATAAAAACCCTGTAGGCATTTTTTTAAGGCAATCACTGTAGGCATTAATATTCATCTGTTGCTACTTGACTTCTGATGATCATGCACTTAAAATATACTTGCTATTTTGCAGGTTTTTACTGCTCTTTCATTTCTCCTATTCTCACGAGAAAATGTTGATGTTGCCATTGTCGAAGTAAGTTGTGTAATACTGGCACTGTTGCTGTTGTTCAATTAAAACTACAGTTTGCGTTTACATGTTTCTGTAAGTTTCAAGGGTGGAGTAGACTCATATCGTTGTTATCAGAGAAGTTTTCTAACATGTATGGACTTTTGTACTCACTTGGAAATTCACTCACAAGAATGCACCTGTTGAACTGAAGTTTTCTAAATGTATAGACTTTCGTACTGACTTGGAAATTCAGTCACAAGAATGCACCTAATGTACTGAACTGCTGGAAAAATGTTATATGAAGGGTGAAACTTGCCTTGTAATTGTGCGGTCGATCAGTTGTCTTTTGCCCACCTCAGATCTTCTGCTTTGGACAGTCCACTAAGTCTTGTATCTTTAAGAAATATTAGAATATGGAGACAGAAAAATAGGTTCACTAATTTGGTACTTAATGCAATGTGTTACTCTTAAATGAAATATATGAATGACAGAGTGTAGCCATCTTTATGAAGTGGTTAATCCTTTGTCATTTTTTATAGCACTCATCTAAAGTATCTCAGCCTCTAGTCTTGAAAAACAATCTTTGAGTTATAAGTTATATCACTTACAGTGACTAAATAAGTAAATAGTAACCTGTTTGTTTATTGATTGCCTAGGCAGGCCTTGGGGGAGCTAGAGATGCCACAAATGTCATACGAAATAGTGAACTAGCTGCAGCAGTCATAACAACAGTTGGGAAAGAACATTTGGCTGCTTTGGGTGGTTCACTCCGAAGCATAGCAGTGGCAAAGTCTGGAATTATCAAGGAAGGACGACCAGTTAAGTTGTTCTCTCATCTTTATTCCTTTTCATTTTCGCCAGCTTTTTTTCTTCCTGTAATTCCAGATTATAATCGAATTAATTCAGATAGCTGTCCAGTGTAGTGTTCTTTTCTCTCAAAGAAATGGTTGGCAGGTCATGTTCTACTTGCTGTTCCATGTCCATGATAGTTCACCACTATTTTACTAGGCATCATCTTGTGTTTCTTCAGTAAACTGGACTTACTTTTCCTTAATTATTATCTGGTGATATTTTAACCTTCAGGCCGTATAATATTATCCTTGTACAAGTGTAACTTCTGATAATGGTGGAGTTTCTAACCTGAATATCTAACATTATTCCAGGTTGTCATTGGTGGTCCATTTTCAACAGACGTCGAGCAAATAATTCGGGATAGAGCATTCTTGACACAATCTCCTGTCATATCTGCTTGTGATACTGGTGTCAGGAGCATCACAAGATGCATTGGACGAGACTATGCAAAGCCTTATCAAAGCTGTGACATTGCTGTGAAGATTTCAGGCAATATGCCATTGGTAGAAACCGACCTTATCTACTTTCATCTGAAATTAACAGAGTATAGAGCTTTTCCCTCTGCTTTTCAAGTTCTTTAATTGACAGGTGTAAAATATATTTTGCAGTCTATCAAATTGCATGATGTAAAGCTCCAGCTGCTGGGAGACCATCAGCGTCAGAATGCTGTCACGGCTTGTTGCACAGCTCTATGTCTCCGTGAGCTAGGTAAGGAAACATGTCCTTTCGTGTTGTTTGATGACGGTCCATCTCAATCCACTTCCATTCATTAAAGTACAGTTACTCCAGCATTGGTGTGGTCTTTATTTTGAATCTTCATTGTATTGCTGCTTCTGAATGAGACTAGTGCTGGAGGACTGAATATTTGCTTTTCTTTCAGTTCCCTTTTCACCTTATCATACACATTGCTTAATCTGCACAAGTCTTGACATATTTTCTCTCATATCCATGGATTTGGGAAGTTAAGGATGGAATGTATCCGATGCTTCTATCCAAGCTGGTTTAGAGAAGACACAACTGCCCGGGAGAAGCCAATTCCTGACACAAGATGAAGCCTCGGTCCTTGGGCTCGACGGAGCATCCGCCATTCTAATCGACGGAGGTTTTGCCTGATAACCACCTGTCCTTACTTCCTTATTTCCCTTCACTGTTGCCTTAGCCAAAGATACCATCTGATGTTCCAATCATCTTCCAGCCCATACTGAGGCGTCTGCAAAGGCACTGTCAGACGTGATAAAAACCGTCGAACCCGAAGGGCCTGTGGCCCTCATCGTCGGAATGGCCGGCGACAAAGAGCACCTCGCATTCGCTGCACAAATTCTCTCAGGCAAGATACTTCATTAACTCTACCCCTCTGTGATTCGGCCATCTCATAGCTGGATAGTTCAGACCGAAGAACGTCACGGTAGTTTTTCTCAACCTCCCTGATCACTCTCAGGCAGGAGGCCCGACGTGGTGCTGCTGACGGAGACGGGGATCGCGGGAGGGACCGCCCGCTCCATGCCGGCCTCGTCACTGAGAGACATCTGGACAGGCGCCGCGCTCGGCCAGGGCATCGAGTGTGCGGACATCGGGGCCATCACCGGCGACGAAGCCCCAAACGTAAAGATCGACCACCTGGCTCCCGCCGCTGGCACAGGCAAGCTCGCGCCGATGTTGATCGGGTGCGGAGCCGCGCCGTTCTCGCCCGACATGATGAAGGCGGCCTCACGGCTGCTGCGCCGGGCAGACTGCGGCGGCGCTGCTCGGGGTGGCCTCATCTGCGTCACCGGCTCCATGCATATGGTCGCGGCGGTGCTGCAGCAGCTTGAGCAGTAGCTCCCCATGGTTGCAGACTGGCGGTACGTGTTCTCAGTTACATGGCTGGCACTGGCAGGCATCAGCATCAGCAGGCAGGAACTTGTTGTTTGCAAGGGGGTGCCGCTGTAGTCAGTGGCGAATCTAGAAAGAAAATGGAGGGTGGGCTCAAAGTTTATGCCGAGAAAACTTGACGCTCTTTTGAAGAAAAAAATGGATTATTTCCTAATCATTTTGTGCAAATAAACTGAAATTTTTCCCAGATTACTACTGGAAACATGTTATTTACTAGATTTTTTGTTTTATTTTTAAATATCAAATTTTGAACAGAATTTTTAAGCTTTTTAGTGAGATAACCATTATCTCCAAATCCATTCGTCCAAATAAGCTCAAAGTTTCCCAGATTACTACTGGAAGTATGTACTATTGACTAGAATATTTCTGGATTTTCTGGAAAATATCGAATTTTGAACCAAATTTTAACTCTGTTCACTATAATAGACATTATCTCCTAATCATATTGCCCAAAAAAGCTAAAAATTCCGAGTACTATTGGAAACATGTGTATTTACTGTATTTTTCTGGTTTTTTTTTAAGTATATCAAAATTTTAAAAAAATGGTTTTACCTATTTAAGTTGACAATATGTGTCAAACAAACAATAATGAAACAAGGATAGAAATTAGTTCGTGAATTAACTATAATAGAGCTAGCTAGTAGCTACTCACTGGGACTAAACTAGCTAAAGCCTACAGCAAATAAATTATCAACATTTGACAACGGAGCAGCACACGCACTGAACAAGCATAAAAAGAAAGCAAGAAATTAGAAAGAGTCCAGAGAGAAATTAGCAGGGGAGCATGCGGCCGTGTTGTCTGCTCGTGCGGGTGTGGCTGTTCTGCCTAATTTGCTTAAATAGGCCGCATGGGCTGGCTGGCAAGCTTCTTCTGGCCTGGGCCTGCCGATGCATACTAGTAAAAAACAATTTCGCGATTTTGCAGGGTAGGCTCGAGCCTATCCAAGCCTCACGGGTAGATTCGCCACTGGCTGTAGTTACATGCTTTACAGTACACCAGTACAGCGCATTACATGGTCTAGAATCGATGGGATTAAGCAGTGATGTTAACTTTCATAAAGCTACCTCGAAAGCGTCGATGCGCCGTGCATGTCCTTGTCTTGGTTGTCTAGCGTCGATGCGCAGTGATATTAGTACTGTCTTGATTCATGTAGGAAAAAAAAGAGCTTACTTCTTGATCGTACAATTTTGTTCAAACAGATGCAAGCTGTGATGTAATAATATTTGGTCATCTCATGGGGAAAGAATGTACTGAACTACTCCATCCGTTCCAAAATAGATGACCCAACTTTGTACTAAAGTTAATATAAAGTTGAGTCATCTATTTTGGAACGGAGGGAGTAATATTTTATTCATATAGAGTTTAGAATGTTTGGGATCTTGCATGAAAACTCATCGTGTTCTCAACATCAACTGAAATCATTTTCTTTTCTTTCTTTTTCCTCCGCCTAAGCACAGCTTCCGTCTTCTTTGTGTATTTTGTGCGCATCCTAGTTATACAGATGCTGGATGTATGCTTACTGGTGTTTGTATCCTACAGTTATGTAGGATCAAATTACTATGTTTAAGCTAAATTTTGCATAGGAGCATGGTGCGGTGGAATTCTCCGGAGGGGGCCGTGGTTGTGGGAAATCATCGCTTTCGTCAATCCGTTGCAGTTGGCATTTATTTCTCTTGTCTTTCTTTTTGGACTTGATTGTGTTGTTTGCCCGGCAGTGGTATCGTAGTTGTATCGGGTGGTTGCCATATTAATATAATGGGGCGAAAGCCTGTTTGGAGAGAGAGAGAACTAAATTTTGCACAGTAAACTTGCAACAATTAAGCGAATCCAGTTCGGAGGCGACAACAGATGTTCAGGGCCTCCGAACACAATGCCTGCCTATATCGAACATGATGCTCAAAAGTAGCACTACCTGATAATACACCAATACAACACAATTATAATTGTCCCCATTATTACCTTTATAGTAACAGATATAAGACTCAGGTTAGAAACAGAGACATACTCCATGCATACATGAGGACTATATAAATGCTTCAAACAAAAACTATACATAAGCAACGAGTCATTAATAATATTTCTACACATTAAGCAACCATAAAACACTAGAAACATGGTAAAAAATGCAGACAAATTAAGCAAGCATGTGTGTGCACCATCTCATAGGCCATGATAGCATTCATGTATTGCAAGTTGACACTCCCGTTATACCAATAAAAAAGCAAACAAACACAGTTAGAAGGTCTAATTATCCGACTAGAAAAGGAGATTATCCTGTATTGTTGTAGATTAGCACTACCGTATCCTATGAGCCGTACGTGGATTCAAATTGAATTTTGTTCGAATGTCAAAAATTCTTGCCATATTCTACACCACCGGAGTTGAAGGTTTTGATAAACAAAAACTATCCTAATCACTTGGTATAACAACCAAAGGTCGCTTCGAGCTATGGACTCGCGGTAGATCAAAATATCTTGTTTATCGGGGATGTTTTTCCTGTTCATGTAAAAAAAAGTTCAAAAAAGGGGCCAACGTAATCTACCATTTCATAAACTACGCGAACCCAACTCAAAATAGTAATAATAAATAAACTATGTGAATAAAGTAGAGGCTCGACATTGGGGGCCAACGGATCGACGATCATCTCTCCCCCCTAGGGTATATTTATAGCATTCCAGCTACATCAATGATATGAAGTATGAGGCAAGGGCGACTGTAGTTGGGAGTTGTGATGACAAGTGGAACGGGGACGAACGATGGCAAGGTAGGTTGCACCTATGATGACACGGAAACTCTAGGTCATCAATCTCAATGGGGGTTCGAGGCAGATGCGAGAAATGAGATAGAGATATATATAGAGAGATTTGTAGAGAAAAATATCTATGCCTACGGTGTAAAATGATTTTAAAATTGGAAGCCCACTATAGCATGGTAGCTGATTATGCACAAATAATAAGCAACCATTAATACTTGCACGCATGAAGCACACATAAACAGATTAGAAAGGTAGTAAAACAATCTAAATAAACCACTAGCAAGCATCTGTCCCATCTCATAGGTGAAGATGACATGCACATATTGCTAATTAATATTTACAATTATATATATACCAATAAAGCATATAACCGTATTTTACAAGATCGGATTATCCAACTAAAAAGTGATTACCTCACATTAGCAATACCATATCCTAACAACCGGATTCCGACCTGGACTCGGATTCTTATTTAGATTGTACTCGAACGTAAAAAAAACTTTAATTTCCAATACTTTCTTTTGATGTACGTAGCATGGCAAATTCTGAACAGGTAAGCAAATTCCTTTTTCATATAGCACGGCGATCTTTGATGTAGCATTGCAAGCCTACGTGAGTCATGGACATGTATGTATGAAAAGAAAAAATCAATATTTTTTGAAATAGATAAACAGTTTTGCTAGAACTCATCTAGATGAGATATAATTTGGTCTCATTCACCTTTTGTAGCCATTGGATGTGATGCTATAAGATACTTGTGTGTTGATATGGGTTGTATATGTTCTTGTTTTCAAAGTGAATGAGACCAAACTATATCTCATCTAAATGAGTTCTAGGTACTCCCATAGATAAATCCCGAACGAGTTCGATTTTTAAGCATGCTAGTCCGAACTCTTTTCATGGCAACTTTAGCTAAGGCGATGTTGACAAACACGGCAATTTTCTGACAAAAAATCGAATTGAAACAAAGTTGCCGTGCGTTAACAACTAAAGCTGCCACCTCAGCAACTAAAGTTGCCATAAAAATACGTTCGGGATGACATGCGTAAATTCCGAACGTTCTGGACTTATTGAGGTCCGTATTTTTTGTTTTGTCAATTCGAGCCGTGGACTCGCGGCAGCTCGAAATATCTGGTTCCTTTGGGAAAGGCTGAGAGAGAACGATGGGGCCTACGTAATCTTACCTGGCTCGCTCGACGGCGGCGGCCAGCGGATCGGCGTCAGACAGCGAGAGAGGGCGCCCGTCTCCCCCGCACGTGAGCGGCCACCCCACCCGGCCACCGTTTTCCGAGGGGCGACAAACCGTGGACTCCGGTGCAGCAGCAGCCGGTTTTGCTTTCCGCTTCCCCGAAATGGCGGGCGCTACGCCACCCCCCACCCCATACCCTCTCTCTAGATCTCTATCCACCCGCACCACGCAGACGCTTTCTCTCTCTAGACCGGAGTAGAAGAAAAGAAAGAACCACCGAACCCATCGGACGGATCGAACCCACCGCCTGGGCTGGATTTCCTCCCCCCTCCCCCCTGGTTTCGTTCCCCCCCTCCTCGCCCGTCCCGTCCTGCCGTGTCGTGTCGCCTCCACCGTCAACCCACCGTCGAGCGGCACCTGGTTTTGCTCCGTCCGCCCTCGCTGACCTCCCGCATATATCTCGAGCTCTCCTGTTGCCCCCTCCTCCATCCCCGCCAGCTCGCTTGCTTTGTCCCTCTCCTTCCGCGATCCAGAGAGTTTCTTTCGTTTTCTTGGAGTTGCCTGCCGGCCGGCTATGGGGGCTGGGATGGTGGAGCTCGGGCCCGGGGTGGTCGAGGTGGGGGCGGCGGAGACCGTGCCGCCGGCCAAGAGGAGGCGGGTGCTGGCCGTCAAGACCATCAAGGCCGCGGCGGCGGCGGCAGGAAGGGGGCCGCGGCGCGCCAGGAGGCCGCCCGCCATCCAGCGGCTCTTCCAGGCCTGCCGCGCCGTCTTCCGGGGGCCCGGCACCGTGCCCAAGCCCGCCGAGGTCGCCCTGCTCCGCGCCATGCTCGGTACGCTAACCAACAACCACTCCTCTCAAGGATACTTGTACTAGCTGATGCTACTACTACTAGTAGTACATGCACAATTGGCCAACCAGGACCTTCAAAATTAATTTGGCGCATGGAGCGACCCATTAAAAGTTCAAATCTTTGCTTTCGTACATCCAAATTACTAGTTTTACATGTCTTGGATACCCTGCAATAAGTTCAGAATTTGCTGGAGTTTTCGCTTGATAATTATAGTGTCCGTCATTCTTCTCTGCGCACTCAAGATGCTTAATTTTGATCTTTCTAAAAAAGAACATGTTTAATCTGAGCATGCAAATGGAACATACTCCGTAGCTGAAATGCAGTGGGTTCTGAAATGGGAATGTCGACCTAGTTGCACAAAATGCTGATGAGCTGAATTTCGGCTTCCGGCTGTGATGTTTGCAGACAAAATGAGACCGGAGGACTTCGGCCTAAGCCCGGACATGCCGTTCTTCAGGAATAGAGATGCGCCGGCAACCGAAGGGACCCCGGCCATCACACACACCACCATATACAAGTCTGAGAAATTTTCCGTGAGTGTGCATCGTGTATACTGTATACCCAAGGGAAGTAGTAGGAACTAGTTGCTGACATTTACTTTTCTTTGTTGCTTGGCAGATGGTTCTCTTCTTCTTGCCGACGAATGCGGTCATCCCTCTGCACAACCACCCCGGGATGACGGTGTTCAACAAGCTGCTCATTGGATCGATGCACGCAAAGTCATATGACTGGGCTGATCCCGATGATCCAGCCAATGAGAATGGCTCTTCATCAGCTGACAGTCAATGTGAGCTTCCCATCCATTTCTGCTACAATTGTCACCAGACCCCCTGCTTCTGCCCCCCAGTATGCCTGGCTACGCAAATGTGCTATAACGTTTAGACTTGCTTCCTTGCAGTGAGGCTGGCACAACTAATCGTCGACGATGTTTTCACGGCGCCGTGCGACACGTCGGTCCTGTTCCCGACGGCGGGAGGCAACATGCACCGGTTCAGGGCCGTCGCGCCATCTGCGTTCCTCGACATCCTCGGCCCCCCTTACTCCATCGAAGAGGACCGAGACTGCACGTACTACACGGACATTCCATACTCCCAGCATCCAAGTAAGTTAGAAATACTGGTCTCAGAAATCTAATCTAGATACATTATGGAGATGGACTTGCTACTAGTTCTGAATTTCGACAGTGCGCATAGCTTGAAACTGTAAACTACTAGAACCGAAAAAAATGCTTGAGCTCATATCCTCTGCTATTTGGGGGTTTGGTCTGAGTGATCATAGTAGATACTTTATGCATCCTTTTTACCGACAGCACGCGAGAGAATTAACTAAGAAGTATGGTTAGGCATCAATAGCAAGTTGCAACATAGATATTATATTTTGCATCATCAAAACAGTAGTTTGCCTTGTAAGCAGCCCACTGAATGGAGAGAGAGGTCTTTTAGTTAAGTAACAACCTGGAGCTTTCAGGTAGCTTTGTTTATCATGCACTTGCAAGCAAGCACACGGTTTTGCGCCCCCGTACGTGGGTTTGAGAACCACAGGATGTCGAAACCACTTGTGCATAAACCATGTTCTAAAGGGCACTAGGCGAGAGGCATCCATATTTTAGAACAGTATTAAAGTAATGTAGCTTCACCCCAAAGATATTTAGGCTACATTGGGTCTTGAACATTGGTCGGTAATCACGTGATCATCGATGCTTCTGCTAAGTAAATTTCATTACGGCTAGCTCATTGGACGCTACTGTAAGCTGAAGGTTAACTAAACTTGTATCCTCTTCTGCTGACAGTGACCAGCAATGAGCTCATCGGCAACGAGCAAGAAGGACGGCGTCTCGCGTGGCTGAAAGAGGTTGAGATGCCGAAGGATCTGAAGATGTGCAGCGTCCGGTACGGCGGTCCACCGATCTCCGGCAGATGATCGCCCCCCGCGGCCGGCGCGGGTCCTTTGATCCTTTCCTTCGAGCCCTTTGCGACCGATGATGAGCTGTCAAGTGTCAACCCAACTCAAACCAGATGGTGTCAGAATCGAAGTTTACCTTGTGAATACAGCAGCAAGCTAGTTAGTTGAGCCATAAGAATAGGTCTCAGTTTGTGCATGATGTCTCAGTCAGTTATGGCAGTCTACCATGTAAGAGTGTGCTTGCTTGCTTGCTTTTGCAGCAGCTGTGTACGTGGACCTTGTCCAGCAGATCCCTTTGTTGATCTTTCTTCAATACATAGATCATCCATAGATTTCACTTGCTTAGCATCTGCATTCGCCACTTTTCTTCGTTCGAAATGTTGCATGCTCTGCCCAATTATTTATCAGGTTTGAGATTCTTAAATTTGTCCCCATGTCTTTTGTACTAATTTGTCATTCCTTCTTTTCCAGTTTTTTTTAATATTAATAATATCATTCTTAGAATTTCCGTACTGTATATTTCTGTTTCCAATTTTCAAATTTAAAATATGATTATTAAAGTTTTAGTCGCCATCTCTTCTGTCAATTTTTTTTTCGAGAATCTCTTTTGTCAAATTTGAGATTCTTAAATTCCTATTCCCCCATATGTGGCTAAACAAGTATTGTACTACTTTCCTTGCTTGAATATTAGTTTTTCTAATAATATCACTTACAATTTCCCTATTTTCTTGCTTTCGTTTAAAAGATTTGTACTACTTTGTCATTCTTCTAAAAAAATGTTTTTTAATAATATCACTTACAATTTCACTATTTTCTTGCTTTCGTTTTTTAAATTAAAATTGTATGTTTATTAAATTTAATCGTCATCTCTTTTGTCAAATTTGAGATTCTTAAATTCATACTTCCCCATATATATTGGAATACTTTGCATTTTATATTTCGGAAATGTTAACGCCCACACGTGTGGGCGTTTGCACATCATCCATACGCCTCCATCACCATTCATTTTGCCACGTATGAATAGATTACATCAGCAGAAATTTTTTTGGTTTTCGCCTTAAAAATGTTGTATCTTCTAAATAAAAAAGCGAACTAAAAATCCGTTTTCACTATTAAATCCGTCTCGACGAGATCTTCAAAACTAGACCCCATGTTGATATGTTTCGACGAATTTTTTTTTTTGCCAAAAGTTGCCACGATGTTTACACTGCAGTTGTCATAGGGCTTAAACTAAAGTTGCCATGTGGCAATTTTAGTTTGTAGATCATGGCAATTTTAGTATTTTGATGACGGCAACTACAGTACTTTGACCATAAAAATTATTTTTTGTATGAACCATGGTAATTTTACGTGCATGTATCATGACAATTTTAGTTTATGGTTGTCTAGTTTCTTAATTCTCCGTTTTATAAATGTCAAAATTTAATTTTAAATGTAGAAGAAAATAGCTGAAACATATCATGGCAACTTCAGTGTAAACATCATGACAATTCATATACAATAGAAATGACAACTTTTAATAAAAAAAAATTCATCAAAACATATCAACATGGGATCTAGTTTCGAAGATCTCATCGCGAGGGATTTAATGATGAAAACGGATTTTCAATCGGATTTTTTGTTTAAGAGATAAAACATTTTAAAAACTGAAAATCCAAAAAGATTCCTGCATGCATGCATGCGATGACGTGGCAATCTGTTTACATTAGAGACGTGTGGTGCGTCTCCTTTCCTGCCACACTGTGGCAGTTAGCGCGACCCTTATATTCAATCCGATTTTAGATTTAAATAATATGATCATAAGTTTTTAACATTTGCCTATGTTTTTTTTGGGGAGGGGGTTGATTTTCTCTATTCTTTTCTGACGTGTGATCATATCATTCGCGGGCTAAAACAACTCATTTTGTATGCGCCATCTCGTAAGCAAAACCAAAACAACTCTTTTTTATGCGCCATCTCGTAAGCAAAACAACTATTGCATCAATTTTTATAAATGTCAAATGTATTTAGAAGAAAATATTAACATCCAATATAAAATAAATAATAAATAAAAATATATTTTATGACATATACAATTATGTAAATTTTACATCATTGGATCCGTCATAAAATTTATTTTATTTATTAAAAACGTGGTCAGTGTAAGTTTGAGTCGAAGAAAAACGTGGTCAGTTTGAGTTTGACTTAAAAAAAACTAATACACCTTTCTATTTTTGCTGCCCTATAGGTTTTTTTTAAGAGAAAGACAGGCATAGGTTAAGCCGAAGGGCTACGAGTCTTCTCTCTACCGATTCTCAAGGAGTTAATATATTTTTCCCTTTCAAGTGGACTGAACCTCGCGTACATTTCAAAGCTATGGGCCATAATCGATTTGCCTACATGAAGAAGACAACGGACACCAAGACTAAAAGTTCCCTAAAATTGGCAGGCCGTAGGAAAAAAACTACTCGAGGTGATGCTAAAATGGTAACAAATACATTAAGACATTATTTTATATATTTATTTATTTTCTTTCTTTTTTTTCAAAAGGGGGACTCCCCGGCCTCTGCATCAGAACGATGCATACGGCCACATATATAGATAAATAAAGAGGTTTAACAAGGTCTTATAGTCTGAAAACCAAAAAACGGCAAGCCCACAAAGAGCCACAACGCCAAAAACGAAAGGCCCAAAGGCCACAATCGACTGGCATAACAAAGATAGGTAAACTAATCACCTATCCTATTACATGACCGCCATTCAAACCGGTTGAAGATATCCCGCGCTACCTCTCCCACCGGACAGATCCAGTAACCAAACGCTTCCTGGCCTCCGTCGGAGTGAGTAACGACCACATACGGATCAACGCAGTAGCTCGGAATAAAACCTGCAAAAAATGAATAGTTGTTGTTCTGTTAAAAGCTAAATCATTTCTGCAGTTCCAAATTGCCCATAACAACGCACATACTCCTTCTCGAATGTGTCTAGCTGTTTCGGACTCTATCTCAACAAGCCACGTTCCAAATAACGTACTGACCGAATTCGGTGGAGTAATGTTAAAGGCAATTTGCACCGTGTGCCACATAACTCTCGCCAACGGGCAATCAAAGAAGAGGTGCTTGATAGTTTCGTCCCGATCACAAAAACTACACCTAGTAGATCATGTCCAGTTGCGCTTAACCAAATTATTCTTTGTTAAAATGACTTGTTTATGTACAAATCACATAAACACTTTAATTTTCAAAGGAACTTTGACTTTCCAAACATGTTTGGAACTAGGAATAGCACTAGAGTTAATGACATCGATATACATCGACTTGACTGTGAACCCTCCAGACCTAGTAAGCTTCCAACAGAGCTGGTCGGGCTGATGAGCTAGCTGAACCTCCATCAGTCTACTCACCAAATGAAGCCATGCTTCCCACCGGTCGCCAACAAGCATCCTCCTAAACTGAATATTAAGGGGAATGGACTGCATAATCGTTGCAACAAGAGCATCACATCTTTGAACAATATGATACAGGGACGGATACTGAAGCGCCAACGACATTTCACCAAGCCAAGTATCCTCCCAGAAACGAGCGGTGTTGCCATTACCGACAATAAACTTTGTTCTATTAAAGAAGGCGGCTTTGACTCTCATAAGCCCCTTCCAAAACGGCGAGTCACTCGGTCTCACTGTCGTCTGGGACAAAGTCTTGGACTGCAGATACTTACTATGGAGAATCTGCGCCCACGTTGCCTCAGTCTCAACTGATAACTTATACAACCACTTACTGAGAAGACATCTGTTCTTGACTTTAAGATTCTCAATACCAAGGCCCCCCTGGTCCTTTGGTCGACAGATGATATCCCATTTGGCGAGTCGGTATTTTCTCTTTAGTTCATCACTCTGCCAGAAGAATCGGGATCGATAGAAATCCAGCCTTTTCCTAACCCCAACTGGGACTTCGAAGAAAGATAAGAGAAACATAGGCATACTTGTGAGCACCGAATTAATAAGAATCAATCAGCCTCCATATGACATGAGTTTGCCCTTCCAACAACTCAGTTTCTTCTCAAACCGATCTTCGATGCACTTTCATTCTCTATTTGTCAGCTTACGATGGTGAATGGGTATACCTAAGTACGTGAAAGGTAATGCCCCCAATTCACATCCAAACAATTGCCTATAAACCTCTTGTTCCTCATTGGCTCTACCAAAACAGAATAACTCGCTTTTATGAAAGTTAATCTTCAATCCGGTCAATTGTTCAAATAAGCATAACACCAGCTTCATATTTCTCGCTTTTGCCAAGTCATGCTCCATAAAGATGATTGTATCATCAGCGTACTGTAGGATGGACACACCACCATCATGAGGCACCAAGCCAGCCACCTGATCGGCCTCCTTTGCCCTACCTATCAATTTTGCCAACATGTCAACCACAATGTTGAACAGAATAGGAGACATTGGATCACCTTGTCTCAGGCCCTTGTGTGTCTGAAAATAATGACCTATGTCATCATTCACTTTAATTCCAACACTCCCTTTTTACGTGAAAGATTCTAGCTGGCGTCGCCAAGCTTCATCAAAACCCTTCATGCGTAAGGCCTGTTGAAGGAAAGGTCATTTGACTTTATCGTACGCTTTCTCGAAATCCACCTTGAAAACAACTCCATCTAGTTTTTTCGTGTGAATCTCATGGAGCGTTTCATGAAGGACCACAACCCCTTCGAGGATGTTCATGTCCGGCATGAAAGCAGTTTGAGTAGGCTGCACCACAGCATGCGCAATCTGTGTGAGCCTATTAGTCCCGACCTTGGTAATTTTTTTGAAACTAACATTAAGAAGACAGATGGGCCTGAATTGCTCGATTCTCACAGCCTCTGTTTTCTTAGGAAGCAGGGTTATCGTTCCAAAATTCAGTTGAAAAAGCTGAAGTTGTCCAGAGAATAAATCATTGGACAACGACAACATATCCCCTTTAATAATATGTCAGCACTTCTTATAAAACTCAGCCGGGAATCCATCCGGGCCGGGAGCCTTATTATTTTTCATCTGCGATATGGCCTCAAACACTTCTTTCTCAGAAAAAGGAGCAGCTAAAATATCATTCTCAACAATAGTAAGTTGAGGCACATCCACAATCCTAGACTCATCCAGAGACACACAGTTATCCTCTGGAGGTCCAAACAACTGCTTGTAATACTCGGTAATGTATAATTTTAGGTTCTCCTGACCAAGAATCGTTCCTTCATCTTGTTCAAGCTGAAAGATCCTCTTCTTCCTGTGTTTTCCATTGGCGATCATGTGAAAGAAATGAGTGTTCGCGTCCCCCTGGACTACTCTTCGGACCTTGGCCCGCAGTGCCCACTTTAATTCTTCTTCACGAAGAAGCTCTTTCAGCCTCATCTCTGAGTCAAGCTTGGCATGAAGCTCTGAGGCTGGCAAAACCATGGTTTCTGCTTTTACATCTAGGGACTGAATAAGGGTAAGGAGCCATTCCTTTTCGACCTTATAAATCCCGCTAAGATGCTTAGCCCACCCACGTAGGAAACTTCTCAAGTGCCTAATCTTATTCTGCCAACACTCAAGCGCAGTCCTACCTCCTGCATCCTTAGCCCACTCTCTGGCTACGAGATCAAAGAAGCCTTCTCTTTCCAACCAAGAAAGCTCGAACGAAAATGAATTTTTGTTTCCCAAGTGGGTGGCCTCACCAGAGTCAAGAAATAAAGGCGTGTGGTCAGAAATACCACGAGAAAGTGCCTGAACTGTTACAAAGGGAAATTTCTGTTCCCATTCGACACTAGCCAGTACTCGATCCAACTTTTCAAACGTCGGATTTGGCATCGCGTTAGCCCAGGTGAACTTTCTTCCCGAAAGCTCTATCTCTCTCAGATCCAAGCTTTCAATGATAGTATTAAACATGAACGACCATCTGCCGTCAAAGTTATCATTGTTCTTCTCATCACGCCTTCTAATGATGTTAAAATCACCCCCCCACTAGGATTGGAAGCTGCTCGGAACCGCAATCCTAACTAGATCAGCCAAGAAATCAGGTTTGAGTTCGGGCTGTGCGGCACCATATACCGCCACCAAAGCCCAATTTAACCCATCAGCCTTCGACCGCACCCTAAACTTAACAGGAAAATCTCCCATGACCACACTTCGGACTTCGAGTGAATCGCTTCTAACTCCGAGTAAGATCCCACCCGATCTTCCTCGCGGTGGCAGACAATGCCAGTGAAAATCTATACCGCCCGATAAAGTATTGAGAAATTGTGGCGAAAAATTATCTCTACCAGTTTCCGACAACGCTATAAAGTCCAACCTATGCTCGATAGACGCCTCTGCAAGAAACCTTCTTTTAGCCAAGTCTTTGAGACCTCTACTATTCCAAAAGATTCCTTTCATATCTCGTCATGGAATTTTTTAGTCGTGCGGATCCTAGCACTCCTACGCATTGCGGACGTCGGGTAGATCTTCCGCTTCCATTTGCGTTTAAGAATGATCTTACTCTCCAGCCGGTCCTCACAACCAGGCTCAGGAGGTCTTACTACAACATTCTCAAAACTCTCATCCTCCTCCTCAGGCTCAGGGAGGGAGGAGCAAGATCCGCACAAAAATTATCAAGCACCCTGACCCCCAAAGCATCAATATCGGAATCATTCATGGGTTTAACCACTGCTAAGTTACCAATCATCTCTAAAGCCCGCTTAGCCTCTAAATCTAGGATATCATTAACGGAATTTAAAATTTCACTATCATTACTACCTAGTGAAATTCCTAATTGGTTTGCATTATTAATAATCTCATCTTTAGAAAAATGCAAGATGGAATTTGAGGTATTAACCGACATACCAGTAGTGACCTCAATGTCATGAAGGTTGGCCGCCCTCATGGCGCACCACTGTTGCATGTCGTCAACCTCCGGTAGGTCCTGGAGACGGCAGCTCAACCGTCGCCCCTCAGAAACCGGGTCTGGAATCCCGCCGAACGTAATCACCTCCTCCCGAGTGATCTTGCCTGGGGTGGGGCCTCCTGCCTCACTCTGAACACGCAGCCGGTCAGTCTCCATCGATGAACCAACTGGACCGCCGAAAAGCGGTGGGGCGCTCAACGGCACCGCCGATGTCGGTCGCGCCCCACGACAGAGAGACTGTTGGGGAACGTAGCAGAAATTCAAAATTTTCTATGCATCACCAAGATCAATCTATGGAGATACTAGCAACGAGAGAGAGGGGAGTGCATCTTCATACCCTTGAAGATCGCTAAGCGGAAGCGTTACAAGAACGTGGTTGATGGAGTTGTACTCGCGGCGATTCAAATCGCGGAAGATCCGATCTAGAGCCGAACGGACGGCCCCTCCGGCGTTCAACACACATACAGCCCGGGGACGTCTCCTCCTTCTTGATCCAGCAAGGGGAGAGGAGAAGTTGAGGGAGAGCTCCGGCAACACGACGGCGTGGTGGTGGAGCTTGCGCCTCCCGGCGAGCCGCCAAGCACTACGGAGGAGGAGGAGGTGTTGGGGAGGGAGAGGGCTGCGCCAGGCAAGGGTGAAGCTCCCAGCGCCCCCCACTATATATAGGGTGGAAGGGGCTGGTTTCTTGCCCTCCAAGTCCATTGGGCGTTGGCAAAGGTGGGAGGAAAGAAATCCCATCATTTCCTTCCCCACCGATTGTTATCCTCCCTTTTAGGGATCTTGATCTTATCCTTCTGGATATGATCTTATTCCTTCTAAGGGGGGATCTTGGTGCACCTTGACCAGGGGTGTGGGGCCTTGCCCCCACTACCCACGTTCATGTGGGTCCCCCCATGCAGGTGGGCCCCACTCCGAAACCTTCTAGAACCTTCCAGGTACAATACCGAAAAATCCCGAACATTTTCCGGTGGCCAAAATAGGACTTCCCATATATAAATCTTTACCTCTGGACCATTCCGGAACTGCTCGTGACGTCCGGGATCTCATCCGGGACTCCGAACAACATTCGTTAACTGCACACTAATTCCCATAACAACTCTAGCGTCACCGAACCTTAAGTGTGTAGACCCTACGGGTTCGGGAATCATGCAGACATGACCGAGACAGCTCTCTGGCTAATAACCAACAGCGGAATCTGGATACCCATGTTGGCTCCCACATGTTCCACTATGATCTCATCGGATGAACCACGATGTCAAGGATTCAAGCAATCCCGTATACAATTCCCTTTGTCAACCGGTAAAGTACTTGCCCGAGATTCGATCGTCGGTATCCCGATACCTTGTTCAATCTCGTTACCGGCAAGTCTCTTTACTCGTTCCGTTGAAGGAAATATGCCCTAAAGGCAATAATAAAGTTATTATTTATTTCCTCATATCATGATAAATGTTTATTATTCATGCTAGAATTGTATTAACCGGAAACATGATACATGTGTGAATACATAGACAAACATATAGTCACTAGTATGCCTCTACTTGACTAGCTCATTAATCAAAGATGGTAATGTTTCCTAACCATAGACATGTGTTGTCATTTGATTAATGGGATCACATCATTAGGAGAATGATGTGATTGATATGACCCATTCCGTTAGCCTAGCACTTGATCATTTAGTATATTGCTATTGCTTTCTTTATGACTTATACATGTTCCTGTAACTATGAGAATTATGCAACTCCCGTTTACCAGAGGAACACTTTGGGTACTACCAAACGTCACAACGTAATTGGGTGATTATAAAGGCGTACTACAGGTGTCTCCGAAGGTACATGTTGAGTTGGCGTATTTCGAGATTAGGTTTTGTCACTCCGATTGTCGGAGAGGTATCTCTGGGCCCTCTCGGTAATGCACATCACTATAAGCCTTGCAAGCAATGTGATCAATGAGTTGGTTACGGGATGATGCATTACGTAATGAGTAAAGAGACTTGCCGGTAACGAGATTGAACTAGGTATTAGATACCGACGATCAAATCTCGGGCAAGTAACATACCGATGACAAAGGGAACAACGTATGTTGTTATGCGGTTTGACCGATAAAGATCTTCGTAGAATATGTAGGAACCAATATGGGCATCCAGGTTCCGATATTGTTTACTGACCGAGAATAGTTCTAGGTCATGTCTACATAGTTCTCGAACCCGTAGGGTCCGCACGCTTAACGTTACGATGACAGTTTTATTATGAGTTTATAAGTTTTGATGTACCGAAGTTTGTTCGGAGTCCCGGATGTGATCACGGACATGACGAGGAGTCTCGAAATGGTCGAGACATAAAGATTGATATATTGGACGACTATATTCGGACACCGGAAGTGTTCCGGGTGATTTCGGAGAAAACCGGAGTGCCGGAGGGTTACCGAACCCCCCGGGAGAGTAATGGGCCTTATGGGCCTTAGGGGAAAGGAGAGAGGGGCGGCCAACATGGGCCGCGCGCCCCCTCCCCCCTCTGGTCCGAATTGGACTAGGAGGAGGGGGCGCCCCCCCTTTCCTCCCCCCTCTCCCCCTTCCTTCCTCCTCCTAGTTGGAGTAGGAAAGGAGGAGTCCTACTCCTACTAGGAGGAGGATTCCTCCTCCTTGGCGCGCCCTCCAAGGGCCGGCCGGCCTCCCCCTTGCTCCTTTATATATGAGGGCGGGGGGCACCCCATAGACACACAAGTTGATCTACGGATCGTTCCTTAGCCGTGTGCGGTGCCCCCCTCCACCATATTCCACCTCGGTCATATCGTCGCGGACTTTAGGCGAAGCCCTGCGCCGGTAGAACATCATCATCGTCACCACGCCGTCGTGCTAACGGAACTCATCACCAGAGCTTTGCTGGATCGGAGCCCGGAGATCATCATCGAGCTGAACGTGTGCTGAACTCGGAGGTGCCGTACGTTCGGTGCTTGGATCGGTCGGATCGTGAAGACGTACAACTACATCAACCGCATTGTGCTAACGCTTCCGCTTACGGTCTACGAGGGTACGTGGACAACACTCTCCCCTCTCGTTGCTATGCCATCACCATCTTGCGTGTGCGTAGGAAATTTTTTGAAATTGCTACGTTCCCCAACAGTGGCATCCGAGCCTAGGTTTTATGCGTTGATGTTATATGCACGAGTGGAACACAAGTGAGTTGTGGGCGATACAAGTCATACTGCTTACCAGCATGTCATACTTTGGTTCGGCGGTATTGTGAGATGAAGCGGCCCGGACCGACATTACGCGTACGCTTACGCGAGACTGGTTTCACCGTTACGAGCACTCGTGCTTAAAGGTGGCTGGCGGGTGTCTGTCTCTCTCACTTTAGCTGAATCGAGTGTGGCTACGCCCGGTCCTTGCGAAGGTTAAAACAACACCAACTTGACGAACTATCATTGTGGTTTTGATGCGTAGGTAAGAACGGTTCTTGCTAAAGCCCGTAGCAGCCACGTAAAATTTGCAACAACAAAGTAGAGGACGTCTAACTTGTTTTTGCAGGGCATGTTGTGATGTGATATGGTCAAGACGTGATGCTATATTTTATTGTATGAGATGATCATGTTTTGTAACCGGTTATCGGCAATCGGCAGGAGCCATATGGTTGTCGCTTTATTGTATGAAATGCAACGCTACAGTAATTGCTTTACTTTATCACTAAGCGGTAGCGATAGTCGTAGAAGCAATAGATGGTGTAACGACAACGATGCTATGATGGAGATCAAGGTGTCACGCCGGTGACGATGGTGATCACGACGGTGCTTCGAAGATGGAGATCACAAGCACAAGATGATGATGGCCATATCATATCACTTATATTGATTGCATGTGATGTTTATCCTTTATGCATCTTATCTTGCTTTGATTGACGGTAGCATTTTAAGATGATCTCTCACTAATAATCAAGAAGTGTTCTCCCTGAGTATGCACCGTTGCAAAAGTTCTTCGTCTTTGAGACACCACGTGATGATCGGGTGTGATAGGCTCTACGTTCAAATACAACGGTGCAAAACAGTTGCACACGCGAATACTCAGTCATACTTGACGAGCCTAGCATATCTGATATGGCCTCGGAACACGGAGACCGAAAGGTCGAACGTGAATCATATAGTAGATATGATCAACATAGTGATGTTCACCATTGAAACTACTCCATCTCACGTGATGATCGGACATGGTTTAGTTGATTTGGATCACGTGATCACTTAGATGACTAGAGAGATGTCTATCTAAGTGGGAGTTCTTAAGTAATATGATTAATTGAACTTAAATTTATCATGAACTTAGTACCTGATAGTATTTTGCTTGTCTATGTTTGTTTGTAGATAGATGGCTCGTGATGTTGTTCCGTTGAATTTTAATGCATTCCTTGAGAAAGCAAAGTTGAAGGATGATGGTAGCAATTACACGGATCGGGTCCGTAACTTTGAGGATTATCCTCATTGTTGCATAGAAAAGTTACGCCCCGAAGCACCGCTGGGTGCGAACTGCTTCTGATGTAACTGACGACGTTAAAACGTCTGGCGAGCAAAGCCGATGACTACTCGATAGTTCGATGTGCCATGCTTTACGGCTTAGAACCGGTCTTCAACGACGTTTTGAATGTCATGGAGCATATGAGATGTTCCAGAGTTGAAGTTAATATTTCAAGCAAATGCCCGGATTGAGAGATATGAAGTCTCCAATAAGTTCTATGAGATGCAAGATGGAGGAGAATAGTTACACGGTGAACATATACTCAAAATATCTGGGTATAATAATCACTTGATTCAACTGGGAGTTAATCTTCCGATGATAGTGTCATTGATGAAATTCTTCAATCACGCCACCAAGCTACAAGAGCTTTGTGATGAACTATAATATGCAAGGGATGAACAAGACTATTCCCGAGCTCTTCGCAATGCTAAAAGCCGCGGAGGTAGAAATCAAGAAGGAGCATCAAGTGTTGATGGTTAACAAGACCACCAGTTTCAAGAAAAAGGGCAAGGGAAAGAAGAAGGGGAACTTCAAAAAGAACGGCAAGCAAATTGCTGCTCAAGAGAAGAAACCCAAGTCTGGACCTAAACCTGAAATCGAGTGCTTCTACTTTAGCGCATCGACATTTGAAGCGGAACTGCCCCAAGTATTTGGCGGATAAGAAGGATGGCAAAATGAACAAAGGTATATGTGATATACATGTTATTGATGTGTACCTTACTAATGCTCGCAGTAGCACCTAGGTATTTGATACTGGTTCTGTTGCTAATATTTGCAACTCGAAACAGGGACTACGGATTAAGCGAAGATTGGCTAAGGACGAGGTGACGATGCGCATGGGAAATGGTTCCAAAGTCGATGTGATCGCGGTCGGCACGCTACCTCTACATCTACCATCGGGATTAGTTTTAGACCTAAATAATTGTTATTTGGTGCCAGCGTTGAGCATGAACATTATATCTGGATCTTGTTTGATGCGAGATGGTTATTCATTTAAATCAGAGAATAAATGGTGTTTTTATTTATATGAGTAATATCTTTTATGGTCATGCACCCTTGAAGAGTGGTCTATTTTTATTGAATCTCGATAGTAGTGATACACATATTCATAGTGTTGAAACCAAAAGATGCAAAGTTGATAACGATAGTGCAACTTATTTGTGGCACTGCCGTTTAGGTCATATCGGTGTAAAGCGCATGAAGAAACTCCATACTGATGGGGAATCACTTGATTATGAATCACTTGGTACTTGCGAACCGTGCCTTATGGGCAAGATGACTAAAACGCCATTCTCCGGAACTATGGAGCGGGCAACTGATTTGTTGGAAATCATACATACTGATATTTGTGGTCCAATGAATGTTTAGGCTCGCGGTGGGTATCGTTATTTCCTCACCTTCACAGATGATTTGAGCAGATATGGGTATATCTACTTAATGAAACACAAGTCTGAAACATTTGAAAAGTTCGAAGAATTTCAGAGTGAAGTGGAAAATCATCGTAACAAGAAAATAAAGTTTCTATGATCTGATCGTGGAGGAGAATATTTGAGTTACGAGTTTGGTCTACACTTGAAACAATGCGGAATAGTTTCGCAACTCACGCCACCCGGAACACCACAATGAAATGGTGTGTCCGAACGTCGTAATCGTACTTTACTAGATATGGTGCGATCTATGATGTCTCTTACTGATTTACCGCTATCGTTTTGGGGTTATGCTTTAGAGACGACCGCATTCACGTTAAATAGGGCACCATCAAAATCCATTGAGACGACGCCTTATGAACTGTGGTTTGGCAAGAAACCAAAGTTGTCGTTTCTTAAAGTTTGGGGCTGCGATGCTTATGTGAAGAAACTTCAACCAGATAAGCTCGAACCCAAATCGGAGAAATGTGTCTTCATAGGATACCCAAAAGAGACTATTGGTTACACCTTCTATCACAGATCTGAGGGCAAGATTTTTGTTGCTAAAATCGGATCCTTTCTAGAGAAGGAGTTTCTCTCGAAAGAAGTGAGTGGGAGGAAAGTAGAACTTGATGAGATAATCAGTATCTACTCCCTTATTGGAAAGTGGTTCATCACAAGAACCGGTTCTGTGACAACTACACCAATTAGTGAGGAAGCTAATGATATTGATCATGAAACTTCAGATCAAGTTTCTCTCGAACCTCGTAGGTCTACGAGTAAGATCCGCACAGTGGTACGGTAATCCTATTCGGAAGTCATGTTACTTGACCATGATGAACCTACGAACTATGAGGAAGCGATGATGAGCCCAGATTCGCAAAATGGCTAGAGGCCATGAAATCGAGATGGGATCCATGTATGAAAACAAAGTATGGACTTTGGTTGACTTGCCGATGATCGGCAAGCCATTGAGAATAAATGGATCTTTAAGAAGAAGACCGACGCGATGGTAATGTAATCGTCTATAAAGCTCGACTTGTTGCGAAAGGTTTTCGACAAGTTCAAGGGGTTGACTATGATGAGACTTTCTCACCAGTAGCGATGCTTAAGTCTGTCCGAATCATGTTAGCTATTGCTGCATTTCATGATTATGAAATTTGGCAAATGGATGTCAAAACTGCATTCTTGAATGGATTTACGGAAGAAGAGTTGTATATAATGCAACGGAAGGTTTTGTTGATCCAAAAGGTGCTAACAAAGTATGCAAGCTCCAGCGATCCATTTATGGACTGGTGCAAGCATCTCGGAGTTGGAATAAACGTTTTGATAGTGTGATCAAAGCATATGGTTTTATATGAGACTTTTGGAGAAGCCTCAGTATTTACAAGAAAGTGAGTGGGAGCTCAGAGCATTTCGATATTATATGTAGATGACATATTATTAATTGGAAATGATATAGAATTTCTGGATAGCATAAAGAGATACTTGAATAAAAGTTTTTCAATGAAAGACCTCGGTGAAGCTGCTTACATATTGGGCATCAAGATCTATAGAGATAGATCAAGACGCTTAATAGGGCTTTCACAAAGCACATACCTTGATAAAATTTTGAAAAAGTTCAAAATGGATCAGGCAAAGAAAGGGTTCTTGCCCGTGCTACAAGGTGTGAAGTTGAGTCAAACTCAATGCCCGACCACAGCAGAAGATAGAGAGAAAATGAAAGATGTTCCCTATGCTTCAGCTATAGGCTCTATCATGTATGCAATGTCTGTGTACCAGACCGACGATGCTTATCAATAAGCTTGGCAGAAGGTACCAAAGTAATCCAGAGTGGATCATCGGACAGCGGTCAAGAACATCCTGAAATACCGAAAAGGACTAAGGATATGTTTCTCGATATGGAGGTGACAAAGAGCTAGTCGTAAATGGTTACGCCGATGTAAGCTTTGACACGATCCGGACGATTCTAAATCGCAAACCGGATACGTGTTTTTATTAAACGGTGGAGCTGTAAGTTGGTGCAGTTCTAAACAAAGCATCGTGGCGGGATCTACATGTGAAGCGGAGTACATAGCTGCTTCTGAAGCAGCAAATGAAGGAGTCTGGATGAAGGAGTTCATTTCTGATCTAGGTGTCATACCTAGTGCATTGGGACCAATGAAGATCTTCTGTGACAATACTGGTGCAATTGCCTTGGCAAAGGAATCCAGATTTCACAAGAGGACCAAGCACATCAAGAGACGCTTCAATTCCATTCGGGACCAAGTCCAAGTGGGAGACATAGAGATTTGCAAGATACATACGGATCTGAATGTTGCAGACTCATTGACTAAGCCTCTCTCACGAGCAAACATGATCAGCACCAAGACTCCATGGGTGTTAGAATCATTACTATGTAATCTAGATTATTGACTCTAGTGCAAGTGGGAGACTGAAGGAAATATGCCCTAGAGGCAATAATAAAGTTATTATTTATTTCCTCATATCATGATAAATGTTTATTATTCATGCTAGAATTGTATTAACCGGAAACATGATACATGTGTGAATACATAGACAAACATATAGTCACTAGTATGCCTCTACTTGACTAGCTCATTAATCAAAGATGGTTATGTTTCCTAACCATAGACATGTGTTGTCATTTGATTAATGGGATCACATCATTAGGAGAATGATGTGATTGACATGACCCATTCCGTTAGCCTAGCACTTGATCGCTTAGTATATTGCTATTGCTTTCTTCATGACTTATACATGTTCTCGTAACTATGAGAATTATGCAACTCCGCTTACGGAGGAACACTTTGGGTACTACCAAACGTCACAACATAAATGGGTGATTATAAAGGAGTACTACAGGTGTCTCCGAAGGTACATGTTGAGTTGGCGTATTTCGAGATTTGGCTTTGTCACTCCGATTGTTGGAGAGGTATCTCTGGGCCCTCTCGGTAATGCACATCACTATAAGCCTTGCAAGCAATGTGATCAATGAGTTGGTTATAGGATGATGCATTACTTAACGAGTAAAGAGACTTGCCGGTAACGAGATTGAACTAGGTATTAGATACCGACGATCAAATCTCGGGCAAGTAACATACCGATGACAAAGGGAACAACGTATGTTGTTATGCGGTTTGACCGATAAAGATCTTCGTAGAATATGTAGGAACCAATATGGGCATCCAGGTTCCGCTATTGGTTATTGACCGAGAATAGTTCTAGGTCATGTCTACATAGTTCTCGAACCCGTAGGGTCCGCACGCTTAATGTTACGATGACAGTTTTATTATGAGTTTAAAAGTTTTGATGTACCGAAGTTTGTTCGGAGTCCCGGATGTGATCACGGACATGACGAGGAGTCTCGAAATGGTCGAGACATAAAGATTGATATATTGGACGACTATATTCGGACACCGGAAGTGTTCCGGTGATTTCGGAGAAAACCGTCTTTGGAGGGTTACCGAACCCCCGGAGAGTAATGGGCCTTATGGGCCTTAGGGAAAGGAGAGAGGGCGGCCAGCATGGGCGCGCCCCCCCCCTCCTGGTCCGAATTGACTAGGAGGCGGCGCCCCTTTCCTTCCCCTCCCCTTCTTCCTCCTCCTAGTAGGAGTAGGACTCTTTCCTACTCCTACTAGGAGGAGGATTCCTCCTCCTGGCGCGCCTCCAAGGGCCGCCGGCCTCCCCCTTGCTCCTTTATATACGGGCGGGGGCACCCATAGACACACAAGTTGATCTACGGATCGTTCCTTAGCAGGTCACGGTGCCCCCTCCACCATATTCCACCTCAGTCATATCGTCGGGGAGTTTAGGCGAAGCCCTGCGCCAGTAGAACATCATCATCGTCACCACGCCGTCGTGCTGAAGGAACTCATCTCCGGAGCTTTGCTGGATCGGATCCTGGAGATCGTCATCTAGCTGAACGTGTGCTGAACTCGGAGGTGCCGTACGTTCGGTGCTTGGATCGGTCGGATCGTGAAGACGTACGACTACATCAACCGCGTTGTGCTAACGCTTCCGCTTATGGTCTACGAGGGTACGTGGACAACACTCTCCCCTCTCGTTGCTATGCCATCACCATGATCTTGCGTGTGCGTAGGAATTTTTTGAAATTGCTACGTTCCCCAACATCCGTAACACATCATCCCGTGATCAACCCCTTGGTCACATTGTGCACATTATGATGATGTCCTACCGAGTGGGCCCAGAGATACCTCTCCGTTTACACGGAGTGACAAATCCCAGTCTCGATTTGTGCCAACCCAACAGATACTTTCGGAGATACCTATAGTGCACCTTTATAGCCACCCAGTTACGTTGTGACGTTTGGTACACCCAAAGCATTCCTACGGTATCCGGGAGTTGCACAATCTCATGGTCTAAGGAAATGATACTTGACATTAGAAAAGCTTTAGCATACGAACTACGATCTTTGTGCTAGGCTTAGGATTGGGTCTTGTCCATCACATCATTCTTCTAATGATGTGATCCCGTTATCAACGACATCCAATGTCCATGGTCAGGAAACCGTAACCATCTATTGATCAACGAGCTAGTCAACTAGAGGCTTACTAGGGAAATGGTGTTGTCTATGTACCCACACATGTATCTGAGTTTCCTATCAATACAATTATAGCATGGATAATAAACGACTATCATGAACAAGGAAATATAATAATAACTAATTTATTATTGCCTCTAGGGCATATTTCCAACAGTCTCCCACTTGCACTAGAGTCAATAATCTAGTTCACATCGTCATGTGATTAACATTCACACGTCACATCACCATGTGACCAACATCCAAAGAGTTTACTAGTGTCATTAAACTAGTTCACATCATCATGTGATTAAGACTCAATGAGTTCTGGGGTTTGATCATGTTTTGCTTGTGAGAGAGGTTTTAGTCAACGGGTCTCATGATTTAGCAAATCTCTAGGTCATTCTGTAAATGCTGCTTCCACGCTCCACTTGGAGCTATTCCAAATGGTCGCTCCACTATACGTATCCGGTTTGCTACTTAGAGTCATTCAGATAGGTGTTAAAGCTTGCATCATCGTAACCCTTTACGCCGAACTCTTTATCACATCCATAATTGAGAAACATATCCTTATTCCTCTAAGGATAATTTTGACTGCTATCTGGTGATCCACCCCTTGATCACCTTTGTACCCTCTTGCCAGACATGTGGCAAGGCACACATCAGGTGCGGTACTTAGCATAGTGTAGGATCGAAAGTATGTCTAGAGGGGGGGTGATTAGACTACTTATCAATATAAAAATTCTGCCTTTTGACAAAGAACAGTTTTTGGCAGATTCACAATTATGATCAAGTCAAGCATCACCCTACACATGCAATTCTAGAGTATAGGCAGCGGAAAGTAAATTGCACATGTAGTAAAGATAGGTGGAGAAGAGCAAACGCAATTTTGGAGACGCGGTGATTTTTCTCGTGGTTCCGATAGGTGGTGCTATCGTACTTCCACGTTGATGGAGACTTCAACCCACGGAGGGTAACGGCTGCGAGAGTCCATGGAGGGCTCCACCCACGAAAGGTCCACGAAGAAGCAACCTTGTCTATTCCATCATGGCCTACGCCCACGGAGGGCTAGCCTTACTCGGGGTAGATCTTCATGAAGTAGGCGATCTCCTTGCCCTTACAAACTTCTTGGTTCAACTCCACATCTCGATGACGGAGGCTCCCAAGCGACACCTAACCAATCTAGGAGGCACCACCCTCCAAAAGGTAATAGATGTTGTAGATGATGATGAACTCCTTGCTCTTGTGCTTCAAATGATAATCTCCCCAACACTCAACTCTCCTCACTGATTTGGCTGTGGTGGAAGAAGGGATTGAGTGGAAAGCAACTTGGGAAGGCTAGAGATCAAGCTTCATATGGTGGGAGTGGAGCAACTTGATCTCAACACAAGGGTAGGTAGTTCTCTTCTCGAAAATGTAAGGTAGGAGTGGTAGTTCTTTCGATGGCTCTCTCCACGAATGAAGAGGGGTGGAGGGTATAAATAGCCTCCACACAAAATCCAACCGTTACACACATTTGAGCAATCTCGGTGGGACCGAAGTGGACAACTCGGTGAGACCGATAGTTCAAATGATGTGAACGTTGGGATTTTCGGTGGGACCGAAAATACAATCTCGGTTAGTCCGATTCGTGCAATGACAAGAGCATGCCAATTTCGGTGGGACCGACTTCATCATCTCGGTGACACCGATTTGATGACAGAAGGTTACAGAAGCTTGGCAACTCAAGTTTCGGTGAGACCGAGTTCAGAATCGGAAAATCCGAGTTTGCTAGGGTTTGGCTTATGGCTGAGGTGGTTCATCTCGGTGTGACTGAGTTTGGAATATCGGTGGGACCGAGACTACTTATGAGTGTATATGGCAGTGAAAGTTGCTGATAGTTTAGGAGATATATCACTAAGCACTTGAGCAACAAGATCATCATCATAACCTCATCCCCTTTTAATAGTATTGGCTTTTCCTATGGACTCAATGTGATCTTGGATCACTAAACCAAAAATGGAGTCTTGAGCTTTTGCCAATGCTTGCCTTAGCATTTTGAGGGGTCCACTTCTTCAGTCCTTGCCATACCCATATCACTGAACTCTCTGAAATGACTCTCAAGTAACTATTAGTTCAATGATATATATGTTGTTATTAATTACCAAAACCACCCGGGGATTAGTTGCACTTTCAATCTCCCCCTTTTTGGTAATTGATGACAACATATAGATCAAAGCTTCGACAAAGGATATAATCAATGAATAATATCGTCGCTTTGAGAAGTATGTGATAAGCAAGAGCTCCCCCTAAATTTGTGCATTATTTAAGATTTGCGTTTGAATGCAAATGCACAATCGATTAGGATCATGGGTCACTCTTCCATGTCACATACATCTTGGTGGAGCGCACAAAATGATAAGAATGAACAGCATGCACCCAATCACCAAGACATGAGTAAATGGTCATACAAGATAGGAATGGCATATGATAAGCATTAAGCACACATTAAAGCATAGTACGACCAAGCACTCATTAAGGTAGAATCAAACGTAGTATCAAACACACTGAATGTCTCGAAAACCAAAAGTATCTCAAAGAAACCGCAAAAGAACGAAAGAGCAAAAGCGCAAAGACAACATCACTCTCTCTCGAGAAGTCCTATGATCTATACAATTTCTCCCCCTTTGGCAACAAGTTACCAAAAAGTTCGAAAAAGCATAGAGCTAATCGCCACTTTGTGGACTCTGCCGGCGGCTCTATGCAGGTTGATGTCGGAGTGGATATGACAAGATCGGCGAAGACTTCAGTGATGTCTGTCTTTGGAGGAGTGGTCATTGGAGCTGGAGTTGGAGTAATCTTCTGGACTGTGGAGGTGTCTTTGAAGCTGTAGTCCCGGTGTCATCATCGAATAGCAGTGATCGGGTCCTTTGGGAACCGGAGCGATCTGTTGTTGAGAATCTGGACTAAGTCATCCTGCAACTCACGCATAAGCTCTTCCTTCTCCTTCTTTGCTTCCTCAATGTCTGCCTCGAGCTTGTTGACGGTTACTTGTACTTCAGTCAGCTTCACGTCCAGAGCATGGATCTTGTCCTCAACAATCCTCTCTAAGCTCTCCTGAGACTGTACAATGCTGGCCATGCGTTGTTCAATCCTTTGAGTAGCTTCAAGTATTTGCTCTCCGAAGCTCTTTGGTTTAGCTGCTGCTGCTGCTGCTTCCTTGTCAGCTTTGGCTTTCTTAGCAGCTTCGATCTTGGCTTGACCTTCAACAGATGTCGGATCCTCCTCATCCATCACAACAACATTGTCTTCATGCTCTGGCTGCAACGGTAAATGTGCTCTATCCAACAAGAATGTGCCCGTGCCAAACTTGGCATTGATAAGCATCTGAATCATGGGCAAATCCACATGACCTTTTCTCGTCACCGCAGTCCTCTTAATGGTCTCTACCATCAAGTCCATCACCTTGAAAGGTGCTTTCTCATCAAGTATGTGCAGCATGTTGATAGAGTATCCTCGATCATGCGATGATCTCCAGATTTGGGCATCAAGGTATGCCTCAAAATGGTATTAGTGGTAGATAGGCCTGCTCGAGATAGTAGATCGAGCCGAGCTTCCAGATTCCCAAATCCTTTGCCGGAATCTCTTTGTACATGTTCTTCATGGATTCATGATTCTTCTTTGGAATCCCTTATACATCAATATCATCTTCTCGTTGCCTTTGGAGCATTCAGAATTTCTGCCCATTCTTCAACGAAGAAGAAAATCTTTGGCCTTCACCATCCACATAATCTTTCCATCGGGGTAGAAGTGAGTGTGGCATAGAATTGCATTATCATCTCATCGTTCCAACTGGTCAATTTCGACCTACAAAGTCTGCAACTCCACATGCGGTGAAACTTTCATGCACATGTGGAAAGAAATCTCTGTGCTCTTCACTGTCAATGTACTTCCAAATAACATATCGGGTGTCTGCGACTATGGGCTTCTTGTCCATCAAGACGGTCTCATAGAAGTCCTGCTGCTCTCGGTGTGAAATCTGGGATCTACAGCAGTTCTTCTCCTCACGGCATATGGGTCAGTTTGTCTCCATAGCCCGAGACCTTTATCTTTCCTTGCCTTCATATCCTCGGCTTGAGGATGAGCATCATTATGTAGTGGCAGTTTTGGACGAAGTTTCGCAAAACTGGTCCTTCATCGTCGACTCACCGGTGGCACATCATCCTTGTTCTTTTCGACGCTGGAATGTTTCGACGGTCTTATTGGGCTTGGCAAGAGGCTTTCTGTGGAGCTGCCTTAGCTGGAGCAGATTTCTTGGGCTTTGATGTGGCTCCACCTTAATGGCATCACCCATGAGCTTCGACTTCGAGGAGTAGGCTGGGGTGCTTCCTCATCCTCATCCTCTCTTCGCTGCATCATGCACTATCCTCTTTCTCTTGGAGGTTTTCTTCACTTTGCTTGCAGCTGCCTCTCCCAAATTCAGCTTCTTAGCAACAGTTGATCGCTTGACTTTGTTGGTGCCCTTCTTAGTTTGTTGACCTTGTGGCTCTTTGGCAACAACCTTCCTTTTGGGCTTTGAGGTCACCTCTTCCTCAACAACAAAATCAGAATCCTCATCATCTGAATTCCTCTTCTTTCTAGCTCGTGGCTGCAGGAGGCATGCCACTTGGTGTACTCCTCTCACCATCATCGATGAGCTACTAGGATCGGGACTAGTGCCCGCCTCGAATGTCTCGCAATGGGTGTCTCGACCTGTTCGATTGTCACTTGCATCCGACATGGCCGACAACCTGTGAATAGATAAGGTGTAGGCAGAGAAGAAGAGTCATCACAAACTGCGAAGTTTTTGCAAAAAAAATGAGTTCAAATTCTAGTATTAAGTTTTCACAGAAGACGCTTTGGTCGACCGAGTTTAAGATTCGTGAATCCGAAGTGTTAAACAGAGCTTGGCACACCACTTTCGGTTTGACCGGTGGGTTTCGATCTGCCAAAACACTAGGGTTTCACAGAATCCTCATTTCGTCACACCGATTTTGCACAACTTCGGTTGGACCGAAGGTGCGAAGGTAATGGCCATAGGCCAAATCGGTCATACCGAAAATGTAAAATCGGTCTCACCGAGATGTGTTCCGCGGAAACCTAACCCTAAAACTTTTACTCGAATCTAGTTCAAACGAACTAATCTGGTGTACAGGAGGATTTCAACCGTGGCAAGATAATAGGCAATCCAAACGTGCATTGAATTGGAGATGGGAGCACGAGTGGGATCAAAACTCACCCTAACTTGGTGGAGTTTTTCTACGGCGGCAACGGCACGGAGGAGATGTCCGTTGACGGCGACGGAGACCTGCGGCGAGGGCGCACAGGCGACGATGACGACGATCCGGAGACCAAGGCGACGGCAGCAAGGGGTGTGGGGGCGAAACGTTTGAAGGAGAAATCAACGCGCGGCCCTCGGAGTATATACCCCTTTTGTCGGTGGGACCGAAGTTGTAAACTTCGGTGGCACCGAGATGGATAACTGCTAGGCGATTATGCACTTCGTCACACCGAAAATCACAACTCGGTTTCACCGAGATGAAAACCTAGATCAGTCTAAATGCTTTCGGTTCGACCGAGTTTGAGTAAGTTGGTCCGACCGAAATCAATTAGAAGGTTTTGGAAATTAGCCTTGACGGATCGGTGGCTCAGTGCTCCTCACCCGAGGGTCCGAAAATGACTTGTTCAAAGTTTGTGATGTAAGCATGAATAGAATTTGAGACAAGAAAGCATAGATGGCTAGGGGAGGTACTTAGGCATTCTTGTCCATCCATTTGGTCAGAAAACTCAAAACGACCAAAACAACAAATGGATGTCCTCGAATGGATAAAATCATGCATCCAACATGCTCACACAATAAGATAGCAAATGAAATATGTGCCAAACATGCACAATCAAAACTCTAGCAACTAACACACAATTTGTCGATGACTAGGTCATCTTTATATGAGTATATTGACTTAGGAGCCAAATGAGAACATTTGATCATAGGTCATACTCATCGCTTAAGCACAAGTGGGGTTACCACTTTTACATAAAGCATTGATGTGTTCACATCATTTGAAGATGCTTTAGCTCAATTTTTAGAGCAAAGCTCCCCTAGATGTGAGAACCCTTTAAAGGGTCAAACTAACCTTGGGTTGTCTTAGAAGACTTCATGTAGATGTTGAAGATGTGGATGCTCAATGTTGATGAAGATCATCAAGAGTTGGGAGCTATCCTTTGGATTTGGGCACTTTCAATACCTACATGGGTTAGTCCCACAAGGAACAAACAAGGATATCCATGGACATAGATTGAAGTTCACAATAGATGATGTCCATGAAAGCAATGATTACCTTGTCCCTTGACTTACCAACAAGAGGGTTTGTGACTCCATGAACTAGTGCACGATGTGGAAGTTGATTGCACAAGTTTTTGCCAAAATGAATGTGAGTGAAGTATGTTGGCGGAGTCACCCTCAAGAACTTTCTAGTTCTTCTTCTTGGGATCCACATCATCTTGATGGGAATCCTTGGGGTTGTAGTTGAGTTTGACGAAGTAGAACTTGACGCTTCCTTGGGAACCCACTTGACCATGGCTTGAGGTGCTTCAACAAATGCATCAATCTCCTCTTGAAGCTTGTCCTTGCCTTTTAGCTTGTGGTCTTGTGGTGGAAGGTCATCTTGAGCTTGTTCCACATTGGAAGAAGTAGGATCATACTTCTCCTTTTGAGAAACAAACTGTGGAGTAGGATATTGACCTTCTTCCCACTCAACACCTTCGGCGTTGAACTTTCGCTCAAAACCAATTCCTTGATTCTTCCGTGCCTTCCTTGCTTGCGAATAATTTCCTCAAAGTTCTTGCTTCCGCAAGGCTCTTGTAGACACCTTTCTCTATGATCCCTTTCAATAAACTATTTTCTTGCTCAAGTGTAACTTGGCTTGAAACATTGTTAGTGGAATCAAGAGAACTACTAGAAGCAACAACATTGGATTTAGCATGGTTATTGTTACTACTAGAGAAAGAATTTTTCTTATGCTTGTCATGCTTAGTCTTAATTGGTGGCAAGAAATTAGACAAGAGAAGTCGTTTGGCAAGATATGAAGAACTCTTCTTTCGAAGATCGTCATTGATTGCTTTTAGAAACTCATGTTCTTGCTCTAGAGTGAGCTTCTCGAAGCGTAGCTTCTCATGAGATCTTAGGAGCTCTCTATGATCTTCTTGAGTTGTTCCATGAGCTAACTTAAGAGTGTTTAGTTCTTTAGTTAGACGCTCAATCTCCTTCATAGCATTGTCATTCGACTCTTCTCGACTATAAAGATTACTAGCATGGTCATCATTACTAGGCTCACTGGATTTATCATGCAAGAGTTCATCTTCACCAAGCAAGTCATCCTCATCACTATCGAAGTCAATGAATTCAGGGTGTGATACCTTGGGGCCTTTAGCCATGAAGCATCTTCCAATTCCCTCATTTGGTGAATCAAATAAGTCGTAGGAGTTGGAGTTGGAGGATACAAGAGCAAGACCGCAATACCCTTCATCTTGATCAGAGTCGGAGTTGGAGTGATAGCTTCCTTCGGATTGATTGTCGAGTCGGAGCCGAGACCCATTCACCTACATGAGCTTGATGTTTTCTTCTTGTGTAGCTCCTTGATGACTTGTCTTTCCTCTCCTAATCCTTGCTTCTCCGAGAGGGTCTTCGCTCATAACGATCATCTCTGCTCCTTCTCTCTTTCCGAGGTGACTCATCTCTTGAGCTTCTTCTTCTTGGAGATTCTTCTCTTCTCTTGTGGGGAGCCGTACACTCATTTGAGTAGTGTCCGGTCTTCCACAATTGTAGCAGTTTCGATCACGACTAGAAGATCTCTTTTCATCATATGATCTAGACTTTGAGCTTCTCTCTTTGCCTCTATTCTTGTAGAATTTGTTGAAGTTCTTGACCATTAAGCTTATCTCTTCATTGGAAACTAACTTGTCACTTGAGGTTGTGGGAGCATCACTTGTAGCTTTGTAAGCACCACTTGACTTGTTGTGAAGCTCTTCCTTATCCTTAAGTGTCATCTCATGAGCAACAATTCTTCCAATGACTTCGGTTGGCTTGAGATTCTTGTAGTTTGGCATCATTTGGATCAAAGTGCACACGGTGTCATACTTTCCATCCAAAGCTCTGAGAATCTTCTTGATGATGAATTGGTCGGTCATTTCTTCGCTTCCTAAGCCGGCAATCTCATTTGTGATGAGAGCAAGCCTAGAGTACATTTCAGCGACTCCTTCACCATCCTTCATCTTGAACTTGTCAAGTTGACCTTGAAGAATATCTAGCTTTGACTCCTTCACGGACTCGGTACCTTCGTGCATTTCAACCAAAGTATCCCAAATCTCTTTTGCATTCTCAAGACGGCTGATTTTGTTGAACTCCTCGGGACACAAGGCATTGAAGAGAATGTCACAAGCTTGAGCATTGTTTTGCAACATCCGCAATTCTTCCGCTTGTAGCCATGATCCGAACTTTTCCTTCCTCAAGAATTCACCTTGCATACCAACACAAATAATGCCCCATGCGGCTGGGTTATGACCAAGAATATGCATTTTCATTTTATGCTTCCAACTAGCAAAATTTGTACCATCAAAGTAAGGACCTCTCTGAAAATTACCCTCACTAGACGCCATACTCTCCTAGGTTGTGAAACCAAGCTTATGGAGTCCAATGCAATGGAAACCAATACAATGGAGACTAAAGCTCGATACCACTTGTAGGATCGAAAGTATGTCTAGAGGGGGTGATTAGACTACTTATCAATATAAAAATTCTGCCTTTTGACAAAGAACAGTTTTGGCAGATTCACAATTATGATCAAGTCAAGCATCACCCTACACATGCAATTCTAGAGTATAGGCAGCGGAAAGTAAATTGCACATGTAGTAAAGAGAGGTGGAGAAGAGCAAACGCAATTTTGGAGACGCGGTGATTTTTCTCGTGGTTCCGATAGGTGGTGCTATCGCATTTCCACGTTGATGGAGACTTCAACCCACGGAGGGTAACAACCATGAGAGTCCACGGAGGGCTCCACCCACGAAGGGTCCACGAAGAAGCAACCTTGTCTATTCCATCATGGCTCACGCCCATGGAGGGCTAGCCTTACTCGGGTAGATCTTCACGAAGTAGGCGATCTCCTTGCCCTTACAAACTTCTTGGTTCAACTCCACATCTCGATGACGGAGGCTCCCAAGTGACACCTAACCAATCTAGGAGGCACCACCCTCCAAAAGGTAATAGATGTTGTAGATGATGATGAACTCCTTGCTCTTGTGCTTCAAATGATAATCTCCCCAACACTCAACTCTCCTCACCGATTTGGCTGTGGTGGAAGAAGGGATTGAGTGGAAAGCAACTTGGGAAGGCTAGAGATCAAGCTTCATATGGTGGGAGTGGAGCAACTTGATCTCAACACAAGGGTAGGTAGTTCTCTTCTCGAAATGTAAGGTAGGAGTGGTAGTTCTTTCGATGGCTCTCTCCACGAATGAAGAGGGGTGGAGGGGTATAAATAGCCTCCACACAAAATCCAACCGTTACACACATTTGTGCAATCTCGGTGGGACCGAAGTGGACAAATCGGTGAGACCGATAGTTCAAATGATGTGAACGTTGGGATTTTCGGTGGGACCGAAAATACAATCTCGGTTAGTCCGATTCGTGCAATGACAAGAGCATGCCAATTTCGGTGGGACCGACTTCATCATCTCGGTGACACCGATTTGATGACGAAGGTTCTGAAGCTTGGCAACTCAAGTTTCGGTGAGACCGAGTTCAGAATCGGAAAATCCGAGTTTGCTAGGGTTTGGCTTATGGCTGAGGTGGTTCATCTCGGTGTGACTGAGTTTGGAATATCGGTGGGACCGAGACTACTTATGAGTGTATATGGCAGTGAAAGTTGCTGATAGTTTAGGAGATGTATCACTAAGCACTTGAGCAACAAGATCATCATCATAACCTCATCCCCTTTTAATAGTATTGGCTTTTCCTATGGACTCAATGTGATCTTGGATCACTAAACCAAAAATGGAGTCTTGAGCTTTTGCCAATGCTTGCCTTAGCATTTTGAGGGGTCCACTTCTTCAGTCCTTGCCATACCCATATCACTGAACTCTCTAAAATGACTCTCAAGTAACTATTAGTTCAATGATATATATGTTGTTATTAATTACCAAAACCACCCGGGGATTAGTTGCACTTTCACATAGCATACTGTAGAGCCTACGTCTAAAGCATAGGGGACGACCTTCGTCCTTTCTCTCTTTTCTGCCGTGGTCGAGCTTTAACTCTTAACTTTGTACCTTACAACTCAGGCAAGAACTCCTTCTTTGACTGATCCATCTTGAACACCTTCAAGAGCATGTCAAGGTACGTGCTCATTTGAAAGTACCATTAAGCGTTTTTGATCTATCCTCATAGATCTTGATGCTAAATGTTCAAGTAACTTAATCCAGGTTTTCCCTTGAAAACTCCTTTCAATCAACCCTTTATGCTTTCTAGAAATTTTACATCATTTCTGATCAATAATATGTCAACAACATATACTCACCAGAAATTCTATAGTGCTCCCACTCACTTCTTTGGAAATACAAGTTTCTCATAAACTTTGTATAAACCCAAAATCTTTGATCATCTCATCAAAGTGTACATTCCAACTCCGAGATGCTTACTCTAGTCCTTAGAAGGATCGCTGGAGCCAGCATACCTTTTAGCATCCTTAGGATCGACAAAACCTTTCTGATTGTATCACATACAACCTTTCCTTACAAAAACTGGTAAGGAAACTCGTTTTGACATCCATCTGCCAGATTTCATAAATGCAGCTAATCCTAACATGATTCCGACGGACTTTAAGCATCACTACGGATGAGAAGATCTCATCGTAGTCAACTCCTTGAACTTGTGAAAAACTCTTCGCCACAAGTCGAGCTTCATAGATGGTGACATTACCATCCACGTCCGTCTTCTTCTTAAAGATCCATTTATCTCAATGGCTTGCCGATCATCAGGCAAGTCCACCAAAGTCCATGCTTTGTTCTGATACATGGATCCTATCTCGGATTTCATGGCTTCTAACCATTTGTCGGAATTTGGGCCCACCATCGCTTCTCCATAGCTCGTAGGTTCATTGTTGTCTCATAACATGACCTTCAAGACAGGATTACTGTACCACTCAAGCAATCGCATCCTTGTCACCCTACGAGGTACGGTAGTGACTTGATCCGAAGTTTCATGATCACTATCATAAGCTTCTACTTCAATTGGTGTAGGTGCCACAGGAACAACTTCCTATGCCCTGCTACACACTAGTTGTAGTGATGGTTCAATAACCATATCAAGTCTCCACCATCCTCCCACTCAACTTTTCGAGACAAACTTTTCCTCGAGAAAGGACCCGGTTCAAGGAATAATCCCTATTGCTTTCGGATCTGAATTAGGAGGTATACCCAACTGTTTTGGGTGTCCTATGAAGATGCATTTTATCCGCTTTGGGTTCGAGCTTATCAACCTGAAACTTTTTCACATAAGTGTCGCAGCCCCAAACTTTTAAGAAACGACATAGTTCAAACGGTGTCGTCTCAACGGAATTACGTGGTGCCCTATTAAAGTGAGTGCGGTTGTCTCTAATGCCTAACCCATGAACGATAGTGGTAATTCGATAAGAGACATCATGGTACGCACCATATCCAATAGGGTGCAACTATGATGTTCGGACACACCATCACACTATGGTGTTCCAGGCGCTATTAATTGTGAAACAATTTCCACAATGTCTTAATTGTGTGCCAAAACTCGTAACTCAGATACTCATCTCTATGATCATATCATAGACATTTTATCCTCTTGTCACGACGATCTTCAACTTCACTCTGAAATTACCTGAACCATTCAATAATTCAGACTTGTGTTTCATCAAGTAAATATACTCAGTATCTACTCAAATCATCCGTGAAGTAAGAACATAATGATATCCACTGCGTGCCTCAGCACTCATTGGACTGCACACATCAAAATGTATTACTTCCAACAAGTTGCTTTCTTGTTCCATTTTACTGAAAACGAGGCTTTCAGTCATCTTGCCCATGTGGTATGATTTGCATGTCTCAAGTGATTCAAAATCAAGTGAGTCCAAACGGTCCATTTGCATGGAGTTTCTTCATGCATATACACCAATAGACATGGTTCGCATGTCTCAAACTTTTCAAAAACGAGTGAGTCCAAAGATCCATCAACATGGAGCTTCTTCATGTGTTTTATACCAATATGACTTACATGGCAGTGCCACAAGTAGGTGGTACTATCCTTACTATCTTATATCTTTTGGCATGAACATGTGTATCACTACGATCGAGATTCAATAAACCATTCATTTTAGGTGCAAGACCATTGAAGGTATTATTCAAATAAACAGAGTAACCATTATTCTCCTTAAATGAATAACCGTGTTGCGATAGACATAATCCAATCATGTCTACGCTCAACGCAAACACCAAATAACAATTATTTAGGTTTAACACCAATCTCGATGGTAGAGGGAGCATGCGATGCTTGATCACATCAACCTTGGAAACACTTCCAACACATATCGTCAACTCACCTTTAGCTAGTCTCCGTTTATTCCGTAGCGTTTATTTCGAGTTACTAACACTTAGCAACCGAACCGGTATCTAATACCCTGGTGCTACTAGGAGTACTAGTAAAGTACACATTAACATAACTAGGACATATGCCCGTGCATGTTATCAAAATTTTAGTTTTTCCATTTTATAATGCTCAATTTGGTTGTTTCCTATCACATGTTCAGATTTCAAGGTGCATTAAATCATTGCATGCAAGTATTAAGAGAAAATTGACCAATGCATGTAATTTATGCGTGCATGCATTGCAATTAATGCATTGGTAAACATACTTTTTGAGAAAAACAAGAGCATTAATTGGGTGCTTTTACAAACTACAATTAGTATTCCACCATTCACCATCTACCTTGGTTGATGAAATTTTTGAATTGAGCCTTATAAATCGGAAAAGAGGGAGTACATAAATAAATTAACATAAATGATAAGTACCTGATGTCAGGTATGAGCACATGGCACATCGAACATTTTCGATAGCAATTCTTGACACAAGGATGGCACGTTAGACACACACGACAATTCTCTGTCAAAAATAAACTGAAACATGAAGTTAACATGCTTGCGAACTAAAGTTATCACCCTCGGGTCACTAAATTCGCCATAAAAATGTTTGATTTGTCATGTGTTCGTACCCTACGGACATCAACAGATTCCTAATTAAAGTGTGTCAGGATAATTAATAAACAAAGTTAACTAAAAAGGGTATGCGCACAAAGTTAACTAAAAAGGGTATGCACACAAAGTTAATAAAAAAAGTATGCATTGTGTCCCCAAATATCTTGCCCCACATTGCAAGGACGGAAGAAGATCCGAAATTGCCCAAATAAATGCATGCGTGCCCCTCTCTAGCTAATTTTCATAAGCCAACATATAAATCTATTTAATTAGAGGCAACCAGCACACAGTTCCATTTTAGCCAATTCATGCGGTAAATGCGGCGTGCATGTCCTTTTTTATGCATGTGTGGCATCTGGCGACCAACACGTGTTCTGATCAGCCCCATCACTGAAACAGTGCTATTTTGTTTTTCTTATTTCCCTTAACTTATCTCCTGGACTCTTCTAGCTGCCTCAGTTCCAGCTCCATGAGGCGTTTCCCACAAGGCCACAAGGTGAGACCGTGAGATGCAGACCACTGTCCGGGGCCGTCGCCGACACCGGCGGCAAGTAGGGACGCATTGCGGTAGCAAGGCCCGCATCCGGCGCGTTCAATCCCGGGACTAAACTGTGGCAGCTGCTCCCTTGCCTATGTTCCCCTCAGTTCGAGCTCAGAGACAATTCACACAAGGTGAGATGCGGTCTGCTGTTCGAGGCCGTCGCCGTCGCCGGCGGCAGGGCGAGAGCTATGCTGTGTAGCACCGTTTGCGTCCGGCGTGCCTAAGCTGTGGTCAGCTGCTCCATGCTGTTGTTCCCTGCCGAACAACATCGCGCGCGGGGGCGGTCAACGGGTACCTCGAGATAAAGCAGGGGCTCATGTAGACTCACTTCAAGTTTGGAACTCGATGCAAGCTCAGAGGCAGAGGTTAGTGCTACCCCCATATGCTATTTCATCTGCCTGTAATTTCCCTTTTCTGCAGCTCAAAGTGATAGAAACAGAGGAGGGGCAGAGTGTATGCACATATGCAGGTAGTGTAGTTTGACGTGCAGCTTCACTTTTCCATTCTTAGTTTTCAATCACACGAGCGCAAGACTACATTGAACTGGAAAACTAAATCATGGAGGAATAACCAGCAACTAATTCGTATTCATATATACATCCTTTTGCATTGAAATAACAAATTGAAATCAAAATAATATGATTCAACCTCAGACCCTTTTAAATGTAGCAGATAATAGTGGAGCTCGAAAATTGATGTGTATTCGAGTCATAGGAGCTGCTGGTAATTTGAGCATAAAACTATCAGTTAACAGTTTGAATTCATAGAAATTATGAAAATCATGCAAAACTATACTTTGAAACTGAATACACAATTATATTTTCTAAGGGCTACCATTCTAAAACTGAGACATACCTTAGAACAATGAACAATGAGTATCAAACCAACTGTACCTTTACAAGCACCCATTTATTAGACGACAAGCATAGATGGTAATACAACTGCATTTTACACAGAATACTATTATATCATTGTAATGCTTCTTATATAATACATACAAACTGTTAAAACAAATTCAGAGGTTTCACCTTGGTGTCAGCCGTTAGTATAAAATGCTGAGACGATAAAAAAAAGGTAAAAAAATGCTGAGATGACAAAACAAAACATGTAGCTTGGAATATAGCTGAGAATATATAAATCTTAGATAATCAGTAAAATAAAAATGCAACTTTTTCTTGGAAAAATGTACCTTGTGGAAAATCACCTTAACTATAATTGATTATTGTCTCCCCTTGGAACTACTGTACAAAACCTGAAGAAATCGTGTACTATAGTGAAGCACTAAAGCACATGCATATACATGAGGCATGTTCGAAACATAAGGCCGCTCCTTGCTATATGTATACATGAGGCATGTTTGAAACTGATTTTGCTGATGCGCATGGCCGCTTGTGTGGCACGCCCATGATCATCACTCCCAGAATTATAATGTAATTCAAGGATTAATTTGCACGCCCACGGTCATCACTCCCAGAGCTATTTCTGTAATTTGCATGTCATAGATTAAACTCTTTATTTGTTTTAATCTTAATCTCCTCTGTATGATAAGAGGGTCTAAAATGTGTAGATTCAAGGCGCAAAAACGTACCTATGCATGATGAAGTGCCAGGAGCTGCTTCCATGCTCAAGAACACAGTGGATGAATGCTGATCCACAGAGAGAGCAATTTTCTATCAATCCTGATCTATTCTCATGTGATCTAGGGGCAACATTGACAATGTAGTAGATGAGCAGGAGAAAGGATGTAGCCGGGAAGATATCTTGGCGGTAATCTGTTGTTACACAGGAGAAAAAAAAGTTTGTTTTGCTGATTATCTGGAACAAATTAGAGAGGTACGCTGTGTTTTAATTACTGAATCCAACTTCCATGTTGTGTTTCTCCTTTGTGCATGCCCATGAATCATGTCTCTTTTTTTTTGATTGTGCATTCTCAGTTGCTATTCCTTTATTTTCTCTGCCAGATTTGAACTGTGTTTTCTCTCAAAGTCAGAATTGAACATCTCTCAATGAGAGGCTTTCCTTCCTTTTTGTTAAAGATTTCATTGTTCATCCTTCCTTCCTTTGATTTAGAAGATGATCAATCAAGATTTCCCCTTCAATCCCTCAATTCCTTCCCTTCCTTGGTTAATTTCCTTCCTTATTTCTCTGCGAGAGTCACTCAATTCCTTCCCTTCCTTGGTTAATTTCCGTCCTTATTTCTTTGCCATAGTCACTCAATTCATTCCCTTCCTTATTCCTTGCACGCTTTAGCTCTCACACCCTTGGCCACGACTCCTTGATACGGAGAAACCATAAAAGCATATTTAAATTGGGAGGATTTAATGGAAGAGGGCGAGGTGGGACTATTCTGCACAAGAGGAAGAGGGAAGATAGCTCTGCAGCGGCGCCATGGCTCCTTGCTGCGAACTCAACAGCGTCCATGTGCAGGGGTAGGCGGAGGCCGGCGCCGGCAAGCAGGCAGTGGAGCGCGTTGACGGAGCCGCGATGGAGGTCATGGGCGCCGATCTGCTCCACCCACCTCGAGCCGACGCGAGGAAGAGGGAAGATAGCTCATTAGCTCTGCAGCGGCGCCATGGCTGCCGGATGGCGAGCGCCTCATCGCGGCAGCTGGCCACGAGCGCCTCACCGCGGCTTCTGTCCGACGAGCACAGGGGAGCTCGGCTGCTGGGAATGGAGCTCCGCAGCGGCGGCTCGGTGGAGGCAGGCAATGGATAAGTGGTGGAGGTGGACGGTGGTTGCAGGTTTTTCTTTTTGCAAAAAAAACGAAACGTTATCTTGTCAGGAACACAGTTAAAATAGGACTGCGGGTTTATTTCTCATAAAGGGAGGGACTTTTCTGCAAAATTAGCGACGACGTACGACAGAAACCCTGCGTGCTTTATTATTAGGTAAAGATGTATATCCAATATACTTCTATCGACCTTGCCAGCCTTCTCATCTACCAAGTATCTAGGGTAATTCTGCTCTAGTGACTGTTCCCCTTATCACAGAAGCACTTACTCTCGGGTTTGGGTTCAACCTTGGGTTTCTTCACTAGAGCAGCAGCTGATTTGCCGTTTCATGAAGTATCCCTTCTTGCCCTTGCCCCTTTTGAAACTAGTGGTTTCACCAACCATCAACAATTGATGCTTCTTCTTGATTTCTACTTTCGCGGTGTCAAACATCGCGAGTATCTCAAGGATCATCATATCTATCCCTGATATGTTATAGTTCATCACGAAGCTCTAGCGGCTTGGTGGCAATGACTTTGGAGAAACATCACTATCTCATCTGGAAGATCAACTCCCACTCGATTAAAGTGATTGTTGTACTCAGACAATCTGAGCACAAGCTCAACGATTGAGCTTTTCTGCCTTAGTTTGTAGGCTAAGAAAATCGTCGGAGGTCTTATACCTCTTGACGTGGCACGAGCCCGAAATCCCAATTTCAGCCCTCAAACATCTCATATGTTCCGCGACGTTTGAAAAACGCCTTTGGTGCCTCAACTCTAAACCGCTTAACCGAACTATCACGTAGTTATCAAACGTGTATGTCCGATGTTCGCAACATCCACGCACGACGCGTTTGGGGTTCAACACACCGAGCGGTGCATTAAGGACATAAGCTTTCTATTGTCCGCATAATCGCCATCTTGTCAACTTTCAACTATATTTTCTCTAGGAACATATCTAAATAGTGGAACTAAAGCGCGAGCCATTTATATAATTTGCAAAGATCTTTTGACTATGTTCAGATAATTAAGTTCATCATATGAACTCCCACCGATAGACATCCCTCTAGTCATCTAAGTTATTACATGATCCGAGTCAACTAGGCCGTGTCCGATCATCACGTGAGACGGACTAGTCATCATCGGTGAACTTCTTCATGTTGATCGATCTACTATACGACTCATGCTCGACCTTCGGTCTCTTGTGTTCCGAGGCCATGTCTCGTACATGCTAGGCTCGTCAAGTCAACCTAAGTGTTTCAAGTGTGTAAATCTGGCTTACACCCGTTGTATGTGAACGTAAGAATCTATCACACCCGATCATCACGTGGTGCTTGAAACGATTTAACTTTACGCAACGGTGCACGTTAGGGGAACACTTTCTTGAAATTTTAATGAGGATAATCTTATTTACTACCGTCGTTCTAAGCAAATAAGATGCATAAACATGATAAACATCACATGCAATCAAATAGTGACATGATATGGCCAATATCATTTTGCTCCTTCTGATCTCCATCTTCGGGCTCCATGATCATCATCGTCACCGGCATGACACCATGATCTCCATCATCATGATCTCCATCATCGTGTCTCCATGATGTTGTCTCGCCAACTTATTACTTCTACTACTATGGCTACCGGTTAGCAATAAAGTAAAGTAATTACATGGCGTTGTTCAATGACACGCAGTCATACAATAAATAAAGACAACTCCTATGGCTCCTGCCGGTTGTCATACTCATCGACATGCAAGTCATGATTCCTATTACAAGAACATGATCAATCTCATACATCACATATCATTCATCACATTCTTCTTGGCCATATCACATCACATAGCATACCCTGCAAAAACAAGTTAGACGTCCTCTAATTGTTGTTTGCATGTTTTACGTGGCTGCTATGGGTTTCTAGCAAGAACGTTTCTTACCTACGCAAAGACCACAACGTGATATGTCAATTGCTATTTACCCTTCATAAGGACCCTTTTCATCGAATCCGATCCGACTAAAGTGGGAGAGATTGGCACCCGCTAGCCACCTTATGCAACAAGTGCATGTCAGTCGGTGGAACCTGTCTCACGTAAGTGTACGTGTAAGGTCGGTCCGGGCCGCTTCATCCCACAATACCGTCGAAACAACATTGGACTAGTAACGGTAAGCATATTGAACAAAATCAACGCCCACAACTGCTTTGTGTTCTACTCATGCATAGAAACTACGCATAGACCTAGCTCATGATGCCACTGTTGGGGAACGTAGCAGAAATTCAAAATTTTCTACGCATCACCAAGATCAATCTATGGAGATACTAGCAATGAGAGAGAGGGGAGTGCATCTTCATACCCTTGAAGATCGCTAAGCAGAAGCGTTACAAGAACGTGGTTGATGGAGTCGTACTCGCGGCGATTCAAATCGCGGAAGATCCGATCTAGAGCCGAACGGACGGCGCCTCCGGCGTTCAACACACGTACAGCCGGGGACGCCTCCTCCTTCTTGATCCAGCAAGGGAGAGGAGAAGTTGAGGGAGAGCTCCGCAACACGACGGCGTGGTGGTGGAGCTTGCGCCTCTCAGCAGAGCCGCCAAGCACTATGGAGGAGGAGGAGGTGTTGGGGAGGAGAGGGCTGCGCCAGGCAAGGGTGAAGCTCCCAGCGCCTCCCACTATATATAGGGGGTGGAGGGGGCTGGTTTCTTGCCCTCCAAGTCCATTGGGGCGTTGGCAAAGGTGGGAGGAAAGAAATCCCATCATTTTCTTCCCCACCGATTGTTATCCCCCCTTTTTAGGGATCTTAATCTTATCCCTTCGGGATATGATCTTATTCCTTCTAAGGGGGGATCTTGGTGCACCTTGACTAGGGGTGTGGGGCCTTTTCCCCACTACCCACGTTCATGTGGGTCCCCCCATGCAGGTGGGCCCCACTCCGGAACCTTCTAGAACCTTCCCGGTACAATACCGAAAAATCCCAAATATTTTCTGGTGGCCAAAATAGGACTTCCCATATATAAATCTTTACCTCCGGACCATTCCGGAACTCCTCATGACGTCCGGGATCTCATCCGGGACTCCGAACAACATTCGGTAACTGCACAGTAATTCCCATAACAACTCTAGCGTCACCGAACCTTAAGTGTGTAGACCCTACGGGTTCGGGAATCATGCAGACATGACTAAGACAGCTCTCTGGCCAATAACCAATAGTGGGATCTGGATACCCATGTTGGCTCCCACATGTTCCACGATGATCTCATCGGATGAACCATGATGTCAAGGATTTAAGCAATCCCGTATACAATTCCCTTTGTCAACCGGTATATTACTTGCCCGAGGTTCGATCGTCGGTATCCCGATACCTTGTTCAATCTCATTACCGGCAAGTCTCTTTACTCGTTCCGTAACACATCATCCCGTGATCAACCCCTTGGTCACATTGTGCACATTATGATGATGTCCTACCGAGTGGGCCCAGAGATACCTCTCCGCTTTACGGAGTGACAAATCCTAGCCTCGATTCGTGCCAACCCAAAGCAGATACTTTCGGAGATACCAGAGTGCACCTTTATAGCCACCCGCTATTCGTTGTGACGCTTTGGTACACCCAAAGCATTCCTACGGTATCCGGGAGTTGCATAATCTCATGGTCTAAGGAAATGATACTTGACATTAGAAAAGCTTTAGCATACGAACTACGATCTTTGTGCTAGGCTTAGGATTGGGTCTTGTCCATCACATCATTCTTCTAATGATGTGATCCCGTTATCAACGACATCCAATGTCCATGGTCAGGAAACCGTGACCATCTATTGATCAACGAGCTAGTCAACTAGAGGCTTACTAGGGACATGGTGTTGTCTATGTACCCACACATGTATCTGAGTTTCCTATCAATACAATTATAGCATGGATAATAAACGATTATCATGAACAAGGAAATATAATAATAACTAATTTATTATTGCCTCTAGGGCATATTTCCAACAGAGACAGCACCAAGCCGGTGGAGGGGGGAGCATGGGCCACCTGCCCGAGCTCCCCACCCACCCCGGCCCGCCGGCAAGAAGGACTCATCGGCGCCACAGGAGGGCCGGCCACCCTAGGCGCCGCAGAGAAGAGGGCCCCGACGCCACCTGCCCCGAGCCCCCTCCAGAATGTGGAACTGCCGCCTGCAGCTCCGGCCTCGCGAGAGGAGAAGAGGGTGCCGAGGCCACCTGCCCAGGACCCCCTCCCGAAGATAAAGCCTCCATCACCGAATCCTCGTCCACCGCAATAGGAGAAGAGGGCGCCGAGGCCACCTGCCCCGAGCCCCCTTCATAAATCAGAACCACGACCTGCAGCTCCGTCATCGCGATAGAAGAAGAGGGAACCGAGACCACCAGCCCCGGACCCCCTCCGAGGGAAAGACCTCCATCGCCGGACCCTCGATCTGAGGAGAATCAACTACATGGGAAGGAGCCTCCTCCTCCTCTCCCCTGACCGAGATCGGCGAAGCCCCAAGGACAAGACTCACAACATCCTCAAAATCCAAAGCAGGTAACGTGTGCTCAAAAACCTCGTCAGACTCCACCCGCTCACTCCAAAGTCTTGGAGGTGCAGAAGCAGGCTCGAAAGACCCAAATCTCAGAGAAGTTGTAGGCACCAAGGAGGGTGGAACCGTCCCATCCCCGGTCGTTTGAGAAACAGACCCCGGTCCCTTGGGCAACTCTCGATCAGGATCATCGACCAGTGTCTCCTTAGCTCCCGCGCTGTCATCTCCCTCGTGCATATCAACATCAGTCCCGCTAGCCGCCTCGGCAAACAGGCTCTCATCGTCAAACTCAATCACTAGATTATAAATCTGGCCTCGATATGTCCACTTGACCACATCAGGCACAAACTCAATGTCCAAAATACTAACCAGTAGACGAGCTACCCCGCGAGCTCTGGTAAAAGCCATATCCACTCGCTTAGTTTTCCCGACCATAATGCCCAAGCTAGCCACGACCCTAGCATCCTACATAGGCTTCGAGGGAGCCCCGGAAAAACGCAGCCAAGCCTGAGAAAGAGGCTTACCCTGAGGCTCAACCAGCTTCCACTCATGGAACTCGAGGATACCATCTGTACCCGGCACTTTGCACATCCCAAAACTCAGAAGTCTCTGCAAATCCTCCACCGAAGGGAACTCAACCCTAAACAACTTTGCCTCAAGACTGACAAGCTCCCAATGGAAGTCCCCTGGAGCTAACTCCCGGAGCCGCTGCATTATCTGGGTCTCAGAGACCTCTCCTCTGGTCACTTTGACAATCCCAGTGGTCATGCTCCTGCTATCGTTGTGGTCGTAGGATTAAGAGATATTCAGCTGAGAATTATGTGGGTTACCAAGCTGAATATCGCTTGCTCCTGCTAGGTGGACCAACGGAACAATCACGCATGGGTACATGTATAAAGTGCGGGCGTAGAAATCGAGGAAGGATACCAGCAAACAGTAGCATACCGAGACAGTGTTGTTTAATATGTAAGATGGTAGTACATGCATATGTTTCATTGGTACGACATGCTATTTATCGTGAAAATTGATCTCATGTTCGCTGTGCACAGTAGCAAAGCCAGCCCCCCAGGCAGCCCAGGCCGCTGCCTAGGGTGTGAGATGCATTTCCTTTGGTTACCATAGCGGTACTGTAGCTGCAGTGCTACAGTGCCCCAAAGGCTGCCTGTTCCTGTCGTCGGTAAAGCTTGATGAAGATTCTTGAGGGGGCTAATCAAAGTTGAGGGGACGAAAAAGACAAATTATGCATGAACTCTGAGAAATAATTGATATTCAGACGTAATAATTAGGGGTAGTTTTCTATAGTGGGGGAATGGAGGCCCCTTTTGCCCTCATGAAACTCGGCCACTGTTTATGGAGATTCCAATACTTTTTAGTTGCAACCCAATTAGGTCTAATGGCTTTTCATAAAAATTGACGACAGTAATTCAATGTTAACAATAGTTCGACTATTTGGGTAGCTCAGAAGAATGACTTGCTTGAATCTCGTAGAGGCCGGTGTTGCCTCACGCAAGAAAAAGAAAAGGTAATCGTGTTTTAAATTTAAAAGGTCAGTGCAAATAAAGAACTGTTCATGAAGTTCCCCAAAATGTTCATAGTTTAAAAAATATGTTTGTGAATCAGAAAAATGTTCGTGTATTTGAAGATATCTATCACATATTTGAAAACTGTTCATAGATTCAAAAAATATTTGTGAATTAAAAAAATGTTCGTGATTTAAAAAATGTCCGTGAATACGAAATGTGTTCACGGCAAAATCAAGAAATGCCCGCGAATTCAAAATATGTTCAACTATTCGAGAAAAATATAAAGTATTAAAAAATTGTTCGTGAATTTGTGTATAGTTCACGAATTCAGAAATATTTAAGTGTTCAGATATTCAAGAAAATTTTCCTGTATTCAAAAAAAATGTTCACGTGTTCAAACATTGTTCACAGATTCAAAAAATATATGCGAATTCGAAATACGTTCGTATTGAATTAAAATAATGTCCGCGAATACAAAATAAGTTGGTGGCTATTCAAAAACTGTTTGCAAATTCAAAGTATGTTCAAGTATTCTAGAAAAATGTTCTTGTATTCAAGACAATGTTCCTGAATTCGAATATTGTTCATGAATTCAAAAAGTTTGAGAATTGGAAACATGTTCACAGAAATTTCAGAAAATGTTCGCAACTTCGATGATCGTTGACAGTGAATTCAAAAAATGTTCATTAATTAAAAAAATGTTCACAGCGTATTAAAAAAATATTCACAAATTCATAATGTGTTTATATATTAAAAAATGTTTTCAAAATAAAAATGTTAACATCTTCAAAAAATGTAACAGATTTAAGAAAATGTGCATGACTACAAAAAATGCTCACCGATTCGGAATATGTTGTTGGAAGCAAAATTTAAAAAGTCTGCAAATGCAAAATATGTTCACGTATCCGACAAAAATGGTGAAGTATTCAAAAAAAAGTTTCACGAATTGTAATATTGTTCACGAATTCAAAAAAGTTCTCGAATGAAAAATATGTTTAAGCATTCGAGAAAAATGCTCACGTATTGCTTGAACATATTGCAATGGGAGCATGCTCATGTCATTCGAGAAGACGGAGCAATTGTATACTACCTAATGTATAATAAGTATTAAAAAATTGTTGAAAAACAATTTAAAAATGTTAAACAAGTATTTGTAAAATGTTGAACACGTATTTAAAATTTTGAAAACGAATTTTAAAAATACTGAACAAGTATTTTAAAAAAAATTTATGTATAAAAATGCTAAAAAAGTATTTGTAAAATGTTAAATAAGTACTAAAAATGTTGAATATGTATTTGAAATGTTGAGAAAGAATTTAAAAAGTGCTGAGAAAGTATTTGAAAAATGTTCATTAAGTTTTAAAATGTTAAAAATGTATTTGAAATATGTCAAATAAGTATTACAAAATGTTGAACATGTATATAAAAATGCGGAACAAAATATTTGAGAATTTGGAATAAGTATTGAAAATGTTGAACAAGTATTTGAGAAATGTTGAACAAGTATTTGAAAAAAATGTTGAACGAGTATGAAAATGTTTAACAAGTATTTTAAAAATGTCAAATAAGCGTTCGGACAATGTTGAACCTGTATACAAAACATGTTGATTATTTATTAAAAGTGTTTTTTGACATATACAATAATATAGAGTGAAAATGGAAACAAACATAAGAAAAAACAAAATGGAGAAGAAAAAACCAAACAAAAAATTGGAGAATAACCCGGTGAAAAGTGAATAAAAATGAAGCAAAAAGAAAAGAGAAAAAAAAGAAAAACTGAGAAACCGGGAAAAACTAGTGAAAATCTTGCTTGTTTTACCTCAAGTAGTTTGCGCCATAGTATTGTCTGATAAGTTGGATGCTAGCTTGTTGGCTAGCACAATAGCCTACAGTTGGGGAGACCTGGCATCGAATCCCATGTTATCTCCATTTTTCTTCGCTTATTATAATTTTAGCATTCACGAGTGGGCCAGTCTAGTTGCGTGCGCGTCACAATTTTCCTATAGTTTTTTTTCACTTATTATAATTTTAGCATTCACGAGTGGGCCGCCCTAGTTACGAGCACGAGCGATCGTCTTGCTTAAAGCGAGAAATAGCTCTCGCGGTTACGGAGGCCGTGCTGGGTAACTCAATGCAACATTAAATCGATCCACTAACGTAATTGTGTCGGGTCTACCTGAAAAGAACGGGACACAATACCGCGAGCAGGCGAGGATGAGCACTCTTGTGAATTTTCAACAAACTTATGTACAAATGCTGCTCTTGATTCACCGATAAATTTAAGTCAAACTGTGACTCCACCATCACCACAACCAGCTTCACATACACATGACACACAATCTAGAACATCACATGTAGTAGTTGATATTGCCTCTCATGAAATTGGTGATAATGCTGCTTCTTGACTTGATGATACTGTTCCACTTGGATAATTTTCAGATGTTCATATTGCAAAAGATAAAGAATTTGAAAATTCTTATAATCTTGATGAATCACCTACTACACCTTTTACGAGAACTATACCTAGTCTAGTAATTTCTGATAGGTCACCTATTGAACTTGATGAAATTTTTGGTAGAGTCTTTATTACAGTAAATCCCGAGGATGGTGTTGATGTTGTTTTTGAACTATTTAATAGTGGGTCTTTAGGAGACAGGTTTTTACTTTAAGATGATTTTTGTGCTTCTCCTATATACATTAAAAATGAGGCTTATAATTTTTTTGTTCATCCAGAAATAATTACTTTGGTTGAATCCGATGCTTTCCATAGTTATAAAAATGGAAAAGCTCTTGATCATTTCAGTAAGATGCTTTCTATTGCTAATATTTTTTCTAAGAAAGATATGAACCCAAGTTACTTTTTCCCTTTTTCCCTTAAAGATAGCCCTAAAGCTTGGTATAATAACACGATGACTAGAAGCATTACTAGTTTGTAAGAATTTGTTAGTGCTTTTATGGATACATATTTTTCTTTGCATACGAGATAATCAGTTTTGTAGGATATTTATAACTTTACCCAAATTGAGGAAGAGAGTCCCCCGCAAGGCTAGGGGATGTTTTGCGAGTTGGAAAGGAATGCTCCTAATCATCCTACCAAGAAAAATGAGATGGTTGATATATTCTATAGCGCTATAACCCTTGAATCTAGGACACATCTAGACAGCGGTGCAGGGAGAGTTCTTAGTGAAAGGACATTCAACGAAGCTAACGAATTATTGGATAATCTAACAAAGAACCATAGTGATTATAATGATTAGAATGTTACCGAGCCTCCACTAGCACCTACTCTAAGAAGAGATGCATGCGTTTTCTAGTTCCAGAAGATATGAAAGAAGCCAAGAAATATCCTAAGAAAAAATGTATTAAAGCTGAAGGTGTCAAAATTTACCTTCTACTTTCCATTTAAAATGTGACTTCAAATTTTCAACTATTTCAAAAGAGTGATTTCACTCATTTTAACAAACAAATTTCACTCATTTCAAAATACCGAGTGCACTAATGTTTTGCAAAAAGATTCAACTCATTTCAAAACACACATTCAATGATTTCAAAAGGCTGAATTTTTTAAATGAGCATTTCAATGGCAACAAATGTTATCCATTTCAATAACAGCAATCGTATCTGTCGGTGTCAAAACCGGCGGATCTCGGGTAGGGGGTCCCGAACTGTGCGTCTAGGCGGATGGTAACAGGAGACAAGGGACACGATGTTTTTACCCAGGTTTGGGCCCTCTCGGTGGAGGTAAAACCCTACTCCTGCTTGATTAATATTGATGATATGGGTAGTACAAGAGTAGATCTACCACGAGATCAAAGAGGCTAAACCCTAGAAGCTAGCCTATGGTATGATTGTTGTTCGTCCTACGGACTAAAACCCTCCGGTTTATATAGACACCGGAGAGGGCTAGGGTTACACAGAGTTGGTTACAATGGTAGGAGATCTACATATCCGTATCGCTAAGCTTGCCTTCCACGCCAAGGAAAGTCCCATCCGGACACGGGACGAAGTCTTCAATCTGGTATCTTCATAGTCTTGGAGTCCGACCAATGATGATAGTTCGGCTATTCGGACACCCCTTAGTCCAGGACTCCATCAGTAGCCCCTGAACCAGGCTTCAATGACGACGAGTCCGGCGCGCATATTGTCTTCGGCATTGCAAGGCGGGTTCCTCCTCCGAATAATTCATGAAAGATTTTGAACACCAGGATAGTGTCCGGCTCGGCAAAATAAATTCCACATTCCACCGTAGAGAGAATAATATTTACACAAGTTCAATCTGCTTACGTATTTGGTGGCATGACATCACACCACGGCCAAGCCTTTACTCAAATTGTTTTTATTGTTCCACCTCAGCACGTTTAGCGAAGCGGTTTCCTTGGCACGTCTTGTCAAAGTAGAGATCGTGTCCCCTTATTCCGGGATTCTCATCAATACGGGCATGGGTAACCCAACCGCGCCCGTTGGCACGCCCCCTCCATCAAAGGCGAGTCCCAAACGGTCACGGGGACGGCTCTTGGTATTCAACCCCTTTATAACGAGGCCAAGGCCTGTTCCTTTTCTTCAATCTTCAATCGAATCCGCCCCTCGCCCCGAGTTCCAACACCCAAGGCTCCAGATTCAGGCGCTTCGGACCTTTGCCAATGTCCGGCTCCGACCTGCAAGGCCGGTGGATGCCTTCTTCCGTCACGGAAGAAGACGTGATAAAGCTGAGAGACGCCAGGTATCTAACCGGCGAAATTTCGCATAGGCTGCCCACCCAAGGGCAAGTCATTCCTACTCCCGAGCCTGGTGAGAGCATGGTGTTCGTGTCTCACTTCCGTCGGGGTTTAGGCTTCCCGATGGACCCCTTCGTGAGGGGGCTCATGTTTTATTATGGGCTGGAATTCCATGACTTGGACCCGGAGTCCATCCTCCACATCTCATCGTTCATTGTTGTATGCGAAGCCTTCCTCCATACTACCCCTCACTTCGGATTGTAGCTCAAGACCTTCAACGTGGAGCCGAAGATGATCGAGGGGCGGCAGGCAGAGTGCGGAGGGGTAGTTATAAGCAGGAGGGCTAACGCTCCATGGCCCGAGGGCTTTTTTCAAGAGGAGCTTAGTTTGTGGCAACAGGAGTGGTCCTATATCACCGCTCCCAGGGGCACCAGATGGGTGGCGCCGCCTGCCTTTCGCTCGGGCCCTCCACAACGGCTGGCGTCATGGGTCAACAAAGGGCTTGACTGGGGGCCGTCCAAGGACGTACCATTGTTGCAGGGCTGTATTCGAGACCTCCAAGAAAGGGAGATCAATCTGGTTGTAGTGGCGCAGGTCATGCTGATTCGGCGCCTTCTGCCCTGCAAACATCGCCCCCTCCGCCTGTGGGAGTTCAATCCGGAGGGACCACGAGCTCTTCAACACTTCATGGGTGCGATGCCCGTGGAGATGTATAAACTGTTCTTCGGATCACAAGAGATGTGTCCGGACTTGACCGAGGACGCAGGTCTAAGCTGCAATCGCCCGGATACTCAAGTAAGTAGTCCTGTGCCCGGACATGCTATCCGTACATTTATCATAAACTTGCCCTTTAAAGAGCTGTCCCTTGAACAGGAATGGATAGCAAAAGCAAAACTAATAAGGTGTCCGGCCCCCTCCCTGAGACCACACCTGATCCTGTGTTAACCAAGATGCTGGAGGTTGCGCCTTCGGAAGAGGGCGAAGGAGGGAACAGGAAAGCTACTGCCTCCGCTAAGGAGGCTCTTAAGGAAGGGGGGATCGAGAATCCCCCCTCCAAGGGGAGAAGAGGACCGCTTCTGAAGATCCGGAGGCCAAGGCCTCAAAGCGGGGGAAGAAATCTTCACCAGAGGGTCCCTCGCCAGGAGGAGCCCCGGCCGCACTGTTTCCCCAAGGAAATCAGCCCTCTAGCGAGCCGTAAGTAGAAAGGGGAGTTTTGTAACAAGGGACATCCCTGTTTTTATTTCTGACGATAAACGAAATTCGTACCTTGTAGTTTGAATCTCAGCCCTTCTCAGCAGAGCTCATCTTCGGGGGATCTTCGTCCGGAGATGATGGAGAGCGAAACGCCTCCATCTGCCACACCGTCAGGTGGGGTGGACGACCCTGAGGTGTCGTCGCGGAGGGTCTCCCCGGGTCCGGCGGGGCCGGAGAGTTCAGCACCAACTGGTGTACGGCCGGAGGAGCTGAAGGATCTGCTGGGGCCGGCGTCTATCTCAGAAGATCACCGTACGTTAATGGGTACGGTGATTGAAAGGATTTCATCCACTGAGAGCGGGTTGCATGAGGCTGTCAGAAGTTTACTGACGGGGTTTGAGGTATGCGAAAATGATATACCTTCTGACAGTTTTGCACATAGAATGCACCCTGTATAGATAGTAGCCCCTGAGACTCGGTACGGTGTCAAAAGCGACAGCGTGCCGAGGATCATAATCTCAGTTATAAGATGTCGCCCTTCCTATTCAGGTGGTGGAGCATTCGGTGGCCAGCCGGACTGATAGATTTGCCGAACTGAAGCGGCAACTTGACGTTGTGGATGCGGACATCACGTTGGTCAATAAGCGACTTGACGAGTCACAAGGTATGTGTCTTCTCCGCGGACACCTGGTAAGGGAGCTTGATGCCCGTGCCTTACTACATGTATGCTTAATGCAGATGGTGCTGCTGCTATGGAGGAGTTTCGGGCAGAGCTCGCCCGAGCCAAGGAGCAAGCCAGAAAAAGTAATGCGGCTGCCTTGAAGGTGGCCGAAGAGCTAAAAGCCGAATAGGCTGCTCACTGCCGAAGCAGGAAGGAAATGGCCAAGATGGCCGTGAAGCTGAAGGATGCTACCGACTGCTATGAGTTTCTTAAAAGGGAACGCCGAGCGGAGAAAGAGGACCTGAAGAAGGCCACCGCCGAAGCCAAGGATGCCCGCTCTGCGATGAGAGCTATAAAGGAGGAGCTACGTCAGGACGGGGATATCGCGGCTGGAAAGCCTTTTCTGCTGCGTAGGAAGTTCACGGATCCAAAGTATGCTCAGTTGGGCTAGTTGTGGGGTGCGGAGGATGCTTATCTGAATTTGGCGGCGAGTGCCGCAGACGCAGTCGCACACTTCCGAGGCCAAAAGGATCACGGAATGGAAGAGCTTTTTTGGTCGCAATTCCATAGTCCGGAGCATCCACTTCCATTAACCGATCGGTTAGTCGAGTGGGCTGAGCTGAATAGGTTGTCCGGACTTGCCATGAAGGATGTTGTGGCTCATTTGTGGCCGAAAAGGCCTGAGCCGAAGAGTTATTTTGGCTTGGTGCAGCAGTTCCTTGATGCGGTGCCGCATATCGAGGCGATGAAGCGGTCGGCATGCATAGAGGGTGCACGGACGGCTCTCGCCCGTGTCAAAACATGCTGGGCAGAGATGGAGGCCACCGACGTTGCATCCCAGGATTCGGACAGAAGCCGATTACCGGCCGAGCACTACTTTGAGGAAGTCCTGCAGGGCGCTCGTTTAATAGAGACGCAGTGCTCGAAAAATGTTATGTCCAAATGACATGTATGATTTGTGAAACCATGTTTCAAATATAATATAAGGGCTTTTTATACTTGTGCATTCAAGTGTTAAAATACCTCCTGTGCGGCCGTTAACGTATATTTGTATATAACCTGAAAGATGGCAGTCTTCGGCTTCAGCCCCCACGCACATAGTGCGGGGGTGTTTGCAAAAAAACGCATTTTCACACTTAATCCAACGTCTTGGTCCTGTGAATGAGGTGATAGCGTAGCAAACTAGGCAACCGGACTATAATGCTTTATCACTTTCACTTAGCCATAGGAGTTCGATGGTGGGGCTACTATATAGCCCCTAGGGGCACTGCACTCTCCGAATTTTGGGGCGCGTATGTGCCTGTCCGGGAAACGGTCCGTCGTTAAAGCGGAGGAATTCTAAACATTCCAGTGGTCGATCGAGTGGTTGACCAGTCTCTCGCTATATCATGACAGTCAGTTTTCGGCTTTCTCTACTGAGGTGCTCACCTGGGCGAACCGGGGCACAATCGCAGTAGTTCTCCTGGTGTCGCATTAGCCGATAGAGCGGAACGTAAGGCAGCAAAATACAGGAGCCGGGCAAACCCAACATTTGACCAAAGACATGATTCGGAGCTGATGCATATAAGGCCTAACTCGAGATGCCGAACACTCCCTAAGGTATTCGGTCTTTATGAAAACGGGCAGAACAATGCCCTAAGCCCCTAGTGTCCAGGCACGTGCAAAAATTTCTGACGCGGCCGATGCCAAAACGCCAGCTTCCTCCTCGGTTATGGTGAGAAACCGGGGGATGTGTATCAACAAGAGACGGTAAGAAAGGTTTACGCAGGGTCTTAATCTGAAAAGAATCCTTGCAACAGGTCCCTACTGCACGTCTGCGCCTGTGTCTTCGTTGTGCCGTATCCTGGACGGGCGTAGCATGGTGTTCATCTGTAAAAGAGAATAACTTAGTTTAAAAAAAAGGATCGTGCGAAAAATGTATAAACAGAGTATAAGTCAAAAAATGAATAAAATTGAGCTTTGTTGTCTCTTATTGTACATGCGTGCGTCCCCTTGTAAGGGGGGACGCGGCTAGTAAGCCCCTTGTTTATTTGTGCTGGACTCGCCTAACCATGTCCGGGATCGGAATGACCTGTTTGGGTGCTTTGATCAGCAAAGCCGGATTAATGTGTGGCTATCAAGGCAGTCTCACTTTCTTCCGTATTCAAGGAACACTCGAGGTTTCCCTTTAATAAGATGATGCCGCGTTGACCGGGCATTTTAAGTGTAAAAGATGCATAATGCGGTATTGCGTTAAAGCGGGCGAACGCTTCGCGTCCCAATAGTGCTTGATAGCTACTTTTAAATGGGGCGATGTGGAAGACTAACTTTTCGCGACGGGAGTTGTCGGATGAGCCGAACACAACTTCTAGTGGTAGAAAGCCCGTACAATGGGCATACGGGCCTGGCATCACTCCTTTAAAGGAAGTGTTGTTATGGCGTATTTTGGTTGGGTCTATCCCCATTCTGCGGATTGTATCCTGATATAGTAGGTTTAGATCACTGCCGTCGTCCATTAGGACTTGTGTAAATTGTAGTCCGTCGATTATAGGATCTAATATCAGAGCAGTCCATCCTGCGTTCCGGATACTTCCGGAGTAATCCTGATGGTCAAAAGTGATTGGTTTTGACATCCAGTGTCGGGACTCCGCTGGGGTGGACCATGCGGCGCGTACTTTAATGGGCGCCGCTCTATTTTTGCCTGTTGTCACATGAAGTGAGTTTACTATTTTGACCTCTTGTGGGAAATTCCTTTGTTTTCCTGTGCTCTGCTTGTGGAGTTCGTCATCGTCCTCACTTGGTGTTTCGAGCCCCTTGTGTTCGGCATTAAGTCGGCCGGACTGTTTGAAGACCCAACAATCTCTGTGGGTATGGTTTGCAGGCTTCCCGGAGGTGCTGTGGATTTGGCATATCTTGTCCAAGATTTTGTTTAGGTTGGATAGCTCGTCGCTGTTGTCCTTGAGAGGTAGTGTTTTGTTGTTCTGCCGAGAGCTTTTGAACCCGGCGTTGACTGTCGTGCTCTTTGGGCCATTTCCCTTAGTCCGGCGCTGGTCCTTTCTGCGTCGTGATTTCCCATTTCCATCCCTGACCTCGGATGTACTTGGGTCGCTGGTGCTGCATCTTGCCAGCCAGCTATCCTCTCTCGCGCAAAAGCGGGTCATGAGGCTTGCTAGTGCGGCCATTGTTCTTGGCTTTTCCTGGCCCAGGTGTCTGGCGAGCCATTCGTCTCGGACGTTATGCTTGAAGGCTGCTAAGGCTTCGACGTCCGGATAGTCGACTATTTGGTTCTTTTTGGTGAGGAACTTGTTCCAGAATTTGCGGGCTGACTCTCCGGACTGTTGAGTTATGTGACTTAAATCGTCTGCATCCGGAGGGCGGACATAAGTCCCCTGAAAACTTGCCCGAAACGCATCCTCGAGCTCTTCCCAACTTCCAATGGTATTTTCTGGGAGGCTTTTGAGCCAATGCCGGGCTGGCCCTTTGAGCTTGAGGGGTAAGTATTTTATGGCATGGAGGTCATCTCCTCTAGCCATATGTATGTGCAGGATGTAATCCTCAATCCAGACTCCGGGGTCTGTTGTTCCGTCGTATGCCTCTATGTTTATGGGCTTGAATCCCGCTGGAAATTCATGATCCGGCACCTAATCGGTGAAACATAGGGGGTGTGCGGCGCCCCTGTATTTGGGTGTGCCGTGATTTTCGAATACTCGACGTGTTGTGTTACTTTCTGGAGCTTGCTTTCTTGGCCCATAGATGGACCTGACCGGGCCATCCTCTTTACGAGGATCCTTATGTGGATCACGTGTCGGCTTGTGTGCGGTGCCGCTTGCCGCTCTTTGTTTGTCATGTGGTCATCTAACCGACCGGGCGGCCTCTTTGTTTTTTGATTGTGGGGGCTCTACGGCCTCCTCGTCAAATTCGGGCAGTAGTTTGCGCTTCGGGTAGCTTTTTGCTTGGCGACTATCGCCGTATTTGTCTGCGGTCTTGAGTACTTTGCTCCATCTCATTCTGAGTACGTCTTCCGCTGTTTTGAGCTTACGCTTCTGCTTCTTTAGACTTCGTGCCGTGGTGATGAGCCTTTTTTGGAGGTTCTTCTGCTCCAGCGATGTGTCCAGCGTGAGATCATCCGGACTGTTGTTTTCGCCGGGGATGGATTGCTTATCCAATTCATCCTGTTCGGATGGTTGCTTAGGGGCATGTTCGTCGTCCACCGGTTCGCCCTGCTCTATGGCTGGGTCTGTATGGGTGCTGTCGTTGTCGAGGCGGGACTTTGGGCGGCGCTTGCGTTGCCGTTTCGGCTGTTTTTCGAGGGAATTATCCTTCGCAGTGTCCCGTTGTTCCTCGTTATCGCTTCCTTTAGGTATATCCACCATATATACATCGTGAGTTGAGGTGGCCTTCCAGTGCCCTGTGGGCGCTGGTTCTTGGTCGTCTCCGACATCGTCGTCCATACCGTCGATGTCTTCGGAGTCGAAGTCTAGCATATCGGTTGAGTTATCGACAGTGGCAATAAAGTGGGTGGTGGGTGGGTTTTGAATTTCTTCGTCGTCCGCATCCCAACCGTTCTGACCATAATCCGGCCAGGGCTCTCCTGATAAAGAGAGACACTTTAGCGAATTCAGGATGTCGCCGAAAGGCGAGTGTTGAAAGATGTCCGCAGCGGTGAACTCCATGATCGGCGCCCAATCGGGTTCGACTGGAGGGGCGCGGAAAGTTCGGGGTCCGGAGAAGAGTCCGGCACCTTGGAGTCACGAGCTTCACAAGGGACAGGGTCGGTATTCGGCTCTATCACCGTAGAGGTAGCAACCCCCGAGGCGGTGTCCAGCCACCCATCCTCGATCAGTGCAGTCGGTTCCGAGTTAAGGGTCGGAGCGGACTCTTGTGCGGCCTTCAGGGCACTGTCCAGCAGCAGAGCTAAATCATGCCCATCGTGACAGTGCGGCGTGCTTGGCTGTGGCTCGAATCCGTCGAAGATCAAGTCTCCGCGGATGTTAGCCGTATAGTTCAAACTTCCAAATCTGACCTGATGGACAGGGGCGTAGCTTTCGATCTGCTCCAGGCGGCCAAGTGAATTGGCCCGCAGCGCAAAGCTGCCGAATACAAAGATCTGTCCGGGGAGAAAAGTCTCACCCTGGACCGCGTCGTCGTTGATGATCGAAGGAGCCATCGGGCCAATAGGTGAAGACACAGAGGAACTCTCAATGAAAGCACCAATGTCGGTGTCAAAACCGGCGGATCTCGGGTAGGGGGTCCCGAACTGTGCGTCTAGGCGGATGGTAACAGGAGACAAGGGACATGATGTTTTTACCCAGGTTCGGGCCCTCTCGGTGGAGGTAAAACCCTACTCCTGCTTGATTAATATTGATGATATGGGTAGTACAAGAGTAGATCTACCACGAGATCAAGGAGGCTAAACCCTAGAAGCTAGCCTATGGTATGATTGTTGTTCGTCCTACGGACTAAAACCCTCCGGTTTATATAGACACCGGAGAGGGCTAGGGTTACATAAAGTCGGTTACAATGGTAGGAGATCTACATATCCGTATCGCCAAGCTTGCTTTCCACTCCAAGGAAAGTCCCATCCGGACACGGGACGAAGTCTTCAATTAATCTGGTATCTTCATAGTCTTGGAGTCCGGCCAATGATGATAGTTTGGCTATCCGGACACCCCTTAGTCCAGGACTCCCTCAGTATCCATTACAATAACCAAAACATCAGTCTCAGAACACAACAATACCGATATCATCTATCAAAACCATATCAATTCATATGTGAAACTGAATACGCTATTTTGTTATTTTTATTTCACTTTGAATGCATATGAAATTATCGTTTCACTTATTTCAAGGAAAATTAAATGAATCCAACTTTTTCAAAATTTATTTTTATTAAATTGATTGGGGCATCAAAATTTAAACACGGTTAGAACATATACAATACCGATCATTTTCTACAGACCATGCCGCTAGATTTTGAGATTGACGAAGTCGAAGTAGCCACAGACGCCTTCGTAGTCGATGGAAACGTTCGCTCTCACTGAAATCACATCGCCGGAAGGCCTGGAATAAACCCAGAAAAAAGCGAGCACCAATCTCAAGTCTGGAACTTGAACTCTAACTAATAATGGATACCATTGTCTTTCTATTATCCAACCCCAGGTTGATTCACTATAGATGGGTCGTTAGAAATACAACTGATGTGGACCTTCAGCTGCACGATTCATGATGGTACTGCTAGTTTGACTGTTTACGTACCAGTACCGGTTTGAGGGAGGGACACTGGAATTCTCCATGCTACTCCTAGTCCTAGTTTGGTCCTGACGTACGCAGGTGGTTTCCTTTGGCACCGACCCGTCCGAAACAGCGTCCACCGAAAGGCGTCGAACCGTCCGTGGATTCGCTCGCTGGAGGCTGGTGGTCTCTCGCGCGCCGTGGATCCATCGTCGTCGAGCCCATGGTTTTGCTTCTTTCCCACCTGCACAGTCGCATGCACAAATATCCCAGCCGCTCCTCTCACCACAACCACCACCACCTTTCCTTCTTTCTTCCTTCCTTCCGAGGCGTGCGCTGCTGGTGATACGTGCCGACCGATGGGCGCGGGTGCGGCGGGGCTGGACGTGCCCGCCAAGCGGAGGCGGGTGCTGGCGGCCAAGACCAGAGGGGGCAGGCCGCGGCAAGCGAGGAGACGTGCGCAGCCGCAGCCGCAGCCGCCGACGGCGCTGCAGCGCCTCATTCGGGCCTGCCGCGCCGTCTTCAAGGGCCCCGGCACCGTGCCCGCGCCACACGAGGTCGCCCTGCTCCGCGCCATGCTCGGTACGTGACATGGTTGCTTTGAAATGCGGTGAATCTGTAGATTGACTGACTGAAGATGATGAAAGATGTTGTGTTCTACTTCTGGAGCGACTGAATTCTGGTTATCTCTATCTGCAGACAGAATGAGGCCAGAGGACGTCGGCCTGAGCCCAGACATGAGGTTCTTCAAGACTAGAGATAATGCGGCCCAAGGGAACACAACCATCACACACACCACCATATACGAATCTGACAATTTCTGGGTAAGCAAAAAAGAAAATCAGCATGTCCGATCTGAATTTTGCAGTGCATGCTAGCTAGCTGACTACTCCCTTCGTTTCTAAATATTTGTCTTTTTAGAGATTTCAACAACTGACTACATACAGAGCAAAATGAATGAATCTACACTCTAAAATATGTCTATATACATCCATATGTGGTAGTCTATTCGAAATCTCTAAAAAGACAAATATTTAGAAACGGAGAAAGTAGTATGTAAAAGGAAAATCAGACGTTTCTTTTTCTTGCTTCTTCACAGATGGTCATCTTGTACCTGCCGCAAAATGCGGTCATCCCTCTACACAACCACCCCGGGATGACCGTGTTCAGCAAGCCGCTCATCGGATCGATGCACATAAAGTCGTATGACTGGGCTGATCCCGACGATCCAGCCGCCTCATCGCCCGACGATCAAAGTGAGCTTCCGAGCCATCCTAACTAGTACAATTTCCATGCTGATTTGCTGTCCACAATAACACGTTGGGGCTTGATTGCTTTTGCTTGCAGTGAGGTTGGCGGAGCTGGTGGTGGATGATCTCTTCACCGCTCCGTGCGACACGTCGGTCCTCTACCCGACGGCGGGAGGCAACATGCACCGGTTCACGGCCATCGCGCCGTGCGCCATCCTCGACATCCTTGGCCCCCCTTACTCCATCAAAGAGGACCGAGATTGCACCTACTACGCGGATGTTCCCTACTCCTCCCATCATCCCAGTAAGTTGTTGGCATTCTTGATCTCAGAAATCGAATCCAGATAATTAACATCATGATCGTGCATTGACTTGCTACTAGCTAGTACTCCCTTCGTCCCGAATTACTTGTCGCATAAATGGATGTATCTAGAACTAAAAACACATCCAGATACATTCATTTTTGCGACAAGCAATTCCGGACGGAGGGAGTAGATCTGAATGAGATGTCCTTTATGAAAAAAAGCTAGTAGTTCTGAATTAGCATGCATGCAACTGGAAATGCATGCATGAGCTCATATTGTATTTTGCACCATCAAAAACAGTAGTTTGCCTTGTGAGCAGCCCACTGAATGTGGAGAGAGGTCTGTTAGTTAAGTAACAACCTGCAGCCTATAGGTAGTATCTATCTTTGCTTATGGTACACGCTCCATTTGCATCCTGTGGACATGATTAACTCTCTTAATTAATAGTGTAAGCACACGGTTTTAAGCCCCGGCCCCGTGGGTTTTAGAAGCGCGGGATGTCGAAACCACTTGGACATAAACCATGTTCTACCCGCAAAAAAATTAAAAAATAAACCATGTTCTGAACGACACCCCCAAAGATATTTAGGGCTCCTTCAAGGCTTGAACATTGGTCGGTAATCATCGTGATGACCGATGATGCTTTTGCTAATTAACTATGTTTACAGCTAGCTGATTACACTGGTGTAATCCAAGGCTAACTGATTTGTCTCCTCTTCTAGTGACACTGACCAGCAATGAGCAAGAAGGCCGGCGCCTCGCGTGGCTGAAAGAGGTCAAGAGGCCGAGGGATCTGAAGATGCGCACCGTCCCGTATGGCGACCCGCCGATCTCCGACGGGTGATTGGGCCCCCGGCGGCGCCCTTCTTTCCAGCCCTTCAAGATGATGAACAACTCAAGCAACTCAAACCCCAACTCAAACAAGATGATGTCAGAATCGTTTGTCGTATGAATATAGCAGCAAAGCTAGCTTAGGTTTCAGTTTGTGCATGATGTCTCAGTGAGTGGTGGCAGTTTATCATGTAAGAGTGCTTAATTACCTGCCTGCTTTTGCAGCAGCTGTGTGTGTGTGTGGACCTTGTCCAGTCCCTTGCTGATCTTTGTCAATGCATAGATCATCCGTATATTACACTTTTACTTGGCCTCTCTATTCCCCTCTCCTTTTCTGTTAAAAATGTTTCATGCTCTGCCCAATTCTCTATCAAATTTGCGATTCTTACGTTCCCATTTCCCCATATTTCTCGCACTAGGCTTTTCCATCTTTTTATCTTTTATCTTTCATTTTTTTTTATTTTTTTGAATAATATGATTCTTTAAATTTTCCTACTGTTTCCCGTATATCTCAGACTACTTGGCCTTTCAATTTTTAAATTTTTTAAATAATATGATTAATTTAATTTACCTACATGTTTCCACATATCTCATGGACTTCTTGGCCTTTCGACCTTTTACACTCTCATTTTTTTGAACTTAAATAATGTGATTCTCTAAATTTCTCTACCTTTCTTTTACGCTATTTACTGACTTGTCATCATGTCATATGCTTATTTGGCCAAAGTCGTCTTTTTATATGTGCCACCACACTTCAAGAAACCCGCCTCAAAGGGTTTGATATTTGAAAATATTGGTTGAAGGGAAATGCGTCTCGCAGTCATACTCATTAAGTCTACAATATGGGGCTAAAATAATTTCAACTGTTCAAAATTTATGTCAATTTTAGAAATTTAATAAATTTTGAAAATTTTCAATAAATGAAAAATAAACATTTTTTAAAACATTCAAGCATTTATAAAAAAAATGCACCTGTAGTTTTTTAAAGATGTCCTCACAATTAGTTAAATAGACCATAAAAAACAATTACTAGAATATTACTTTATGGAGGTACGTAAAATAATGTTCATGTTTTTATATAAAAAAGAAAAGAAAAAACACCAAAAACAGCAAGAAAACTAGAAAACAAAAAATAAAAAAAACAAAGAGGAGACCCCGCCAACACAGAAGTTAATACTCCCTCCGTCACGGTTTAGAAGGCGCGCTTGAAAATTCTCTGGGACCTAGGTGGTTATCTATTGGTTGTGAGATGGACTAAAAAATAGCATTCACACTACACATGCATATAGAAATAGTACTTCGGAGTACTAATTAGTTACTAGAAATAAATGCAATGCGCCCTAAACCTTGTCTATAATGAAAACGCACGCAAATTTAACTGTGCCTTCTAAACTGTGACGGAGGAAGTATATTTCTTCTCTTTGCAAATGAACCTTTGTCTGAAAAAAAAAGGAAATTAAAGTGTCGCACAAATATCCAGGCTATGGGTAAACCCTAGTTAATGCCCACCGAGTGGCAGTGGAGCAGCCCAGTTTGGAACTTCACTCACGCGCTTCTGTTTTTCTCTCACTGTTTTTTTTATCTCATTTTGGGTTCTGTTTTTTTTAATGTTTTGTTTTTTATTTATTGTTTTTATTTAAAGTTTATTTTCCTTTTTTTGACTTTTTATTATGGTTTGGTTTTTAAAAAATGTTCTTCTTAAAAATTGGAAATTGATCTTTTAAAAAAGGAACTTCAAAAAATGTTCCAGTTTTAAAAAATGGTTTAAAAATTACAAAGAATTTGTATTTTAAAGAAAATTATCTGCTTATTTTCAATACACGTTGAAAATTCTTTAATATATGATGAATATTTTCCGAATACACACTGAACAATTTTTAATATCTAGTAACCTTTTTAAATATATGAACTTTTTTAATATATGATGAACATATTTTCAGTATACACTGTGAATTTTTTAAAAAATTAAAATTAAAATATTTAAAAGGTTTTTCAATTTCAGGTGTATACCAAGAAAATAATACTCCAAACTTAGCGTCACAAGTAGCCTTATTGCAATATTAGACCTAAGAACCATGTATATGCATAACGAATAACATATATATGTAGGTGTATTAGAGGTTATAGTTGGCATTGATGATCTAAAAGAATGAAGTGAGTATGTGCATATTTTAGTTTATATGGATGCTTGGCTTGTTTGTCCATTAATATGTTCGTACATTCTTGCCCTTGGGTCCCCCCTGGTATAATGAAACCGGGGTAGGAGGGGAAGCCCCCATCCCAATCTCAAGTTTTTCCCTGGGTCCGTACCTGCATCAGGCAATACGGATCACGAGTCTACGTGTTGAGCGCCTCCTCCAAGATGTCACAAGTCATACCAGCATGGTGCATAAAAGAAAAGTAAAAACTAAATTCAAAATACGCTCCAAGACTTGCACATATCGCATGGATGAAACGAATCCGAAAACATACCGATACTTGTTGAGGAAAGAGGCATCCCCTTCCGGGGCATCCCCAAGCTCAGACGCTTGAGTCTCCTTGAATATTTACTTGGGGTGCCTTGGGCATCCCCAAGCTTGAGCTCTTGCCTCTCCTCCTTTTCCTCATATCGAGACCTCCTCGATCAAACACTTCATCCACACAAAACTTCAACAGAAAACTCGGTAAGATCCGTTAGTATAATAAAGCAAATCACTACTCTAAGTACTGTTGCAAACCAATTCATATTTTGTTTTTGCATTGTGGCTACTGTAAATAACTTTCCCATGGCTTAATCCACTGATAGAAATTGATAGTTTCATCAAAACAAGTAAACTATGCATCAAAAACAGAATCTGTCAAAAATAGAATCTGTCAAAAACAGAACAGTCTGTAGAAATCTGAACATTCACCATACTTATGGTACCCCAAAAATTCTACAAAAATTAGGAAAAATAAACAATTTGTACATAAAGACAGTGAAAAAAGAATCAGAACTGTTTGACGTTTCAGTAAAAAATGTAAAATCGCACACTACAGCCAAAGTTTCTGTCCTGCACCGTACAAACCAACAAGCATTGTAAACATCCTAAAGGCAAACCTTGGCACATTATTTTTATAATACAATGGAATTGTACAAGGGGATAATTATTTTTGATGAAAATTTTCTGTAATTAAGATTCACAAAGTTTCCGTGAGCATGAACAAATTTCAAGGAGCTCTCCCACTTCAACAATGCTTGTCTCTCTCACTTTCACTTTCCTTTTTGAAAAGTTTTGGGCTCCCCTCTTTATTTTTTTGTTCTTAGACTATATAAAAGCACTCAATAGAAATAAATGACTCTCTAAAACTTCTGGGTTGTCTCCCTGGCAGCGCTTTCTTTAAAGCCATTAAGCTAGGCATATAGTGCTCAAGTAATGAATCCACCCGGATCCCAAGGTATATCAAAGCCAATTTTAATTAACAATGATTTGTGATTTAGTAGTGAGCACAAAGTAACATATATCATGCAACAACCAAGTCTAACTCAAATCCTATGCATACGCATGTCATAAAAGAACAATTCATGCACACCAAGTAAAGGCCAATGCATAGTATAAGCAGTTTCTTGCAATTTTATCGTGCGGGAAACATAGAGAGGTGGAGATATAGTTCCTCTCTCATAATAATTGCAAGTAGGAGCAGCAAGCACATGCATATTATATCTATCAAAATCATCATGTGTAGTAGTAAAATGCAACCCATCAATATAATCCTTAATAAGGGCAAACTTCTCCGATATAGTGTAGTAGGGCGAATTCAAAAGGATAATAGGACTATCTTGCATGGGTGAAATAGCAACAATTTCATGTTTAACATAAGGAACTATAGCAAGTTCATCTCCATAAGCATAATTCATATTGGCATCTGATGTCTACTACACAACCTTCTTCTTGTAGACGTTGTTGGGCCTCCAAGTGCAGAGGTTTGTAGGACAGTAGCAAATTTCCCTCAAGTGGATGACCTAAGGTTTATCAATCTGTAGGAGGCGTAGGATGAAGATGGTCTCTCTCAAACAACCCTGCAACCAAATAACAAAGTGTCTCTTGTGTCTCCAACACACCCAATACAATGGTAAATTGTATAGGTGCACTAGTTCGGCGAAGAGATGGTGATACAAGTGCAATATGGATGGTAGATATAGGTATTTGTAATCTGAAAATATAAAAACAGCAAGGTAACAAGTGGTAAAAGTGAGCGTAAACGGTATTGCAATGGTAGGAAACAAGGCCTAGGGTTCATACTTTCACTAGTGCAAGTTCTCTCAACAATAATAACATACTTGGATCATATAACTATCCCTCAACATGCAACAAAGAGTCACTCCAAAGCCACTAATAGCGGAGAACAAACGAAGAGATTATGGTAGGGTACAAAACCACCTCATAGTTATCCTTTCTGCTCGATCTATTCAAGAGTCCATAGTAAAATAACACGAAGCTATTCTATCATAGAGCTCATACTAGAATGACACCTTAAGACACAAATCAACCAAAACCCTAATGTCACCTAGATACTCCATTGTCACCTCAAGTATCCATGGGCATGATTATACGATATGCATCACACAATCTCAGATTCATCTATTCAACCAACACAAAGTACTTCAAAGAGTGCCCCAAAGTTTCTACCAAAGAGTCAAGACGAAAACGTGTGCCAACCCCTATGCATAAGTTCATGGGCGGAACCCGCAAGTTGAAACATACATCAAGTGGATCATGTGATATCCCATTGTCACCACAGATAAGCACGGCAAGACATACATCAAGCGTTCTCAAATCCTTAAAGACTCAATTTGATAAGATAACTTCAAGAGGAAAACTCAATTCATAACAAGAGAGTAGAGGGGGAGAAACATCATAAGATCCAACTATAATAGCAAAGCTCGCGATACATCAAGATCGTGCCAGAGAGAGAACACGAGAGAGAGAAAGAGAGAACAAACACATAGCTATTGATACATACCCTCAGCCCCGAGGGTGAACTACTCCATCCTCGTAATGGAGAGCGCCGGGATGATGAAGATGGCCATCGGTAAGGGATCCCCCCTTCGACAGGGTGCCGGAATGGGCTCCCGAGAGGTTTTTGGTGGCTACAGAGGCTTGCGGCGGCGGAACTCCCGATCTATTGTTGTCTTCGAAGGTTTTAGGGTATATGCACTTATATAGGCAAAAGAAGTCGGTCGAGGGAGCCTCGAGGGGCCCATGTTACAGGGGGCGCGCCCAGTAGGGGGGGCGCCTCCACCCTCGTGGCCACCTCAAAGCTTCCTTGACTTCAACTCCAAGTCTCCTGGATCACGTTCATTCCAAAAATCACGCTTCCGAAGGTTTCATTCCGTTTGGACTCCGTTTGATATTCCTTTTCTTCGAAACACTGAAATAGGCAAGAAAACATCAATATGGGCTGGGCCTCCGGTTAATAGGTTAGTCCCAAAAATAATATAAAAGTGTATCATAAAGCCCATAAATATTGAAAACAGATAATAAAATAGCATGAATGCTTCATAAATAATAGATACGTTGGAGACGTATCAGCATCCCCAAGCTTAATTCCTGCTCGTCCTCGAGTAGGTAAATGATAAAAGAAAGAATTTATGAAGTGTGAATGCTAGCAAGTGCACAAGTTTAAACAATGATAATTTCAATCACCTTTCCTAGCATCATTATATGTCTTAGCAGTAGTTCATCTCATAAAACTTCTCAAGATCAAGTAACAAGCTATTCACATGTTAAAGCATAGACCATAAACTTTCTTGAAAACTACTCCCTCCATTCCTAAATACTTGTCTTTCTAGAGATTTCAATAAGTGACTACATACGGCGCAAAATGAGTGAATCTACACTTTAAAATATGTCTACATACATCCGTATGTTGAGTTCATTTGAAATGCCTAGAAAGACAAGTATTTGGGAACGGAGGGAGTAGCAAACTTCATTCTCAGTCATCAAACAATTACAATTCATCTTATTTTCAGGAAGGGTCTATGTCAGAGCTTTGATTTAGCAAACTCCACATACTGAACTATCATATAGTCTTCTACAATTGCTAACACTCACGCAATACTTATGGTTATGGAGTTTCAATCGGACACTGAGAAAGATAGGGGCTTATAATTTCGCCTCCCAACGTATTCACCTTTGGGTGATGTCAACAATAATAGTTCATGCTAACTTACATCCAATTAGATATATATATCAGGATCTTTCCAACACGAGGTGCTTGCCAAAGGATAAAATGAAAAAGGGAAAAGTGAAGATCACCTTGACTCTTGCACAAAGTAAAAGACAAAAGGTAAAAGATAGGCCCTTCGTAGAGGGAAGCAGAGGTTGTCATGTGCTTTTAGGGTTGGATGCACACAATCTTAATGCGAAAGAACGTCACTTTATATTGCCACTTGTGATATGAACCTTTATTATGCAGTCCATCGCTTTTATTACTTCCATATCACACGATCGTATAAAGCTTATTTTCTCCGCACTAATAAGTCATACATATTTAGAGAGCAATTTTTATTGCTTGCAACATGACAACTTACTTGAAGGATCTTACTCAAACCATAGGTAGGTATGGTGGACTCTCATGGCAAAAACTGGGTTTAAGGATATTTGGAAGCACAAGTAGTATCTCTACTTGGTGCAAGGAATTTTGGCTAGCATGAGGGGGAAAGGCAAGCTCAACATGTTTGAATGATCCATGACAATATACTTTAACTGAGATGTGAGAAAACATAACCCATTACGTTGTCTTCCTTGTCCAACATCAACTCTTTAGCATGTCATACTTAATGAGCGCTCACAATCATAGTAGATCTCTAAGATAGTATATTTATATGTGAAATTTCTCTTCCTTCAATATTCTTTCATGAATTGTTCAAATGACCAATAGAATGCTTGCTAACTTTCAATAAATTTACAACCCCTACATCTTAGATGTGAAGTCATTACTCCCAACGGGATAAACAAATGAAACATATATAATTTCAGATTTATGACATTCAACTCATTCAACCATTTACTCATAGGATATAAGTGAAGCACACGAGTAAATGACAAACTACTCCAAAAAGATATAAGTGAAGATCAATGAGTAGCTAAATAATTGTGTGACTATGTGAAGACTCTCTCTCATTTAAGAATTTCAGATCTTGGTATTTTATTCAAACAGCAAGCAAAGCAAAATAAAATGGCATTGCAAGGATAGCAAGACTCATGTGAAGAAGCAAAACTTAGGCTCAACCGATACTAACCAATAATTGTTGAAGAAGAAAGGTGGGATGCCTACCGAGGCATCCCCAAGCTTGGATGCTTGAGACTTCTTGAAATATTATCTTGGGGTTCCTTGGGCATCCCCAAGCTTGAGCTTTTGTGTCTCCTTAATTCCTTTTATATCTTGGTTTCCTAAATCTCAAAAGCTTCATCCACACCAAACTCAACAAAAACTCGTGAGATAGGTTAGTATAAACCAATGCAAAACCTTATCATTCTCTACTGTAGCAAATCACTAAAATTATTATTCAACATTGCATACTAAATGTCTCTGCATATTTAATACTCCTATCCTCAAATAGAATCATTAAACAAGCAAACATATGCAAGCAATGCAAACATAACAGCAATCTGCCAAAACAATATAGCCTGTAAAGAATGCAAGATTCATCATACTTTCCTAACTCCAAAAATTATGAGAAAAATACTACGCTGTAGAAGATTTATCAGATCTCAATATGCAAAAAATTTCAACATTATATCATTCTCTGACTTTTCTAGGGAATTTTTGCAACAGCGGTAAACTTTCTGTTTTCAAACAGCAACATGTATACTAGCAAAATAAGCATGGTAAAGGATATCCTTGACATTTTTATTGAAAATATAGATGCAAAACATTATTCTAAATAATAGCAAGCAAATAATAACAAAATAAAATGACGCTCCAAGCAAAACACATATCATGTGGTGAATAAAAATATAGCTCCAAGTAAAGTTACCGATGAAGGAAGACGAAAGAGGGGATGCCATCCGGGGCATCCCCAAGCTTAGGCTCTTGGTTGTCCATGAATAACCTTGGGGTGCCTTGGGAATCCCCAAGCTTAGGCTCTTGCCACTCCTTATTCCATAGTCCATCGAATCTTTACCCAAAACTTGAAAACTTCACAACACAAAACTCAACAGAAAACTCGTAAGCTCCGTTAGTATAAGAAAATAAAACCACCACTTAGGTACTGTAATGAACTCATTATAAATTCATATTATTGTCATATCTACTGTACTCCAACTTATCTATGGTTCATACCCTCCGATACTACTCATAGATTCATCAAAATAAGCAAACAATACATAGAAAACAGAATCTATCAAAAACAGAACAGTCTGTAGTAATCTGTATCAAATGTATACTTATGGAACTCCAAATATTCTAAAGAATTAGGAAAACCTAAGCAATTTGTGTACCAATCGAGAGAAAACATAATCAGATCAGAAGCACGTTTCTGTGAATTATCAAAAATAATTTACTGGGTGCAAAAGTTTCTGATTTTCAGCAGGATCAACACAACTATCACCGTAAGCTATCCTAAAGGTCTTACTTGGCACTTTATTGAAACAAAAGCTATAAAACAAGATTACTACAGTAGCATAATCATGTGGACACACAAAAACAGTAAAGATAAATATTGGGTTGTCTCCCAACGAGCGCTTTTCTTTAATGCCTTTTAGCTAGGCATGATGATTTCAATGATGCTCACATAAAAGATAAGAATTGAAACATAAAGAGAGCATCATGAAGAATATTACTAACACATTTAAGTCTAAACCACTTCCTATGCATAGGGATTTTCTGAGCAAACAACTTATGGGAACAATAATCAACTAGCATAGGAAGGCAAAACAAGCATAACTTCAAAACTTTAAGCACAGAGAGGAAACTTGACATTATTGCAATTCCTACAAGCATATGTTCCTCCCTCATAATAATTTTCAGTAGCATCATGAATTAATTCAACAATATAACCAGCACCTAAAGCATTCTTTTCATGATCTACAAGCATAGAAAATTTACTACTCTCCACATAAGCAAAATTCTTCTTATTAGGGATAGTGGAAGTATCATAAGAGACTCGAATGCTATAAATTGTTTCCACATTAAAAGAGTAATGTTCAGAAAAAGGGTAATCATAATCATGACAAGTTTTATAAATATAATCATCACTAATTTTTATAGCATAAGTTTCATCACAATAATCATCATAAGTAGCAACTTTGTTCTCATCAAATTCGATTGAAACCTCTTCCAAGATAGTGGAATCATCACTAAATAAAGTTGACACTCTTCCAAATCCACTTTCATATTCATCACAATAAGATTCAACATCCTCCAAAACAGTGGGGTCACTACTTCCTAAAGTTGACACTCTTCCAAACCCACTTTCATCAATATAATCATCATAGGTAAGAGGCATGCTATCATCATAACAACTTTGCATATCAAAACTTGGGAGGCAAAAAATATCATCTTCATTAAACGTAGCATCCCCAAGCTTGGGACAAACATTAATTTCAGCAAATATATTCTCAAATATGTCATCCTCATCAAACATAGCATCCCCAATCTTGGGCCTTTTCATATCATAAGCATAATCACTCTCATCATTGATAGTATGGATAGCACCAATAGTATAGCAATTATCATCATTACAATGAGTAGTAGGAGCAACATCATGTGGGAGAGATACCTTTCGACCTTTGTTGCTCCTTCTTTTCTTTTTCTTCTTCACATTATGTGTGGGTTCAACCTTCTTCTTTGTGCTCCTTATGTTGGAAATATGCCCTAGAGGCAATAATAAAAGGATTATTATATTTCAATGTTCATGATAATTGTCTTTTGTTCATGCTATAACTGTATTATCTGGAAATCATAATACACGTGTGAACACTTAGACCCAATGAGTCCCTAGTGAGCCTCTAGTTGACTAGCTCGTTGTGATCAATAGATAGTCATGGTTTCGACTATGGACATTGGATGTCGTTGATAACGGGATCACATCATTAGGAGAATGATGTGATGGACAAGACAATCATAAGCATAGCATAAAAGATCGTATAGTTCGTTTGCTAGAAGCTTTGCCAATGTCAAGTATCTCTTCCTTCGACCATGAGATCGTGTAACTCCGGTTACCGTAGGAGTGCCTTGGGTGTATCAAACGTCACAACGTAATCGGGTGACTATAAAGGTGCATTACAGGTATCTCCGAAAGTATCTGTTGGGTTGACACGGATCGAGGCTCGGATTTGTCACTCCGTATGACGGAGAGGTATCTCTGGGCCCACTTGGTAATGCATCATCATAATGAGCTCAATGTGACCAAGGTGTTGGCCACGGGATCATGCATTACTGATGCGAGTAAAGTGACTTGCCGTAACGAGACCGAACAAGGTATTGGGATACCGACGATCGAGTCTCGGGCAAGTAACGCATCGATTGACAAAGGAATTGCATACGAGGGTTTGATCGAATCCTCGACATCGTGGTTCAACCGATGAAATCATCGAGGAGCATGTAGGAGCCAACATGGATATCCGGACCCGCTGTTGGTTATTGCCCGAGAGTCGTCTCGGTCATGTCTGCGTGTCTCCCGAACCCGTAGGGTCTACACACTTAAGGTTCGGTGGCGCTAGGGTTTGTAGGAAGTCAAGTATGTGACGACGAACGTTGTTCGAGTCCGGATGAGATCCGGGACGTCACGAGGAGTTCGGAAGGGTCCGGAGGTAAAGAATAATATATAGGAAGTGGTGTTTCGCCATCGGGAAAGTTTGGGGTTTCGGTAAAATCTGGGACCACCGGAAGGGTCCCGGGTCCACCGGTGGGGCCACCTATCCGGAGGGCCCCATGGGCCAAGGGGAAGGAACCAGCCCACGGGGGCTGGTGCGCCTCAGGCCCACCCCGCGCCTAGGGTTGAAACCCTAGGGGGGGGCGCCCACCGGCTTGGGGGCACTCCACCCCTTGCCGCCGCCCCCTTGGAGATTGGATCTCGGGGCGCCACCCTCCTGGGGGCCTATATAAAGGGGGAGGAGGGGCTGCTGGACCAACTCCCAAGGCGCAGCCCTCCCTCCCAACACATCTCCTCCTCCGTAAGAGCTCGGCGAAGCCACTGCCGAGATCTTGCTTCTCCACCATCACCACGCCGTCGTCTGCTGCCGGTGGAGCTGTCTTCCTCAACCTCTCCTTCCCCTTGCTGGATCAAGAAGGAGGAGACGTCGCTCGTCCCGTCGTGTGTTGAGCGCGGAGGTGCTGTCCGTTCAGCACTTGGCATCGGTGATCTGAATCACGTTCGAGTACGACTCCATCATCACCTTGCAAGCTTCCGCACGCGATCTACAAGTGGTATGTAGATGCTATCTCTCTCCCGTTACTTGTTGCTTAGATGAACTCATAGATGGATCTTGGTGAAGCCGTAGGAAGTTTTTTTTAATTTTCTGCAACGTTCCCCAACAGTGGCATCATGAGCTAGGTCTATGCGTAGTTCTCTAATGCACGAGTAGAACACAATTTGTTGTGGGCGTTGATCTTGTCATCTTACTTGCCTCTACTAGTCTTTTCTTGCTCAACGGTATTGTGGGATGAAGCGGCCGGACCAACCTTACACGTGCGCTTCGTGAGACCGGTTCCACCGATGACATGCACTAGTTGCATAAGGTGGCTGGCGGGTGTCTCTCTCTCCCACTTTAGTTGGAGCGGAATCGATGAACAGGGCCCTTATGAAGGGTAAATAGAAGTTGACAAAATCACGTTGTGGTGATTCGTAGGTAAGAAAACGTTCTTGCTAGAACCCAATCGCAGCCACGTAAAAGATGCAAACAACAATTAGAGGACGTCTAACTTGTTTTTGCAGCGATTGATCATGTGATGTGATATGGCCAGAAGTTGTGATGAATGATGAATTGTGATGTATGAGATCATGTTCTTGTAATAGGATTCACGACTTGCATGTCGATGAGTATGACAACCGCGAGGAGCCATAGGAGTTGTCTTTATTTTTTGTATGACCTGCGTGTCATTGAAGAACGCCATGTAAACTACTTTACTTCATTACTAAACGCGTTAGTCATAGAAGTAGAAGTAGTCGTTAGCGTGACAACTTCATGAAGACACGATGATGGAGATCATGATGATGGAGATCATGGTGTCAAGCCGGTGACAAGATGATCATGGAGCCCCGAAGATGGAGATCAATGGAGCTTGATGATATTGGCCATATCATGTCACAACTATATAATTGCATGTGATGTTTATTATGTTTATGCATCTTGTTTACTTAGGACGACGGTAGTAAATAAGATGATCCTTACAAAATTTCAAGAAGTGTTCTCCCTAAGCGTGCACCGTTGCTACAGTTAAATCGTTTCTAAGCACCACGTGATGATCGGGTGTGATGGATCCTTACGTTCACATACAACGGGTGTAAGACAGTTTTACACAATAAAACACTTAGGGTTAACTTGCGAGCCTAGCATGTGCGGACATGGCCTCGAACACGGAGACCGAAAGGTCGAACACGAGTCGTATGGAAGATACGATCAACATGAAGATGTTCACCGACGATGACTAGTCCGTCTCACGTGATGATCGGACACGGGCTAGTCGACTCGGATCGTGTAACACTTAGAAGACTAGAGGATGTCTAATCTAAGTGGGAGTTCATAATTTTGATTAAGAACTTTATTATCATGAACTTAGTCTAAAACCTTTGCAAATATGTCTTGTAGATCAATGGCCAACGCTAATGTCAACATGAACTTCAACGCGTTCCTAGAAAACCAAGCTGAAAGATGATGGTAGCAACTATACGGATCGGGTCCGGAACACGAGATCATCCTCATAGCTGCCAGAAGCAATATGTCCTAGAAGGACCGCTAGGTGCCGCTCCGTCGAAGAACCAAGGCGTTATGAGCGCTTGGCAAACTCGTCTTGATGATTACTCCCTCGTTCGGTGCGGCATGCTCTACAGACTTAGAACCGGGCTCCAAAAGCGTTTTGAGCATCACGGAGCATATGAGATGTTCAAGAGCTGAAACTAGTTTTCCAAGCTCATGCCCGGTCGAGAGATATGATGTCTCCGACAAGTTCTATAGTTGTAAGATGGAGGAGAACAGTTACATTAGTGAACACATCCTCAAGATGTCCGGGTTGCACGACGTATGACCCAGTTGAACATTAACCTCCCGGATGAGGCGGTCATTGACAGAATCCTCCGATCGCTCCCACCAAGCTACAAGAGCTTTGTGATGAACTACAACATGCGGGATGGTAAAGACCATTCTGAAGTGTTCTCAATCTGAAGTCAGCAGAGGCTGAAATCAAGAAAGAACATCAAGTGTTGATGGTCAATAAGACCACTAAGTTCAAGAAGGGCAAGGGTAAGAAGAACTTCAAGAAGGACGGCAAAGATGTTGCCGCGCCCGTAAGCTTGTTGCGGGAAGAAGTCAAAGAATGGACCCAAGCACGAGACCGAGTGCTTTTATTGCAAGGGAAGGGCCGAAGCGGAACTGCCCCAAATACTTAGCGGATAAGAAGGCCGGCAATTCCAAAGGTATATTTGATATACATGTAATTGATGTGTACCTTACCGATTACTCGTAGTAACTCCGGGTATTTGATACCGTGCCGTTGCTCACATATGTAACTCACAGCAGAGCTGCGGAATAAACGGAGATCGGCGAAGGGCGAGGTGACGATGCGCGTCGGGAATGGTTCGAGGTCGATGTGATCGCCGTCGACGCTACCTCTACATTTACCTACGGATTAGTTTTAAACCTCAATAATTGTTATTTAGTGCCAAGTTTGAGCATGAACATTGTATCCGGATCTCGTTTAATACGAGATGGCTACTCATTTAAGTCTGAGAATAATGGTTGTTCGATTTATATGAGAGATATGTTTTATGGTCATGCTCCGATGGTCAATGGTTTATTCTTGATGAATCTCGGCGTAATATTACACATGTTCATAGTGTGGATGCCAAAAGATGTAAAGTTGATAACGATAGTCCCACATACTTGTGGCATCGCCGCCTTGGTCACATTGGTGTCAAGCGCATGAAGAAGCTCCATGCTGATGGACTTTTAGAGTCTCTTGATTATGAATCGTTTGACACATGCGAACCTTGCCTCTTAGGCAAAATGACCAAGACTCGTTCTCCGGAACAATGGGCGAGCAACCAACTTGTTGGAAATCATACATACCGATGTGTGCGGTCCAATGAGCGTTGAGGCTCGCGGAGGATATCGTTATGTTCTCACTCTCACTGATGACTTGAGTAGATATGGGTATGTCTACTTAATGAAACACAAGTCTGAGACCTTTGAAAAGTTCAAGGAATTTCAGAGTGAGGTAGAGAATCAACGTGACCGTAAGATAAAGTTCCTACGATCAGATCGTGGGGGAGAATACTTAAGTCACGAATTTGGTACACACTTAAGAAAATGTGGAATCGTTTCACAACTCACGCCGCCTGGAACACCTCAAATAAACGGTGTGTCCGAACGTCGTGTCGCACTCTATTGGATATGGTGCGGTCTATGATGTCTCTTACCGATTTACGCTATCATTTTGGGGATACGCTCTAGAGACAGCTACATTCACTTTAAATAGGGCACCGTCTAAATCCGTTGAGACGACACCGTATGAATTATGGTTTGGGAAGAAACCTAAGCTGTCGTTTCTAAAAGTTTGGGGATGCGATGCTTATGTCAAGAAACTTCAACTGAAAAGCTCGAACCCAAGTCGGAAAATGCGTATTCATAGGATACCCTAAGGAAACTGTCGGGTATACCTTCTACTTAAGATCCGAAGGCAAGATCTTTGTTGCCAAGAACGGATGCTTTCGGAGAAAGAGTTTCTCTCGAAAGAAGTAAGTGGGAGGAAAGTAGAACTTCGATGAAGTACTACCTCTTGAGCGGAAAGTGGTGCAGCGCAGAAACCATTCTGTGATGCCCACACCAACCAAGAGGAAAACGTTGATGATGATCAAGGTACTTGGATCAAGTTGCTCTTGAACTCGAAGGTCCACGAGGACACGTTCCGCACTGAGTGGTACGGCAACCTGTCATGGAAATCATGTTGCTAGACAACAATGAACCTTCGAACTATGAAGAAGCAATGGCGGGCCCGATTCCAACAAATGGCTTGGAGCCATGAAATCCGAGATAGAATCCATGTATGAAAACAAAGTATGGACTTTGACAGACTTGCCCAATGATCGGCGACGATAGAAAATAAATGGATTTTTAAGAAGAAGACGGACGCGGATGGTAATGTTACCATCTATAAGGCTCGACTTGTCGCTAAGGGTTATCGACAAGTTCAAGGGATTGACTACTGACGAGACATTCTCTCCGTAGCGAAGCTTAAGTTCGTCCGAATCATGTTAGCAATTGCCGCATACTATGATTATGAGATATGGCGATGGACGTCAAAACGGCATTCCTTAACGGACATCTTAAGGAAGAGCTGTATATGATGCAGCGAAAGGTTTTGTCGATCCTCGAATGCTAACAAAGTATGCAAGCTCCAGCGATCCATTTATGGACTGGTGCAAGCATCTCGGAGTTGGAACATTCGCTTTGATGAGATGATCAAAGCGTTTGGGTTTATCTTGCGACTTATGGAGAAGCTGCGTTTACAAGAAAGTGAGTGGGAGCTCTGTAGCATTTCTCCTATTATATGTAGATGACATACTCTTGATGGGAAATGATACGAAACTCTGGACAGCATTAAGGCCTACTTGAACAAGTGTTTTTCAATGAAGGACCTTGGAGAAGCTGCTTATATATTAGGCATCAAGATCTATAGAGATAGATCGAGGCGCCTCATAGGTCTTTCACAAAGCACATACCTTGATAAGATTTTGAAGAGGTTCAAAATGGATCAATCCAAGAAAGGGTTCTTGCCTATGTTACAAGGTGTGAGATTGAGCTCGGCTCGATCCACCGACCACGACAAAAGATAAAGAAGAGATGAGTGTCATCCCTATGCTTCAGCCATAGGATCCATTATGTATGCCATGTTTGTGTACTGACCGATGTAAACCTGGCCGTAAGTTTGGTTGCAAGATACCAAAGTAATCCCGCAAGGAACACCGGACAGCTGTCAAGAATATCTGAAGTACCGAAAAGGACAAAGGACATGTTTCTCGTTTATGGAGGAGACGAAGAGCTCGTCGTAAGGGTTACGTCGGCGCTTAGCTTCGACTCAGATCTGATGACTCTAAGTCACAAACCGGATACGTGTATATGTTGAATGGTGGAGCGATGGCTGGTGCAGTTGCAAGCGAGCGTCGTGGCGGGATCTACGTGTGAAGCGGAGTACATGGCAGCCTCGGAGGCAGCGCATGAAGCGATTAGGATGAAGGAGTTCATCACCGACCTAGGAGTCATACCCAATGCGTCGGGGCCGATCAAACTCTTCTGTGACAACACCGAGCTATTGCCCTTGCCAAGGAGCCTGGTTTCACAAGAAGACCGAGCACATCAAGCGTCGTTTCAACTCCATCCGTGAAAATGTTCAAGATGGAGACATAGAGATTTGCAAAGTGCACACGGATCTGAATGTCGCAGATCCGTTGACTAAACCTCTCTCGCGTGCAAAACATGATCAACATCAGAACTCTATGGGTGTTCGATTCATCACAATGTAACTAGATTGGTGACTCTAGTGCAAGTGGGAGACTGTTGGAAATATGCCCTAGAGGCAATAATAAAAGGATTATTATATTTCAATGTTCATGATAATTGTCTTTTGTTCATGCTATAACTGTATTATATGGAAATCGTAATACACGTGTGAACACTTAGACCCAATGAGTCCCTAGTGAGCCTCTAGTTGACTAGCTCGTTGTGATCAATAGATAGTCATGGTTTCCTGACTATGGACATTGGATGTCGTTGATAACGGGATCACATCATTAGGAGAATGATGTGATGGACAAGACCCAATCATAAGCATAGCATAAAAGATCGTATAGTTCGTTTGCTAGAAGCTTTGCCAATGTCAAGTATCTCTTCCTTCGACCATGAGATCGTGTAACTCCGGTTACCGTAGGAGTGCCTTGGGTGTATCAAACGTCACAACGTGGCGGGTGACTATAAAGGTGCATTACGGTATCTCCGAAAGTATCTGTTGGGTTGACACGGATCGAGATCGGATTTGTCACTCCGTATGACGGAGAGGTATCTCTGGGCCCACTCGGTAATGCATCATCATAATGAGCTCAATGTGACCAAGGTGTTGGCCACGGATCATGCATTACTGATGCGAGTAAAGTGACTTGCCGAATAACGAGACCGAACAAGGTATTGGGATACCGACGATCGACTCTCGGGCAAGTAACGCATCGATTGACAAAGGAATTGCATACGGGGTTTGATCGAATCCTCGACATCGTGGTTCAACCGATGAAATCATCGAGGAGCATGTGGGAGCCAACATGGATATCCAGACCCGCTGTTGGTTATTGCCCGAGAGTCGTCTCGGTCATGTCTGCGTGTCTCCGAACCCGTAGGGTCTACACACTTAAGGTTCGGTGGCGCTAGGGTTTGTAGGAAGTCAAGTATGTGACGACGAACGTTGTTCGAGTCCGGATGAGATCCCGGACGTCACGAGGAGTTCGGAAGGGTCCGGAGGTAAAGAATAATATATAGGAAGTGGTGTTTGACCATCGGAAAGTTTGGGGTTTCGGTAAAATCACGGACCACCGGAAGGGTCCCGAGGTCCACCGGTGGGGCCACCTATCCGGAGGGCCCCATGGGCCAAGGGAAGGAACCAGCCCACAGGGGCTGGTGCGCCTCAGGCCCACCCCTGCGCCTAGGGTTGAAACCCTAGGGGTGGGGCGCCCACCGGCTTGGGGGCACTCCACCCCCTTGGCCGCCGCCCCCCCTGGAGATTGGATCTCCAGGGGGCCGGCCACCCCCCTGGGGGCCTATATAAGGGGGGGGGAGGGGGCTGCTGGACACAACTCCCAAGGCGCAGCCCCTCCCCTCCCCAACACATCTCCTCCTCCGTAAGAGCTCGGCGAAGCCACAGCCGAGATCTTGCTTCTCCACCATCACCACGCCGTCGTCTTTGCCGGTGGAGCTGTCTTCCTCAACCTCTCCTTCCCCTTGCTGGATCAAGAAGGAGGAGACGTCGCTCGTCCCGTGCGTGTGTTGAACACGGAGGTGCTGTCCGTTCAAAGACTTGGCATCGGTGATCTGAATCACGTTCGAGTACGACTCCATCATCACCTTGCAAGCTTCCGCACGCGATCTACAAGTGGTATGTAGATGCTATCTCTCTCCCGTTACTTGTTGCTTAGATGAACTCATAGATGGATCTTGGTGAAGCCGTAGGAAAAAAATTTTAATTTTCTGCAACGTTCCCCAACACCTTATTGATGGGATTGGTTGAATAGGAAGCTCCTCCTCGTTACCTGATTCATCATAAGAAATAATAGGAGGATAATGGGAAGTCTCTTCCCTTTCATTAGTATTCTCTTCATCTTCTATTTACTTTCTTTTCTTTATGTAATTGGCAATATAAGGATTTTCAATGCAATTCACCGCACAAAACTTATAAATCGTCTCTAGATCAAAATCAAGAAGTTTATAACGGGAAAATTCTGGAAGGTGCTTAATTAAACGTTTCATTTCTTCATAACCCATAAGCAAACTAAGTTCAGTATAATGTGCAAGGGAGATCAAATCTTCACAATTTTTGGACACGATTCGATCATGAAACAATTTGCATCGGAGATGTAAATGACCACTTTCATTGCAAAGTTCACAAGTACGGCGAAGGAAATATAATTCTACAGCACTCACCCTTAGCCTTTCTTGCAACAATTTAGTTTCTACATGCTTATGCCTCTTGCAATATCTATTCTTCTCTTTTTGGTGTGTCCATGCAAACCCAATGCTCTCCACAAAAAATGACATGCTTATAGGAGACATTCTCATCATAACTAGTGCAACCATCGTTAGTACTATGGATATTCAAAGAGTTCATACTAACAACATTGCAATCATGCTCATCATTCAAAGATTTAGTGCCAAGCATTTTAATGTATTCTTCTTCTAGCAATTGAGCACAATTTCCCTTTCCATCATTTTCACGAAAGATATTAAAAAGATGAAGCGTATGAGACAAACTCAAATCCATTTTTTTGTACTTTTCTTTTATAGACTAAACTAGTGATAAAACAAGAAACAAAAATATTCGATTGCAAGATCTAAATATATACCTTCAAGCACTCACCTCCCCGGCAACGGCGCTAGAAAAGAGCTTGATGTCTACTACACAACCTTCTTCTTGTAGACGTTATTGGGCCTCCAAGTGCAGAGGTTTGTAGGACAGTAGCAAATTTCCCTCAAGTGGATGACCTAAGGTTTATCAATCCGTGGCAGGCGTAGGATGAAGATGGTCTCTCTCAAACAACCCTGCAACCAAATAACAAAGAGTCTCTTGTGTCCCCAACACACCCAATACAATGGTAAATTGCATAGGTGCACTAGTTCGGTGAAGACATGGTGATACAAGTGCAATATGGATGGTAGATGTCGTGGAATTAACACGTTAGATGTCCTAGCAGAAGGACTTAGTCGTGGAGCCATCGCAATAAGATTAGCTTAAAGGGGTTAAACCGGACAAGGGACACGAGAGTTTTATACTAGTTCGGCCCCTTACGATGAAGGTAAAAGCCTACGTCTAGTTGTGATGGAATTATTGGGGTTTCGATGACCAGGGAGCGAATACACTTTGCATGGGTCTCGAGTTATTGTTTCTTGTCCCTGAACCGCCGCCGGGTCGTCCCTTGATATACACAGGTTGACGCCCGGCCAGTTTACACGGGGCCGGCTCATACAAGTGTCCGGCTCGGTCTCTTCCTTTCCCTAACTTACAATACAAGTTATACGACTATGGCGGTTTACAACTATGGGCCCTAATCCGCCTTTGGGCTCTGGGCCTCTAAGCTTTACTAGTAGAGCGCCATCTTCTTTTATCTTCATGGGCTTCAATATGGATGAGCGTGAACCGGCCCCTCCTGGACGGTTTATACTCAGTAGTTATATCCTCAACATTAGGCCCCAGATTGATTTGAACCTGTTCATGTCAATCTTAAATACTTAAGAAATTCCCTGAACATCTTCTTACAATCCTCGTAAACCGCCATGATATCTTCTCCCTGTAAACTTTGGTAAACCGCCATGATGCCATCTTCTGAAATTGCAGTAAATCGTCATGATGTCATCTCTGTATAAATAGGTTATAAAGATTCCCTTCATTAATTATCTTCTGAAGATCGAGGCGACAGCTGCGCCCCCTTTTGTCGCTTCGGGCTCCTTGATTTTCGTGCCTGTCACTTATCCCTTTGCCTTTATAAATAAGACCGGGGGTCCTTTCCATTTTCCCCCTTGCCTCTTCGCATCTTCTTCCTCCTCATGACCCCAAAGAGCTCAAGCATCACCGCCGCCGTCGACCCTTGAATCTGCACCGACTAGGCCGCTGCATCAACCTGTTCGTACCAGAGACCTTGTGACATTCCTCCACCACTATGTGGCCCTAGTAAGTACTCCCTTTCTCAACTATCAAATCTGCATTAGGGTTCCAAGGTTCTTCGGTGTTCACCAGCGTTCATCGGTGCTCATCTGCTTTCCCTTAGCATCTCATTGAATCTAGCTAGGCCTGACAGCTTCTTCTCGTGGCCGAAGCCGTAGTTTTAATCTGTCCCGCCATAGTATCTCATTGTTCCTGGATAGATCCCATCTGGACTTTCAATGTTCTACCGTTGCCATTTTTAGGGCTTAGAAAATTTTCTTTACTAGGCCGCGGTAGATCCAAAATTGTAATACCAACTTGTGAAACCTGTTTCTTCAGTACTTAGTAAATTTCAGATGTGCTTCTTCCACTTGTAGGCGGTTTAACCTTTAGAAAATGATAATCCGCCAGGTACCATTAGCCCTCACGTAAACCGCATCTTAACTTGAGCATCAAAATCCAGTTTATCGCACATATATGCTCCAATTAAATCCCCCGGTTTTAACACCGGTTTGTGCACATCAATCTTGAACCGTGAACTGGCTTTTGCACTTCCTTTATAGTTTGTCTTCCAAAATGGCCAAGCAATTCTCCTCTTGCAACTGGGTTCCTTCCCGGATCACAGAAACACAACTCAATGGATACGTTCTAACTGGCGCTTTAGCAAAGAAGGAGGTCATTCATTGGCGAGTTCCTGGCCCTAAGTGCCCTCCTGAACCTCAAGATGGAGAAGTGGTTGTATTTATGCAGCATCTAGACCGGGGATTTAGCCCTCCCGGATCAAAGTTTTTCCGGGATGTGCTTGCCAACTTCCAACTCCATCCTCAAGATACTGGACCAAACTCTGTGTCCAACATCTGCAATTTCCAAGTGTTCTGTGAAATTTACCTTCAAGAAGAACCGACTATTGAACTCTTCAGGGACTTCTTTCACTTGAACCGCCGCATTGAATTTTCTGACGGCCCCAATACTGAACTTGGCGGAGTATCGATTCAGAAAAGGAAAGAGGTCGACTTTCCTCATGCCAAACATCACAGCCACCCCAAAGATTGGAATCAAACATTGTTCTACTATCAGAACACTGCTCCTATTGATGAAAACCCTCTGTCGGGTTACCGTGCTCACTGGCTCAGCAATGGACATCCACTACCTCAGCGGCTCACTGCTAAAGAACGACAAACATATACGCCTCAACTTGCTAAGCTTCGGGCTCTTCTAGCAAACGGCTTAACAGGCATTGATCTTGTTCGTTGCTGGGTATCATGGGGCATCCTGCCCTTAAGCCGCCGCACCAGGTTGATGCATGAGTACACCGGGGACGTCAAGGATCCTCAACGGCACCATGAGATACAGATGACTGATGATAAAGCCACTGAGTCTGTCAAGAAGATGCTAGATGAACCGATCGCTGAATGTAGCAAGACTGGGCTGCGTCCCTTTTATGCCTCCAACAAACTGCGAGCAGTAAATTTTTTATCCTTCTGCTTTTTTGATCCGTCTCCGCTTTAACATTTTTCTGATAACCCTTTGTCTATTCTTACAGGCCTTCTGGAAGAGGAAAACTCAGGACAAACCGGCAAAATCTCAAGACAAACCGGCGAGGGCTGCTCGTGCTAAGAGCAAGGCCGTCAAGAGGCCAGCAAAGAAGAAAACCGCCAAATCCTCTGATCCACCCGAAAATGTTGATGATTCGGAACAAGAGGTAGAACTTGACTCCCTCAGTTCATTTTTCATACATCTTATTGACAATGACCATTACCAGGATGATGCGGAAGCTAGCCGTGCTGACCATGTAGAGGTAATCTCCCTTTCCTCCAATTCCGATCTTGTGCCAGTAAGAAAAATCCGTCGCGCAGTTCGGAAAGTTAAGCGTTCACATCCTTTCACTCATTTGGATCCACAGCATCCTGAAGCTCGTCGCACAACCCGGCATAGTGGCCAGCAAGTCACTTCCTCCGGTTTACCGGACACTCCAATCCGGAAGCGTTGTGCAAAGGTCTCTTGTAATTCTAACAAGTCTTATCCCTTGGCGGGTTACTTCCGATACCCTCTTAATCCGTCTGACTCAAATTATCAGGTAACTTCCAATTCATCCTCTGGCGATTCATCAACCACGCAAATGCCTCCCCTTAAGACCGTCCCTGGGTAAGTACAATAATCTTAGCTTTGCCTTCTTGCGCCGGTTTACCATATTAATCCTCTGTGTACCATTTTGTAGCGCTAAAGCCCGATTTAGCAAGAAGGCAAAAACAAATGCTCCCACTGATGAGATTGAACTGGATAGTGCCTCAGAAGGTGCTGGCGGAGATGTTGATATTGCCATGGATGATCCTGTGCCACAAGGTCAGGCCACTGATGCTGATCTGCCCGAAGTTAACCCGACGAACCCTCATATCAATCCACCAAGCCCACAAGCCAATCCTCCAAGTCCGACTGCTGATCCGTCGAGCCCTGCTAAGGCCTCAGACAAACCGGCGAGCCCAAATGTAGCAACTGATGATGTTGTGATTACTGGGGTTGGCCATACTTCTCCTGGTAATTCTGTCGCTTTGTCAAAGCACAGTGCCAAAGTGGAATTTGCTGCTGAAGAGAAAGGCAAGTGGAAGACTGATGTGTCAAGTTATGCTCATCTCGCTGCTCAGGAACTTCATTCTAGATACCTAAACCGCCTATACACCAGCCGTGACTATGAGGCCGGTTTGGTCAATTTGATGAAGGAGCATTATGATGTAACTTCCAAACACTTCATAAGTTTTCTTTACACTATATATCAACTCCATTGTAGCCCCCAAGGGCTGGTTTATCTCTTCAAGATGAATTGGGACTTTAAATACAAAGGCTTTCAACTGTGTAGCCCCCAAGGGCCGGTTTACCTTTGTAAAATGAACCGGGACTTTTTGTTCCAAACTTGTCCTTGTTGAATTCCTTCACCTTTGATTTTTCTGACCAATTATGCATTAGCCCCCAAGTGCCAAGATTAATACTTGTATTGAGCCTTGGGACTTTGAATGATAGTCAATATAAAAAGCAATCCGCATTAGCCCCAAAGTGCCAAGTGTATAACTTGTTATGTGCTTGGGACTTTGAGAAAAAATCTTAACCTCTTCATCATCTATCTTTTGTAGGCTGATTTGAACAACAAAGATTCTCAGATTGCTGATCTTCAAGAAAACATTATGTCCCAGCAAGCAGAAACCTCCAAGGCCAAAGATGAACTGAAAGGCGCTTTGACTGCCATGGAGCAATTGAAGGATGGTTTCAAAAGTGAGCGGGCGGATTGGGAAACAGAGAAGGCTGCTCTTTTAAAGCGGGCTGAAGATGCTGAAGCAGCGCTTAAACCGGTGGCAGAGGAGCTAACTGGGCTGAAGCATCAAGTCAATGCTATGACTTCAGCAATATTTGGTAAGCACTCTTTGTAAGCATCTTCCTTAAAACATTTTTGAAGTTGCCGGTTTAACAACAAATTCTTAAACCGTTTGCAGGTACTCGTGTTGCTCATCTGGGCTCGGATATGCGGATGAACTTGAAAGCAGCTTATACGTTGATAGAACAGCTGTATACTGGTGCTCAACGAGTCATATGTGCGGCCTCCTTCAACAAACCAGCACCAACCTTGATCAAAGACACGTTGAACAAATTATCCATGACCCCGACCCATATGGAAGAGGTAAAGTGATCTGCTGCAAGGGCTGGCGCTTTAACGGCACTGACTCGAGCCAAAGCGTGGATTATTGATCTTGATCCGGCAGACATCGCAAAGGGCTATCCTGGTCAACAAGAAGATGTATCATACTTTGATAATGAAGCCCTCAAAGTCTTGACAAAAGAGATGCGCCCACTGGCAAGCCAATTGGCTGAAGAGGTTGACTTGTCTGTCTACCAGTCCAGCTATGACACAGATAACAAACGAGTTGACGCAGCTGTGAAAGAAGCTCAGAATCTAATCCCTCCAATCCGTAAGCACACCTATGCCCCTGACATTGAACCGTCCAACCTTATAAGAAACGAAGCTGTATTTCAAGCCTTAACCATGATTGATTGGACCACACTTGACTTCCAGCCACTGGGTGAGGAGGAGGAGGTTGAACCGACGCAAGATGATCCTTCAACTTCACGTCAGCCTGGTGCTGAATCATAATCCGCCAGCTAGTTGGATTTTCACGTATAGCGTTGCGGGCAAACAAACAATTATTATTTTGGGTAGCAAAGCGCCTTGTAATAGGCTAGTTGAAATACTTTGCTCTTCTGCCATCGTGCACTGCTACCTTATATTGTAATCCGACACGATTGTTGCTATGCTTGCTTTATTTGCCTTGGTACTTTTATCAAATCCTGCCTTCTGCATTTGAAAATCTTAAACATGTCCTATGATATTAAATCACCTTTTATTGGCTTATCAACTTTATATAGTAAGGGTGATAACCCGAACCTTGAGTGTTTGAAAACGCCCACCGCATTGTGATGGTGCCTAATAAGCCATGTCGGGTTATGATAAACACCAGATGATCATCCTGGCGACTTATAGTCAATGCCAGACCGGATTAAGATATGCTGGTTCATGATTGATTATGCGCTAACAGCTGATAACTGGAAGCCACACCGGGTGAATAAACACCGGGTTGATGTAATGACATATAGTCTGGCCGGGTCAGTAAACACTGGTTTAACTTAGAACTTGATCAAAAAGAGATAAAACTTGAAAAAACCAAAATCAACTAAAAGTTGTAATCGACGCTTTTCGAGGGCTGCCAGGCCCGAATTCGAGGCTTTTCATGGGCTGCCAGGCCGCTGAGTTAAACCATTTGACAAAGCCTTTTAAGATGGACCTCCAACTAACCAATCGTCGTTTTAACTTTAACAAGTTTAGGGTCTATATAAGATTGACTTGTCAAATGTTCGTTGGGTCATGCCAGGATTACCTGGATAGGAGTGGCTTACTTGATGAAGGCAGGTTAACCCGGGGTTTTAGGTGAATACACCAGGCTTCCAAGCCGTTGGTCGATACCCAATTACAAGGGTCCTTTCAAACTCTTTGTTGCTTTACACAAAGAGCCCCCAAGTAACTTTGTGAGTTGTGCTCAATGGGTGCCTATGTTTGAGTTGTGCTTTTAGCAACAATACTCTCTTTGGCCCCTTGGGTGTGAAGCTCCCAAGCTGTATTTGTGGCATGATAGTCGGTTTAATGGACAAAACAGGATGTCACTTTGCCAACAGAAGCCCCCTTGTAACCAAAAAATATTGGAAGAACGGCAGAGGCCCTGCTTGTAGCAAGGATGCCGGTTTATTATATTGATCATACTATATACATTGTCAAAATATGTACATAGAGCCTATGGCTCAGGCGTAGTAAGGTCGTAGAAGAGCGATATTCCATGGCCGACGGGTCTCCTCCTCCGATTTACTTGAGTCTTTGTGCTCGTGAATGTCGATGAGGTAGTACGATCCATTGTGCAGATTCTTGCTGACCACAAAGGGCCCTTCCGAAGGTGGGGATAACTTGTGCATATCGGTCAGATCCTGGATGAGCCGGAGCACTAAGTCGCCTTCTTGAAAGGTTCTTGTTCTAACCCGGCAGCTATGATAACGCCGTAGGTCTTGCTGATAAAACACCGAACGAGCCAACGCCATGTCCCGTTTTTCATCTAACAGGTCCAGTGCTTCTTGACGTGCTTGCTCATCGTCTGCTTCAACATAATTGGCAACCCGGGGCGAGTCATGACGAATATCACTTGGTAGTACCGCCTCTGCCCCATAAACCATGAATAAAGGTGTATAACCTGTAGATCGGTTTGGGGTGGTGTTTATGCTCCATAGCACAGATGGTAACTCCTCCACCCAACAAGCCGGCGTCCTCTTCAAAGGAACCATAAGCTGGGGCTTGATGCCCTTCAAGATTTCCTGATTGGCTCTCTCAGCCTGACCATTAGATTGGGGGTGAGCCACCGATGCCACATCAAGCCGGATGTGCTCTTGTTGACAAAATTCCTCCATCTCGCCTTTGGAGAGGTTCGTGCCATTATCTGTGATAATGCTGTGTGGAAAACCAAAATGGAAGATCACCTTTTTGATGAATTGAACCGACGTGGCTGCGTCACATTTGCTTACTGGCTCCGCCTCAATCCATTTACTAAACTTGTCAACCGCCACCAATAGGTGGGTCTTCTTATCCTTGGATCGCTTGAAAGGCCCTACCATGTCAAGCCCCCAAGTAGCAAACGGCCAGGTGATGGGAATCATCTGTAGCTCCTGAGCCGGACCATGAGCTCGTCGTGAGAATTTTTGACAACCGTCGCACCGCCTCACCAAGTCCTCAGCATCCGCATGAGCCGTCAGCCAATAGAAACCATGACGAAAAGCTTTAGCAACCAAGGATTTTGAACCGGCGTGATGACCAAAGTCTCCTTCGTGGATTTCTTGTAGAATCTCATGGCCTTCTTTAGGAGAAACACAGCGCTGGAACACACCAGAGACACTGCAACGGTGTAATTTTCCATTGTGAACCACCATGGACTTGGATCGCCGGACTATTTGTCTGGCCAAGACTGCATCCTCTAGCAACTCGCCTCGGTTCATATACGCCAAGTATGGAACCATCCAATCCGGAATTACATGTAAAGCGACCACCAACTGTGCCTCCGGATCAGGAATAGCAAGGTCCTCCTCTGTAGGCAACTGAACTGACGGGTTGTGTAAGACATCGAGAAAGGTATTGGGTGGCACCGGTTTATGCTGAGACCCCATCCGGCTTAAAGCATCAGCTGCCTCATTTTGCGACGATCAATGTGCTCCACTTGATAACCCTTGAAGTGACCAGCAACAATATCCACCTCTCGTCGGTAAGCCGCCATGAGTGGATCCTTGGAATCCCAAGTACCTGAAACTTGCTGGGCTACCAGATTCGAGTCTCCAAAGCATCGTACCCGGCTTAAGTTCATTTCCTTAGCCACTTGAAGACCATGGAGTAAGGCTTCATACTCAGCTGCATTGTTAGTACAAGGAAACATTAAGCGAATAACATAATGAATTTTATCACCTCGAGGGGAAGTAAGGACAACTCCAGCCCCCGAGCCCTCCAATTGCCTGGACCCATCAAAAGGATAGTCCAGTATATACTGTCCGGTTTGTCTTCCGGTGTCTGCAACTCTGTCCAATCATTGATGAAATCCACAAGGGCCTGGGATTTGATAGCTGTTCGAGGCATATACTTCAAACCATGTGGTCCAAGTTCAATAGCCCACTTAGTAACTTGGCCAGTTGCCTCCCTGTTCTGGATGATATCCCCCAAAGGAGCAGAACTAACCAATGTGATGGGATGACCTTGAAAGTACTGTTTAAGCTTTCGACTTGCCATGAAAACCCCATATACCAACTTCTGCCAATGCGGGTAACTTTGCTTTGACTCAATGAGCACTTCGTTGATATAATAAACCGGCCTTTGAATCGGCGGTTCAGCCAACTGCTTCTTTAAGTACTCAAACGCCGCATTAGTAGCATCATTCCAGACAAAATTGTCTGTCTTCTTCAACATCTGATACAAGGGGATCGCCTTTTCTCCCAATCTGCTAATAAACCGGCTCAAAGCTGCAATGTGACCTGCCAAACATTGAACATGATTGATACACGCCGGTTTAGCGAGGGACGTAATAGCTTTAATCTTTTCCGGATTAGCCTCAATACCCCTGTTAGATAGCAGAAATCCTAGGAGCTTGCCTGCCGAAACACCAAAGACACACTTAGCCGGATTGAGCATCATTTTATAAACTCTCAGATTATCAAAGGTTTCTTGCAAATCAGTGATGAGTGTCTCTGCTTTCCTGGACTTCACCACAATATCATCCACATAGGCATGAACATTGCGCCCAATCTGATTATGAAGATAATTCTGCACACAGCGCTAATAAGTTGCCTCGGCACTCTTGAGCCCAAAGGGCATAGACACATAATAGAAGGCTCCAAAGGGAGTGATGAAAGTTGTCTTCTCCTGGTCCTTAACTACCATCTTGATCTGATGATAACCAGAATAAGCATCCAAGAAACTCAAACGCTCACAACCCACCGTAGCATCAATGATTTGATCAATAGAGGGAGGGCAAAGGGATTAGCTGGGCAAGCTTTGTTCAAATCTGTGTAATCCACACACATCCGCCAAGTGTCGTTTTTCTTAAGTACCAGCACCAGATTAGCCAACCACTCTAGGTGAAACACTTCCACAATAAACCCTGCTGCCAACAGTCGGGCTACCTCTTCACCAATGGCCTTGCGCTGCTCTTCATTAAAACGGCGAAGAAACTGTTTGACCGGTTTGAACTTCGGATCAATATTAAGAGTGTGCTCAGCGAGTTCCCTCGGTACACCTGGCATGTCAGAAGGTTTCCATGCAAAGATGTCCCGGTTCTCATGGATGAACTCCATGAGCACGCTTTCCTATTTCGGATCCAAGTTGACGCTGATGCTGAACTGCTTGGATGAATCGCCAGGAACAAAATCAACCAATTTAGTCTCATCAGCCGATTTAAACTTCAAAGCCGGATCATGCTCTGTAGTTGGCTTCTTTAGAGAACTCATATCTGCCGGATCAACATTGTCCTTATAAAACTTCAACTCCTCCGTTGCACAAACGGATTTAGCATAAGCCGCATCACCTTCCTCGCACTCCAGCGCAATCTTACGACTGACATGAACCGTGATGGTCCCCTTATGACCCGGCATCTTGAGCTGTAGATAAACATAACACGGCCTTGCCATGAATTTAGCATAAACCGGCCGTCCAAACAAGGCATGGTATGGACTTCTGATCTTGACCACTTCAAAGGTCACCATCTCGGATCTTGAATCATGATCATCTCCAAAAACCACCTCCAGAGCTATCTTACCAACCGGGTAAGCCGATTTACCAGGCACCACACCGTGAAGAATGGTACTTGACGGTCTAAGGTTCTTATTTGTCAACCCCATACGCCGGAAGGTTTCGTAATACAAGATATTGATACGGCTCCCTCCGTCCATGAGTACCTTAGTGAACTTATAACCTCCAACCTGCGGTGCAACCACCAAAGCTAGGTGGCCCGGATTGTCAACCCGGGGCGGATCATCCTCCCAACTTCAGACAATAGGCTGCTCAGACCAGCGTAGATAACGGGGCACTACCGGTTCAACAGAGTTTACTGCCCTTTTATGGAGCTTCTGATCGCGCATGCACAAACTAGTAGTGAAGACATGATACTGTCCACCGTTTAACTGTTTCGGGTTGCTTTGATAACCTGACTGCTACTGATTCCCCTGATTACTCTGCTGATTGTGACCACCTTGGTTGTTCTGATTACCCTGATTATTCTGAAATCCTGAGTTTGAACCGCCACAACCGTAACCCGGCCCGTGAAATCCTGGACCGGAACCACTGGATGGACCCTGATCATACCGGAAGAGATCAGAGTTTTTGAATTCCCTCATGATGTGACAATCCTTCCAGAGGTGTGTGGCCGGAACCTCCTTTGTCCCGTGCTTTGGGCAGGGCTGGTTTAACAAGCGTTCCAGATTCATGCCTCCACCGCGCTGGGGCGGTTTACCCTTACGTCGCTGCATATTGCCCTGCATACTGGTGTTAGCCACAAAATCTGAATTGTAGGCTTTATGCTTACCGTTGTTCCCGTGGCTTGCCTGGTTATACTGTCCTTTTGAACCGGCATTCTTCTTTCCCTTCTGCTGCTTTTCTTCGTCAGAATCAGGGTCCTTGGTATTATTAGAATCAACATACTTAACCAGAGCCGCCTTGAGCATTCCCATATCATTGCAGTGACGCTTAAGCCGTCCCAACTTCATCTTCAGTGACTTAAATCGGCAATTACCTTCCAAGGTCACAATTGCCGTGTCGGGATTGATGCGGCCTGACGAATGCAAATTTTTTGAAACCCGGCGCACCCAATGGGTTGTTGATTCATTCTCTCATTGGACACAAGCCGCCAGATCCATAATGGACATGGGTTGCTTGCACGTATCCTTGAAGTTTGCTATAAACTTGGCCTTCAACTCATCCCATGAACTGATCGAGTTAACAGGCAGGCTCTTTAGCCAGGTACAAGTCGTTCCTTCTAACATCATGGTGAAGTATTTTGCACATGCCGCTTCATCCACATCTAGCATCTCCATTGCCATTTCATAACTTTCAACCCACGCCTTGTCACATCCCTAGTTCTGGCCTGACCTATGCTAGCTTCCATGTGAGCATCATGTTTAAATTCAAATGAAACTTGAATTAAGGAATTTTCAAAAGCGTCAGAAAACCTCTAAAAATAACCAACATTTAAATCTCATCAATTGAGTCCAAGAAAATGTTCATGTTATTCTGTAAAAATATTGGCATGAGGTAAAATTCAAACCAATATTTTTGGAATCACAGAAATATTTATTTTGGGCCTTTGACTTAAACCAATGACATATTTGAGTTGAATTTATTTCTGTTATATAAGAAATAAAGTTCAAATGTTTTTGTAAGTTTCATGTGACCTTGGACTAGTTCCCGAGCTCACATACAATTTACAGAAAGTTAAAAAAATTATTTGATGTTTTAATTCAAATCAAAACCAATTGCAGAAAATAGAAAACATTAATAATTAGAAAAACCAGAGAGAGAGAGAGAGCCTACCTGGGGCACTTACCTGGCGCCACCAACCGGCCCAGCCCACCACCGCCTCCTCCGTGTCGCCTTCCTCCTTGCGCCAGTAGGCAGGGGCGCGTGCCCGACGCGCGCGCACCGCCGTCCGTGCCACCTCCTGCTTCGTGCCGCTTTCCCCTCGTCGTCCTGGGCCTCCCTCGCGACGCCACGCAGCCCCGACCGCTCACTCACTCTCTCCCGTGCTTCTCTCCCCTCCTCTGCTCTCTCCCGCGCCACACCCGAGCGCACCCGCCGCCGCCGTTCGCTGCCACCACGGCCACCGACCACCCCTCGCCCTGCCGATGAGTCGATAAGCTCCGCCGCGTCGTCCTCGACCTCCTCGCTGAGCTACGCAACGCCGGACGCCCTGAAGCCTCGCCAATGCCAGCGTTTCCGACCTCGGCCGCCGGAGATCCCCCTCGATGCTCCGCTCGCTACGGTGTCTCCCCGAGCTCGCCGAGGCCACCGCTGCACCCGCTGTGAGCTCCTGTGCTGTTTCCCCCTCTCCAATGGCCCGTTTTCTTCCTCTAACACCGATGCCCGTCGCGGCCGAGAGCTTCTCACCGCCGGCCATGCCGTAGCCGTGGCCACAGCCACCGCAGCTCGTTCCCGAGCCCACCATCGGGCCCAGCATGATCTCATCAGCCCGTAGACACCCAGAGCGCCTCCTCCCGTGCTCTATAGCGCCACCCCAAGCTTTCCTGACCTGCTGCCGCTGCCAAACCTCGTGGCCGACCACTTTTCCGGCCACCCCAGCACCTACCACCACCGCCACTAGATGCGCGCTACTGCGCGCGTTCGAACGCAACAGACCACGGCCGAAACGATGCCATGTGGCTCGTTTCCGAGGCCTCCACCGCGTCTGGACTCGCCGGCGGCTAAACGCCGGCGACCGCTGACCCGTTGACCGGCGTGGGTTGACCCCACTGCCCGGTTTGACTTCTCCCTCCCTCTCACTGACTTACGGGCCCCGCCCGACTAATTACTCTAGTTAGCACTAATTAACTAGTTAGGTTAGTTACTACAGCCACTGACCAATGGGCCCAGGCCCTAACTAACCTAGACTAGTGCTAACGTAACACTAACTAACTTTGTTAGTTAGCTGTTATACTGACATGTGGGTGCCAGCCGTCAGGTTTGACCTGGGCTGGCGCTTTTGACCTGCTGACGTCACCCTCACGCAATGCTGACGCATTAATTCAATTACTGGAATTATTCTTATACAGGAAATTCCAGAAAATAGTACAAACTTCTAAAATTCATAGAAATTCAACCGTAACTCCAAATGAGATAAATTATATATGAAAAATGATCAGAAAAATCCAATCTATCCATCTGTACCATTTTCATGCATGATAGAACAACTTAGGGCTGCTGGTTAGGCCAAATCTTATAATGGCATTTAAACCTTCACATATGGAGTTTGAATTTGAACCTAGGGTTCAAACCAACTTCATTTAATCTGCTGCTAGTTGCATTAGCCCAAAACACATTCTTATTGCCATGTCATTTCCATGCATCATATTTTTGCATATTACCATGTATGATTGTGTATCGATGTGTTCTTCGTGGTAGGTTCTGCCTCCGAGGATATCACGAGTATCCAACTGAAGGGCAGTATCCCACTACCACTCTGTCAGGCAAGCAAAACCCCCTTGTTCATTCCGATACAATCCCACTCTCTCGCTCCTGCTCTCTTTTACTGCATTAGGACAACAACGATTCATCTGTTACTTGCTGCGGTAGATGAACCCCTTTTATCCTCTGCATGACCTGTCATTGCCACAGTAAATAGATGAAACCCACTAACATGAGTAGGAGTTGTTTGAGCCCTGATGTGCCTACTCATTCATGCTTGTTTGTCATGCCTGCTATTGCTTAGAGTTGTGTCAGGTCTGATTCATCCGGGATGAATCAGAGGTGTGTGAAAATGTCCTACTGCGTGTGAGCTAAGTGTGTGAACACGATTTGGTAAAGGTATCGGTGAGAGACCATGTAGGAGTACATGGTGGGTTGTCTCATTGAAGCCGTCCTCAGGAACTGAGTTCTGTGTTTGTGATCCATGAAACAGCTACTACCATGCATTGGGCCCTGAAATATGACCTTGCTCGACTTCTTAATCACCCTTGTCCTCTGTCCAGGAGTTGCAAGTAGTTTCTGGTGTTTGTAGTATGCTGGAGGCCGTGCGCAGCACTGACCAGAAGGGTGGGCTGTGATCACGGTAGGCACGTGGCACGTGTACCGGCGCCCGTTTGGTGTCTCGGGAACCCTGCACACATTGTTTGGGGCTGTGAGCGAAACTCCGCCGGATCTCCTCGCGGATGGAACCCGAATAGGCGATAAACTGGACTAGAGACTTGAGTGTTTAGGTAGGCCGTGGTCTACACCCACGTCGGCTTTAAGCTGAAGTCTGCCGAGCACATGTCGTGTCGCGGGCGCTAAGTGGTGGAAACATCTATGAAGAAGTACACCCCTGCAGGGTTAACATCATCTATTCGAATAGCCGTGTCCGCGGTAAAGGACTTCTGGGTTGCCTATAACAGTTCATAGACAAGTGAAAGTGGATACTCTAAAATACGCAAGATAAGTGAGAGTGCTATGGATGGCGTTCTCGTAGGGAGACGAGAGCGGATCCATAGTGGTGTATTGATATGGTGAATATGTGGATTCGTGTGCGCCACCTCAAAAGAGTTACTTGTAGTTGTAGTTTAGGATAGCCACCGAGTCAAAGCTGGCTTGCTGCAGTTAAACCCCACCATCCCCTTTGTTGATAATGATGCATATGTAGTTAGCTCTGATGTAAGTCTTGCTGGGTACATTTGTACTCACGTTTGCCTATTTTATGTTTTTTGCAGAGAGACTTCAGTCTCGCTAGTAGTTCCACGTGGACTTCGACGTTTAGTTTGTTACCTCACTACGATCTTGTGCCCTCGGCAGATCTAGTAGATAGTCGCTTCTCAAATTTTTCATTTGTAGATGTCGTACTCGGACATGTTAAGCTTCCGCTTGTGCTTTGACTTGTATGCTCTGAATGTTGGGTCATGAGACCCATGTTTGTAATATCTCGCTCCTCGGAGCCTATTGAATAAAATACTTGAGTTGTAGAGTCATGTTGTGATGCCATGTTGTAATTGCACATATCAAGCATATTGTGTGTATGTTATGGAAATGCTTGGTATGTGTGGGATCTGACTATCTAGTTGTTTATCCTTAGTAGCCTCTCTTACCGGGAAATGTCTCCTAGTGCTTCCACTGAGCCATGGTAGCTTGCTACTACTCCGGAACACTTAGGCTGGCCGGCATGTGTCCTTCTTCGTTCCTGTGTCTGTCCCTTCGGGGAAATGTCACGCGATGAATACCGAAGTCCTGTTAGCCCGCTACAGCCCGGTTCACCGGAGTCCTGCTAGCCCAGTGCTACAGCATGGATTCACTCGCTGATGACCGACACGTTCGATGTTGGGTCATGGATGCCTATCCCTGTAGGTTTGTGCCACTTTGGGTTTACGACTAGCCATGTCAGCCCGGGCTCCTTATCATATGGATGCTAGCGACACTATCATATACGTGTGCCAAAAGGCTAAAAGCGGTCCCGCAAAGGTAAGGCGACACCCGTGGGAATACCGTGCGTGAGGCCGCAAAGTGATATGAGGTGTTACATGCTAGATCGATGTGGCATTGAGTCGGGTCCTGACAGCTTTGGTATCGAGCTTTGATCGCAGAGGATTACCAAGCCAAACTGGTCGAAGTTGTGTCTAGAAATGCTTTTGTTATGTAAGGGAATTGATTGTGGGATGGAACATAAGGCTCTTTTTACTCCTTATACCTCATGGCCTTCTGATCTGAGTCAACCTCTTCTCTTCTATGGGGTTTAAGAACTAGGCCTTCTCATCTATCTATCAGGATGACGTGTTACTAATCCATAGACTTATGAGATTGTCGGTTTTACGCCCCAGTTCAGTTTCTACTACTTTTAGTATGTTCTCAATTGAACCAGAACCTTGATATGATGTTGTTAAGTGACTATGCAAATCCTTGTGAATGTCTCAATTCTTTTCTGAGCATTTACAACCGTTATGCTGTCCGAGTCATCCCAGGTTTCTAAACAATCTGATACACTTGCAAATCCTTTTCCTTTGGTTTTTATGTTCCTTTGGGCCAGGTTAATCACACTAATTGCTGAGTTGAGGTATTCCATTGCCTCGACATATATGTTGGAATTATCATGACCCTAGGTGTCTAGAGTATCACCTAGTAATCTAGCCATGAATTGTGTCCAAATGTGATGTTTCTGGCCTCTATTCTCGAAAGCATCCCGTGATGCCATTTAGTTAGTAGGTATTCTACTTCTGGGTTTTGAACCCGAGATTCACCCCACTTACCTCATGTTGATAGTGCTTGCTAGTTCCTCTAGGATATTAGTAACCTTTGCGATAGTCCTCGAGGTCCGTGGTATCTCCTTCTTCCAAATACCATGAACTACTTATGACAGAAGTTCCTCGTTGAACCAAACGATCACAACCAGAGTGCTCTTGATGAGTTCTCGATTCTATGTTGTGATTCTGCCAGTTCCACCTTTCTGCACGGGTTGTCGGGAAGAAATATGTTGAACTCGTTCGACATGCTAATCTATGCACCCACAACTCAGAAAATCGTATGTTCCTTTGAGTTGTCTCTCTTTAGTTGTATTTTGACCTTGGTCTATCAATTTATAGTCAGGACTAGTTGTGCATTCATGTTATTGATGCCTACTATTCTTGTGGTCCGTCAAGCCGTTCTATACCAGAATGAATAGGAGCCATGTCTAGGATTGGGTCAAAGCAGTTGTAATCCGCAAATCAAATGCCAATCCAGCTTTTGGTTCTGTTCTACCTCAGAGTATTACCCCCTTTATGTCAGGATTGTCATGGGAATTGCACACCATTTCTCATGAACTCTTGACGTAGTGATACTTCTCGCTATCATTACTCATTCCTCGGTTCTGTGTTGTCGCAACCGGAATGCCGACAAGTGAATCGTGATGTGTGAGATCTATACTCCCAGTAACTCGTTGCTTGGTAGTAAATGGAAAATATTCCCATTCTTAGCGTGTTGGTTATTAAATCATCATTCTATGATTGATCGTGCTACCTAGTCCTTATTTCCGGTGCACTCCTTGATCAATGAGTTAGGATTGTGTCAATCCCTCACCCTTTTGATCATATCATCTTGCCCTGAAAAGCAAGGTTGTTCTCGAGCTTAGTAACATACCGGTGGTTCGTGATTTTCCAAATATCTTCTCAGAAGTATTACCAGGTTGTTCCCTGACTGTTATGTTGAGCTCGTGATCAAGTTTGTTTTCCAATAAACCACTTTTCTCCAAGAATCTGTGTTGGATACCCCTGAGCTAGTTGGTTAAGCCAAACAACAACTTGGAGAGTTGGGAGATAAAAGCTTGTCTAACTTAGTTCACTTCCAAAGGGATATCTTTGTGTGTGAGTGTGTTGAAGAAAGATAATATTTCCATCGATTGATCCTCGCGATCAATTGTTGGAACTATGGTCTTATCCAGTCTTTGATTTGAGCGTGGGCTATCATCAAATCAAATCAGAACCAACGATATTCGTAATGTTGTCTTACTCGTGGTTGATCCCTCGAGCATACACCATTACATCTTTTCGTCTGACCAATTCTATCACTGTGTTCACATGATGGTGGAAGTCCAGTGATATGGAATTCTGATGAGTTGCTGTTGAGCCCAGCAGCAGCATTTTGTCTCCCCCATGATTCATGTTGAACATCCAGCTAGTGTTGGAAACTTGTGAGCAATGCTTTCATCATCCGTTCATGGAGCATATGTTCGGATGTAAGAAGTGACTTCCTCTACTTCACGTGCATATGATGCAAGTTGCCGCCCTGAATTTGAGAAAGCTTGTTTTGCTTCCCCTGGAATCATCCCAAGCCAGTCATGCATATGTGCGAAGTATTCTGTGGTCTGGAGACTTGCAACCTTCATTCTATATGCATTCTTAGCACACCAAGCCACTTATTGATTTGTTCAAAGAAAAGAAGGTCATGCGCTAATCCTGAAGGGCCTGGAAGGATATGCACAAGACTTCGTTATCTCAATGATGGTTCCCAATCAGAACTCGGTAGTGTTTTATTGCAAGACTACCATGTGATCATGCTTGTCTAGGACAGCGTGTTCACATGTGTGTAGCAGAACCAGCTCATGTTTTGGAGCTTACTATTGTAGTTCATTTCCCGAGAATCTTGCAATGTCATCTCGTCGATTTGTGTTGCAACTGTTCCTTCTCCAGACATGCTGTTTGAAATATCCTATTACCAACTAGATCTGAATCTCAGGCAGATATGATGGTTGGAACTTCTCCAAGATCTATGATGTAGGTCCCGACAAGGTTGATGTTCTGGCCGACGCACCTAGCCGAAGGATCTATCATTATAGTATCTTGGTTGGGCAATTTGTCCATCTTCTCCACGGGGATTTCATGTAGCTCATTCCATAAGTTGTTCCTTGGGGATTCTTGTGCTCCTGGTTTCCTCGATTAAGCTATAACCGTTAAAACAGTGGAATCACTCTCGTTGAGTTATTCCCAGTTACCAGAATCATTCCCAGCATTTGTGTTTTGTTCCCAGCTTGCACCATCATTGTGCCATCCTATCTTGGGTCCCATCCATTTCCGATGATAAGCAAAATCATCCCTTGTGTTGTCTTCAATAAGGTAATCCACATCATCCATTCTGGCCCGAGAATGTCATTCTTTCGGACTCCTTCAAATGATCGATTGTGAATTGCCATAAGCTGGTATAAAGAGCCTAAGTGATCTTTGAATCAAAGGTAATTCTTTTTGCCACTTAAGGGATGATTCTACGAGCCACCCTCCCTAAGGTGCCCCGTTTTGGAATCATGGCAATTTTCCTCGCTACTTTGAAACCCTCGTCAAATTGTTTCTTCTGTCGCTCCTGATGCATGTTTTGCCTCCCAGCGCCAGAGATGTCTTCATGTCTTATTCCGTGAGCTGATCTTGTGATCATTAAGATGATCCTAAGTTGCTCGAACCTCAAGGATATCAATTCTTCTAAACTTCTTCCTTCTGCTCGTGGTCATGTCGGTTGTAGTTCTCAAGGCAAGACGTCAGGATAAATTTGAAGCAATGAATCAACATCCTCAAGAAGGGCAATTGGATCATGAAGATCGTGTTAGCTTTGTGTCCCCTTTGTCTTCTTACCTCATGTCTCGAATCTCGGGACGAGATTCTTGTTTAGTGGGGGTGAGTTGTCACATCCCTAGTTCTGGCCTGACCTATGCTAGCTTCCATGTGAGCATCATGTTTAAATTCAAATGAAACTTGAATTGAGAAATTTTCAAAAGCCTCAGAAAACCTCTAAAAATAACCAACATTTAAATCTCATCAAGTGAGTCCAAGAAAATGTTCATGTTATTCTTTAAAAATATTGGCATGAGGTAAAATTGAAACCAATATTTTCGGAATCACAGAAATATTTATTTTGGGCCTTTGACTTAAACCAATGACATATTTGAGTTGAATTTATTTCTGTTATATAAGAAATAAAGTTCAAATATTTTTGTAAGTTTCCTGTGACCTTGGACTAGTTCCTGAGCTCACATACAATTTACAGAAAGTTTAAAAAATGATTTGATGTTTTAATTCAAATCAAAACCAATTGCAGAAAATAGAAAACATTAATAAATAGAAAAACCGAAGAGAGAGAGAGAGCCTACCTGGGGCACTTACCTGGCGCCACCAACCGGCCCAGCACTGTAGCTGGCCGGGCCAGCCCACCACCGCCTCCTCCATGTCGCCTTCCTCCTTGCGCCAGTAGGCAGGGGCGCATGCCCAACGCGCGCGCACCGCCGCCCGTGCCACCTCCTGCTTCTTTCCGCTTTCCCCTCGTCGCCCTGGGCCTCCCTCGCGACGCCACGCAGCCCCGACCGCTCACTCACTCTCTCCCGTGCTTCTCCCCCCGTCCTCTGCTCTCTCCCATGCCACACCCGAGCGCACCCAACGCCGCCGTTCGCTGCCACCACGGCCACCGACCACCCCTCGCCCTGCCGATGAGTCCATAAGTTCCGCCGCGTCGTCCTCGACCTCCTCGCCGAGCTACGCAACGCCGGACGCCCTGAAGCCTCGCCAATGCCGCCGTTTCCGACCTCGGCTGCCGGAGATCCCCCTCGATGCTCCGCTCGCTCTGGTGCCTCCCCGAGCTCGCCGAGGCCAACGCTGCACCCGCTGTGAGCTCCTGTGCTGTTTCCCCCTCTCCCCTGGCCCGTTTTCTTCCTCTAACACCGATGCCCATTGTGGCCGAGAGCTTCTCGCTGCCGGCCATGGTGTAGCCGTGGCCACAACCACCGCAGCTCGTTCCCGATCCCACCATCGTGCCCAGCACGATCTCATGAGCCCGTAGACACCCAGAGCGCCTCCTCCCGTGCTCTGTAGCGCCACCCCAAGCTTGCCTGCTGCCGCCGCCAAACCTCGTCGCCGGCCACTTTTCTGGCCACCCCAGCACCTACCACCGCCGCCAATAGATGCGCGCTACTGCGCGCATTCGACCGCAACAAACCACGGCCGAAACGATGCCATGTGGCTCGTTTCTGAGCCCTCCGCCACGTCTGGACTCGCCGGCGGCTAAACACCGGCGACCGCTGACCCGTTGACCGGCGTGGGTTGACCCCACTGCCCGGTTTGACTTCCCCCTCCCTCTCACTGACTTGCAGGCCCCGCCCGACTAATTACTCTAGTTAGCACTAATTAACTAGTTAGGTTAGTTACTACACCACTGACCAGTGGGCCCAGGCCCTAACTAACCTAGACTAGTGCTAACGTAACACTAACTAACTCTGTTAGTTAGCTGTTATACTGACATGTGGGTCCCAGCCGTCAGGTTTGACCTGGGCTGGCGCCTTTGACCTGCTGACGTCACCCTGACGCAACGCTGATGCATTAATTCAATTACTGGAATTATTCTTATACAGGAAATTCCGGAAAATAGTACAAACTTCTAAAATTCATAGAAATTCAACCGTAACTCCAAATGAGATAAATTATATATGAAAAATGATCAGAAAAATCCAATCTATCCATCTGTACCATTTTCATGCATGATAGAACAACTTAGGGCTGCTGTTTAGGCCAAATCTTATAATGGCATTTAAACCTTCACATATGGAGTTTGAATTTGAACCTAGGGTTCAAACCAACTTCATTTAATCTGCTGCTAGTTGCATTAGCCCAAAACACATTCTTATTGCCATGTCATTTGCATGCATCATATTGTTGCATATTTCCATGTATGATTGTGTATCGATGTGTTCTTTGTGGTAGGTTCTGCCTCCGGGGATATCACAAGTATCCAACTGAAGGGCAGTATCCCACTACCACTCTGTCAGGCAAGCAAAACCCCCTTGTTCATTCCGATACAATCCCACTCTCTCACTCCTGCTCTCTTTTACTGCATTAGGACAACATAGATTCATCTGTTACTTGCTGTGGTAGATGAACCCCTTTTATCCTCTGCATGACCTGTCATTGCCACAGTAAATAGATGAAACCCACTAGCATGAGTAGGAGTTGTTTGAGCCCTGATGTGCCTACTCATTCATGCTTGTTTGTCATGCCTGCTATTGCTTAGAGTTGTGTCAGGTCTGATTCATCCGGGATGAATCAGAGGTGTGTGAACATGTCCTACTGCGTGTGAGCTAAGTGTGTGAACACGATTTGGTAAAGGTATCGGTGAGAGGCCATGTAGGAGTACATGGTGGGTTGTCTCATTGAAGCCGTCCTCAGGAACTGAGTTCTGTGTTTGTGATCCATGAAACAGCTACTACCATGCATTCGGCCCTGAAATATGACCCCGCTCGACTTCTTAATCACCCTTGTCCTCTGTCCAGGAGTTGCAAGTAGTTTATGGTGTTTGTAGTATCTTTGGAGGCCGTGCGTGAGCGCCGACCAAAGGGTGGGCTGTGATGTGGTAGGCACGTGGCACGGTGTACCGGGCGCCCGTTTGGTGTCTCGGGAACCCTGCACACATCGTTTGGGGCTGTGAGCGAAACTCCGGCCGGATCTCCTCGCGGATGGAACCCGAATAGGCGATAAACCTGGACTAGAGACTTGAGTGTTTAGGTAGGTCGTGGTCTACACAAACGTCGGCTTTCGCTTGAAGTCTGCTGAGCACATGTCGTGTGCAGATGCTAAGTGGTGGAAACATGTATGAAGAAGTACACCCCTGCAGGGTTAACATCATCTATTCGAATAGCCGTGTCCGCGGTAAAGGACTTCTGGGTTGCCTATAACAGTTCATAGACAAGTGAAAGTGGATACTCTAAAATATGCAAGATAAGTAAGAGTGCTATGGATGGCGTTCTCGTAGGGAGACGGGAGCGGATCCATAGTGGTGTATTGATATGGTGAATATGTGGACTTGTGTGCGCCACCTCAAAAGAGTTACTTGCAGTCGTAGTTTAGGATAGCCACCGAGTCAAAGCTGGCTTGCTGCAGTTAAACCCCACCATCCCCTTTGTTGATAATGATGCATATGTAGTTAGTTCTGATGTAAGTCTTGCTGGGTACATTTGTACTCATGTTTGCCTATTTTATGTTTTTTGCAGAGAGACTTCAGTCTCGCTAGTAGTTCCATGTGGACTTCAACGTTTAGTTTGTTACCTTAGCTACAATCTTGTTCCCTCGGCAGGATCTAGTAGATAGTCAGGCTTCTCAGCCTTTTTCATTTGTAGATGTCTGTACTCAGACATGTTAAGCTTCCGCTTGTGCTTTGACTTGTATGCTCTAAATGTTGGGTCATGAGACCCATGTTTGTAATATCTCGCTCCTCGGAGCCTATTGAATAAAATACTTGAGTTGTAGAGTCATGTTGTGATGCCATGTTGTAATTGCACATATCGAGCATATTGTGTGTATGTTATTGAAATGCTTGGTATGTGTGGGATCTAACTATCTAGTTGTTTATCCTTAGTAGCCTCTCTTACCGGGAAATGTCTCCTAGTGCTTCCACTGAGCCATGGTAGCTTGCTACTACTCCGGAACACTTAGGCTGGCCGGCATGTGTCCTTCTTCGTTCCTGTGTCTGTCCCTTCGGGGAAATGTCACACGATGAATACTGGAGTCCTTTTAGCCCGCTACAGCCCGGTTCACCAGAGTCCTGCTAGCCCAGTGCTACAGCCTGGATTCACTCGCTGATGACCAACACGTTCGACGCTGGGTCATGGATGCGTGTCCCTGTAGGTTTGTGCCACTTTCGGTTTACGACTAGCCATGTCAGCCAGGGCTCCTTATCATATGGATGCTAGCGACACTATCATATATGTGTGCCAAAAGGCGCAAACGGTCCCGGGCAAAGGTAAGGCAACACCCGTGGGAATACCGTGCGTGAGGCCGCAAAGTGATATGAGGTGTTACATGCTAGATCGATGTGGCATTGAGTCGGGGTCCTGACACGCCTTAGGGGGCTGATCAGCGGTATAATTAGGCACTTTACGTGGACCCTTGAAATCCTTGGGCAGCCGCACATTACGTAGAGCCGGGGTGAGGCATGGTACTCCCCAAGAGCTAAAGGCCGAACCACGTTCAACTGACGCTGCTGGCTGAACTGGAGCGGGTTGATTCTGGTATTGCGCTGCTAACTGCGCTGCTAACTCTGCTTCGCGCCGTGCTCTGCCGTTGTTCACCACATCCTGAGCATTCAAACCGCCGTGCGCTGGATTAGGCCCACGAGGGGCATCACAACACGGCACACTGCTTGACACGGCCGGTTCGTCCCTATGCCTGCTATAACTCTTGCTCGGACGGGGGGTTGAATGTATCCTGTCTCGGCTATAGGAATAAGCCTGCTGTTGCACAACAGCAGTTTGAAGAAGATCCCTAGCCCGTCATGTCTCAACTGCTGCTAGTGAGTCACCCTCCATCAGAATAGCTGCCAAACGCGATGCTGTAGCAATCATATTATCCAAAGGGCTAGAGAAGTGACCTGGTGGCGTTGTTAAATATTGCGGCGGGTTGTCCGTCCGTCGAGCTGGGTCCATCATCCGTGGCTGATCCGGCGCCGCCCCAGGTGCCTCGGTCCGGTTTACTGTAGCCGGATTACTGGGCCCAGCTCCTAGCGTATTGAAGAGATTCATACCCTCGTAAATCTGCGGCAGACGAGACCGGTACTTCCTTCTCATTACTTCATTTGACGCGTTCTGATCCAACATAAGCTGGTAATTTTGCGCCTGGATCTGTTGTGATTGGGCATCTAAAGCGGCCCGCTCTTCAGCCATCCTGGCCTCCTCAGCCGCCAAGTCCGCCTTGGACTGAGTTATCTGATCCGTTAGCTTTTAACATCCGCATTATGCTGAACTTGGGTCTCCGGGGTGACTGCTGTGGTCAACAATGTCATCAAGGCGTCCAGCAAACCGGCAAGAACTTGAGCCGGTCGGCGCGCCGGGCCTCCTGCCGCGGCTGCCGATCCGGAGATCATTGCTGCTGTAGATGAAGAATGCACGGTGGGTTGCGTACCGACCATGAAGATTGCAACCTGGTTTGGCGGTTCAAAGGGGCCCGGAATACTGTCGCCATCGGAATATCCCCCAACTCGCCCATCTTGCAATTAGTATAGTGACTCGGTTTCGCCAGTGGATGATTCACCATCTGAGTAGATGGTCGTCTCACCGTCGGACACCGGTTCAGATTCCGCACCATGGATGAACCCTACGAACGCACGCTTCATGGCAGGCTGAACCCGGGCTGGATTTGCACGCTGAGCCGTCTCGACGAGGTCGGTGGAGATGTCCGGCTCAGGGCCCGGTTCGCCGATCTTGCCGATGAAAACGTGAATTCGGCCAAAGGGAACCCGGTACCCGTACTCGATTGAGCCGGCCTCGGGGCCCCAGCCTGCGTCGTCGATGTAGAGCTTGCCGCGACGACTCTTGGTCATCCGGCCAACCGCGTACCCTTTGAGTCCTTCAAAGTTTCCATTTAAGAACTCGAAACCATTGTGCGATAGCCCCAGGGTGGGCGCCAACTATCGTGGAATTAACACATCAGATGTCCTAGCAGAAGGACTTAGTCGTGGAGCCATCACAACGAGATTAGCTTAAAGGGGTTAAACCGGACAAGGGACATGAGAGTTTTATACTAGTTCGGCCCCTTACGATGAAGGTAAAAGCCTACGTCTAGTTGTGATGGAATTATTGGGGTTTCGATGACCAGGGAGCGAATACGCTTTGCCTGGGTCTCGATTTGTTGTTTCTTGTCCCTGAACCGCCGCCGGGTCGTCCCTTTATATACACAGGTTGACGCCTGGCCAGTTTACAGCATCCCGAGGCCGGCTCATACAAGTGTCCGGCTCGGTCTCTTCCTTTCCCTAACTTACAATACAAGTTATACGACTATGGCGGTTTACAACTATGGGCGCTAATCCGCCTTTGGGCTCTGGGCCTCTAAGCTTTACTAGTAGAGCGCCATCTTCTTTTATCTTCATGGGCTTCAATATGGATGAGCATGAACCGGCCCCTCCTGGGCGGTTTATACTCAGTAGTTATATCCTCAACAGTAGATATAGGTATTTGTAATTTGAAAATATAAAAACAGCAAGGTAACAAGTGGTAAAAGTGAGCGTAAACGGTATTGCAATGGTAGGAAACAAGGCCTAGGGTTCATACTTTCACTAATGCAAGTTCTCTCAACAATAATAACATATTTGGATCATATAACTATCCCTTAACATGCAACAAAGAGTCACTCCAAAGCCACTAATAGCGGAGAACAAACAAAGAGATTATGGTAGGGTACGAAACCACCTCAAAGTTATCCTTTCTGCTCGATCTATTCAAGAGTCCGTAGTAAAATAACACGAATCTATTCTTTCCGTTTAATCTACCATAGAGCTCATACTAGAATAACACCTTAAGACACAAATCAACCAAAACCCTAATGTCACCTAGATACTCCATTGTCACCTCAAGTATCCATGGGCATGATTATATGATATGCATCACACAATCTCAGATTCATCTATTCAACCAACACAAAGTACTTCAAAGAGTGCCCCAAAGTTTCTACCGGAGAGTCAAGACGAAAATGTGTGCCAACCCCTATGCATAAGTTCATGGGCGGAACCCGCAAGTTGATCACCAAAACATACATCAAGTGGATCACGTGATATCCCATTGTCACCTCAGATAAGCACGGCAAGACATACATCAAGTGTTCTCAAATCCATAAAGACTCAATCCAATAAGATAACTTCAAGAGGAAAACTCAATTCATCACAAGAGAGTAGAGGGGGAGAAACATCATAAGATCCAACTATAATAGCAAAGCTCGCGATACATCAAGATCGTGCCATAGAGAGAACACGAGAGAGAGAGAGAGAGAGAGAGAGAGAGAGAGAGAGATCAAACACATAGCTACTGGTACATACCGTCAGCCCCGAGGGTGAACTACTCCCTCCTCGTCATGGAGAGCGCCGGGATGATGAAGATGGCCACCGGTGAGGGATGCCCCCCCTCCGGCAGGGTGCCGGAACGGGCTCCCGAGAGGTTTTTGGTGGCTAGAGAGGCTTGCAGCGGTGGAACTCCCGATCTATTGTTGTCTTCGAAGGTTTAGGGTATATGGACTTATATAGGCGAAAGAAGTCAGTCGGGGGAGCCTCGAGGGGCCCACGAGACAGGGGGCGCGCCCAGTAGGGGGGCGGCCCCACCCTCGTGGCCACCTCGAAGCTTCCTTGACTTCAACTCCAAGTCTCCTGGATCACGTTCGTTCCAAAAATCACGCTCCCAAGGTTTCATTCCGTTTGGACTCCGTTTGATATTCCTTTTCTTCGAAACACTGAAATAGGCAAGAAAACAACAATCTGGGTTGGGCCTCCTGTTAATAGGTTAGTCCCAAAAATAATATAGAAGTGTATAATAAAGCCCATAAACATTCAAAACAGATAATAAAATAGCATGAATTGGAGACGTATTAGCATCTTGGCCACAAGCATAGCAAGCATCATCAAAAAGGGATATATCAAGAGAATCAACGGGATCATAACAATCTTCATAGCAATCATCCTTCGGTAAGCACGAAGGGGAATTAAACAATGTATGAGTTGAAGAGTTACTCTCATTTTAGAAGGTTGGCACGGGTGATCAATCCGTTCTTCCTCCTTTTGTTCTTCGCTCTCCTCCTCATCTTTTTCATCTAATGATCTCACAGTTTCAGTAATTTCTTCTTCCATAGATTCCTGCAAAATATTAGTCTCTTCTTGGACAGCGGAGACTTCCTCAATAAATGCATCAATATTTGAATTGAATTCATAATTCTCATAGCAATATTTAAGTATAGCAAAATTTTCAGGTCTATAAACAGCATCATCAAGATTTTCACATGTTTTAAACAAAGATTCAATTTCATAAGCACCCATAAAAGCAACAAATTCTTCTATTTGTTCCACATCATAGTAATCATATATACCATTACCATAAGAAGCTAAGGTTTCATTATCATTAAATTCGCATGAAAAGGAAAGGTGTGGAGCCTTCATCCTAGAGCAGCATGTATAATCATATCTCAAGCATAGTTCCCGAGCATACCAACGCAACATATAAATTTTATCCCATAATAGTTTCCCTTTTTGTGTCAAGTGATAATCCCTAAAGTATTCACGTTGATCCTGTTGAGGAACGTTGCAGAAAATAAAAAAATTCTACGCATCACCAAGATCAATCTATGGAGTCATCTAGCAACAAGAGAGAGGAGTGCATCTACATACCCTTGTAGATTGCGAGCGGAAGCGTTCAAGAGAACGAGGTTGATGGAGTCGTACTCATCATGATCCAAATCACCGATGATCCTAGCGCCGAACGGACGGCACCTCCGCGTTCAACACATGTATGGTTGGAGAAGACGTCTCCTCCTTCTTGATCCAGCAAGGGGGAGGGAGAGGTTGATGGAGATCTGGCAGCACGACGATGCGGTGATCTCGGCAGGGCTTCGCCAAGCTCAGCGAGAGGGAGGCGCCAGGGGCTAGGGTGCACAGCCCTCCCTCCCCCTCTTTATATAGGGGCCCTGGGGGGGGGGCGCCGGCCCCTAGAGATCCCTTCTCAAGGGGGGGGGGCAAGGGGGGGACTTGCCCCCCAAGCCAAGTGGGGCGCCCCCACCCCTAGGGTTTCCAACCCTAGGCGCAGGGGGAGGCCCAAGGGGTGCACCAGCCCACCAGGGGCTGGTTCCCTTCCCACTTCAGCCAATGGGGCACTCCGGGATAGGGGGCCCCACCCGGTGGACCCCTGGGACCCTTCCGGTGGTCCCGGTACAATACCGGTGACCCCGAAACTTTCCTGGTGGCCGAAACTGACTTCCTATATACAAATCTTCACCTCCGGACCATTCCGGAACTCCTCGTGACGTACGGGATCTCATCCGGGACCCCGAACAACTTTCGGGTTACCACATACTAATATCTCTACAACCCTAGCATCACCGAACCTTAAGTGTGTAGACCCTACGGGCTCGGGAGACACGCAGACATGACCGATTCGACTCTCCGGCCAATAACCAACAGCGAGATCTGGATACCCATGTTGGCTCCCAGATGCTCCTCGATGATCTCATCGGATGAACCACGATGTTGAGGATTCAAGTAATCCCATATACAATTCCCTTTGTCAATCGGTACGTTACTTGCCTGAGATTCGATCGTCGGTATCCCAATACCTCGTTCAACCTCGTTACCGGCAAGTCACTTTACTCATAACATAATGCATGATCCTACGACCAACCACTTGGTCACATTGAGCTCATTATGATGATGCATCACCGAGTGGGCCCAAAGATACCTCTCTGTCATACTGAGTGAATATGTGTAACATCACGTTCGAGATTCATTAAGAATAAACCATTGACCAGCGGGCATGACCATAAAACATATCTATCATATAAATAGAACAACCATTATTCTCGGATTTAAATGAGTAGCCATCTCGTATTAAACGAGATCCAGATACAATGTTCATGCTCAAAGCTGGCACTAAATAACAATTATTATGGTTTAAAACTAATCCCGTAGGTAAATGTAGAGGTAGCGTGCCGACGGCGATCACATCGACCTTGGAACCATTCCCGACGGGCATCGTCACCTCGTCCTTCGCCAGTCTCCGCTTATTCTGTAGCTCCTGTTTTGAGTTACAAATATGAGCAACCGCACCGGTATCAAATACCCAGGAGCTACTACGAGTACTGGTAAGGTACACATCAATTACATGTATATCACATATACCTTTGGTGTTGCCGGCCTTCTTGACTGCTAAGTACTTGGGGCAGTTCCACTTCCAGTGTCCGCTTCCCTTGCAATAAAAGCACTCAGTCTCAGGTTTGGGTCCATGCTTTGGCTTCTTCTCGGCAACTAGCTTACCGGGCGCGACAACTCCCTTGCCATCCTTCTTGAAGTTCTTCTTACCCTTGCCTTTCTTGAAACTAGTGGTTTTATTGACCATCAACACTTGATGTTCCTTTTTGATCTCCACCTCCGCTGATTTCAACATTGAATATACCTCAGAATGGTTTTCACCATCCCCTGCATATTGAAGTTCATCACAAAGCTCTTGTAGCTAGGTGGGAGTGACTGGAGGAGTCTGTCGACCACTGCGTCATCCGGGAGATTAACTCCCAGTTGAGATAAGCGGTTGTGCAACCTAGATATTTTGATTATGTGCTCACTAACAGAACCATTCACCTCCATCTTACAACTGTAGAACTTGTCGGAGACTTCATATCTCTCAACCCGGGCGTGAGCTTGGAAAACCATTTTCAGCTCTTGGAACATCTCATATGCTCCGTGCTGCTCAAAACGCTTTTGGAGCCCCGGTTCTAAGTTGTAAAGCATGCCGCACTGAACCAGGGAGTAATCATCACTACGCGACTACCAGGCGTTCATAACGTCTTGAGTTGCTGGGAAAATGGGTGCTTCACCTAGCGGTGCATCTAGGACATATGCTTTCTTGGAAGCTATGAGGATGATCCTCAAGTTCCGGACCCAGTCCGTATAGTTGCTGCCATCGTCTTTCAGCTTGGTTTTCTCTAGGAACGCATTGAAGTTGAGGGCAACATTAGCGTGGGCCATTTGATCTACAAGACATATTGCAAAGATTTTAGACTAAGTTCATGATAATTAAGTTCATCTAATCAAATTATATAATGAACTCCCACTCAGATAGACATCCCTCTAGTCATCTAAGTGATCCATGATCCGAGTCAACTAGGCCGTGTCCGATCATCACGTGAGATGGACTAGTCATCATCGGTGAACATCTTCATGTTGATCGTATCTTCTATACGACTCATGTTTGACCTTTCGGTCTCTTGTGTTCCGAGGCCATGTCTGTACACGCTAGGCTCGTCAAGTCAACCTAAGTGTTTTGCATGTGTAAATCTGGCTTACACCTGTTGTATGTGAACGTTAGAATCTATCACACCCGATCATCACGTGGTGCTTCGAGACAACGAACTTTCGCAATGGCGCACAGTTAGGGGGAACACTTTCTTGAAATTATTATGAGGGAGCATCTTATTTACTACCGTCGTACTAAGCAAATAAGAAGCAAAACATGATAAACATCACATGCAATCAAATAGTGACATGATATGGCCAATATCATTTTGCTCCTTTTGATCTCCATCTTCGGGGCGCCATGATCATCATTGTCACCGGCATGACACCATGATCTCCATCATCATGATCTCCATCATCGTGTCTTCATGAAGTTGTCACGCCAACGATTACTTCTACTTCTATAGCTAACTGTTTAGCAATAATGTAAAGTAATTACATGGCGTTATTCAATGACACGCAGGTCATACAAAAAATAAAGACAACTCCTATGGCTCCTGCCGGTTGTCATACTCATCGACATGCAAGTCGTGATTCCTATTACAAGAACATGATCAATCTCATACATCACATATATTTCATTCATCACATCCTTTTTGGCCATATCACATCACAAGGCATATGCTGCAAAACAAGTTAGACGTCCTCTAATTGTTGTTGCATGTTTTTACGTGGCTACTATAGGTTACTAGCAAGAACGTTTCTTACCTACACCAAAACCACAACGTGATATGCCAATTTCTATTTACCCTTCATAAGGACCCTTTTCATCAAATCCGTTCCGACTAAAGTGGGAGAGACAGACACCCGCTAGCCACCTTATGCAACTAGTGCATGTCAGTCGGTGGAACCTGTCTCACGTAAGCATACGTGTAAGGTCGGTCCGGGCCGCTTCATCCCACGATGCCGCCGAAACAAGATAAGACTAGTAGTGGCAAGAAAATTGACAAAACCAACGCCCACAACAATCTTGTGTTCTACTCGTGCATAGAAACCACGCATAGACCTGGCTCATGATGCCACTGTTGGGGAATGTTGCAAAAAATAAAAAATTTCTATGCATCACCAAGATCAATCTATGGAGTCTTCTAGCAACGAGAGAGAGGAGTGCATCTACATACCCTCGTAGATCGCGAGCGGAAGCGTTCAAGAGAACGAGGTTGATGGAGTCGTACTCATCGTGATCCAAATCACCGATGATCCTAGCGCCGAATGGACGGCACCTCCGCGTTCAACACACGTACGGTTGGGCAAGACGTCTCCTCCCTCTTGATCCAGCAAGGGGGAGGGAGAGGTTGATGGAGATCCAGCAGCACGACGGCGTGGTGGTGGAAGCAGCGGTGATCTCGGCATGTGTCGGTGTCAAAACCGGCGGATCTCGGGTAGGGGGTCCCGAACTGTGCGTCTAGGCGGATGGTAACAGGAGACAAGGGACACGATGTTTTTTAGCCAGGTTCGGGCCCTCTCGATGGAGGTAAAACCCTACTCCTACCACGAGATCAGAGAGGCTAAACCCTAGAAGCTAGCCTATGGTATGATTGTTGTTCTGTCCTACGGACTAAAACCCTCCGGTTTATATAGGCACCGAAGAGGGTTAGGGTTACACAGAGTCGGTTACAATGGTAGGAGATCTACATATCCATATCGCCAAGCTTGCCTTCCACGCCAAGGAAAGTCCCATCCGGACACGGGACGAAGTCTTCAATCTTGTATCTTCATAGTCCAGGAGTCCGGCCAAAGGCTATAGTCCGGCCATCCGGACACCCCTAATCCAGACTCCTCAAGAGCCCCCTAACCAGGCTTCAATGACGACGAGTCTGACATGCACATTGTCTTCGGCATTGCAAGGCGGGTTCCTCCTCCGAATACTTCATAGAAGATTTTGAACACAAGGATAGTGTCCGGCTCTACAAAATAAGTTCCACATACCACCGCAGAGAGAATAATATTTACACAAATTCAATCTGCTGACGTATTCCGTGGTGTGACATCACACCACGGCCAAGCCTTTATTTGAATCGTTTTTACTGTCCCACCTCAGCGCGTTTAGCGATGCGGTTTCCTTGGCACGTCTTGTCAAAGCAGAGATCGTGTCCCCTTATTCCGGGATTCTCATCAATGCGGGCGTGGGTAACCCAACCGTGCCCGTTGGCACGTCACCTCTATCGAAGGCGAGTCCCGAACGGTCACGGGGAAGGCTCTTGGTATTGAACCTCTTTATAAAGAGACCAAGGCTCCACTCCTTTCTTTCAATCTCAATCGAATCCGCCCCTCGCCTCGAGTTCCAACACCCAAAGCTCCAGATTCAAGCGCTTCAGACCTTCGATGATGTCCGGCTCCGACCTGCAAGGCTGATGGATGCCTTCCTCTATTACGGAAGAAGACGTGCTAAAGCTAAGAGATGACAGGTATCTAACCGGCAAAATTTCGCATACGCTGCCTGCCCAAGGGCTGGTTATTCCCACTCCCAAGCCTGGCGAAAGCATAGTGTTCGCGTCTCACTTTCTTCGGGGGCTAGGCTTCCCGACGGACCCCTTCGTGAGGGGGCTCATGTTTTATTATGGGTTGGAATTTCACAACTTGGATCCGGAGTCCATCCTCCACATCTCATCGCTCATTGTCGTATGCGAAGCCTTCCTCCGCATTACCACTCACTTCGCATTGTGGCTCAAGACTTTCAAAGTGGAGACGAAGATGATCAAAGGGCAGCAGGCAGAGTGCAGAGGGGCTGTTATAAGCAAGAATGCTGATGCTCCGTGGCCCGAGGGCTCTTTTCAAGAGGAGCTCAGCCTATGGCAACAAGAGTGGTTTTATATCACAGCTCCCAGGGGCACCAAATGGGTGGCGCCACCTGCCTTTCGCTCGGGTCCTCCACCGCGGCTGGCGTCATGGGTCAATAAAGGACTTGACCGGGGGCCGTCCAAGGATGTGCCCTTGCTGCAGGGCCGCATTCAAGATCTCCTAGAGAGAGATCACTCTAGTCGTAGTAGCATAGGTCATGCTGATTCGTCGCATCCTGCCCTGCAAACATCGCCCCCTCCACCTGTGGGAATTTAACCCGGAGGGACCACGAGCTCTCCAACATTTTATGGGCGCGTGTAGGATCGAAAGTATGTCTAGAGGGGGGTGATTAGACTACTCGACAATATAAAAGTTTAGCCTTTTGATTAGGACAAGTTTTTAGCAAGTTCACAATGATGACCAAGTCAAGTATCACCCTACACATGCAATTCTAGAGTAATGGCAGCGGAAAGTAAATTGCACATATAGTAAATAGAGGTGGAGAAGAGCAAACGCAATTTGGAGACACGGAGATTTTTCTCGTGGTTCCGATAGGTGGTGCTATCGTCAATCCACGTTGATGGAGACTTCAACCCACGGAGGGTAACGGCTGCGAGAGTCCACGGAGGGCTCCACCCACGAAGGGTCCACGAAGAAGCAACCTTGTCTATGCCATCATGGCATACGCCCACGGAGGACTAGCCTTACTCGGGGTAGATCTTCACGAAGTAGGCGATCTCCTTGCCCTTACAAACTTCTTGGTTCAACTCCACATCTTGACGGAGGCTCCCAAGCGACACCTAACCAATCTAGGAGGCACCACCCTCCAAAAGGTAATAGATGGTGTTGGTGATGATGAACTCCTTGCTCTTGTGCTTCAAATGATAATCTCCCCAACACTCAACTCTCCTCACTGATTTGGCTGTGGTGGAAGAAAGGATTGAGTGGAAAGCAACTTGGGAAGGCTAGAAATCAAGTTTCATATGGTGGGAGTGGAGCAACTTGATCTCAACACAAGGGTAGGTAGTTTTCTTCTCGAAATGTAAGGTAGGAGTGGTAGTTCTTTCGATGGCTCTCTCCACGAATGAAGAGGAGGTGGAGGGTATTTATAGCCTCCACACAAAATCCAACTGCTACACACATTTGACCAATCTCGGTCAGACCGAAGTTGACAACTCGGTGAGACCGAAAGTTCAAATCTTGTGAACGTTGGGATTTTCGGTGGGACCGAAAATACAATCTCGGTGAGTCCGATTCTTCCAAAGACTAGGGTTTGCCATTCTCGGTGGGACCGACTTTATCATCTCGGTGACACCGATTTGATTACAGAAGGTTACAGAAGGTTGGCAACACTAGTTTCGGTGAGACCGAGTTTGGAATCGGAAAAACCGAAATTTCTAGGGTTTGGCTTTGTGGCTGAGGTGGTTCATCTCGGTGTGACTGAGTTTATGGAATCGGTGGGACCGAGATTACTTATGAGTATATGTTGGAATGAAAGATTGCTGATAGTTTGGGAGATAGATCACTAAGCACTTTGAGCAACCAGATCATTATCATAACCTCATCCCCTTTTAATAGTATTGGCTTTCCTATAGACTCAATGTGATCTTGGATCACTAAACCAAAAATGGAGTCTTGAGCTTTTGCCAATGCTTTCCTTAGCATTTTGAGGGGTCCACATCTTCAGTCATTGCCATACCCATATCACTGAACTTTCTGAAATGATACTCAAGAAACTATTAGTTCAATGATATATATGTTGTTATTAATTACCAAAACCACCTGGGGATTAGTTGCACTTTCAATCTCCCCCTTTTTGGTAATTGATGACAACATATAGATCAAAGCTTCGACAAATGATATAATCAATGAATAATATCGTCGCTTTGAGAAGTATGTGATAAGCAAGAGCTCCCCCTAAATTTGTGCATTATTTAAGATTTGCGTTTGAATGCAAATGCACAATCGATTAGGATCATGGGTCACTCTTCCATGTCACATACATCTTGGTGGAGCGCACAAAATGATAAGAATGAATAACATGCACCCAATCACCAAGACATGAGTAAATGATCATACAAGATATGAGTAGCATATGATAAGCATTAAGCACACATTAAGGCATAGTATGATCAAGCACTCATCAAAGTAGAGCAAACGTAGTATCAAACACACAGAATGTCTCGGAAAACTGAAAAGGTATCTCAAAGAAACCGCAAATGAAAGAGCAAAAGCGAGCACTCTCTCTCTCTCTCTCGAAGTCCTATGATCTATACAATTTCTCCCCCTTTGGCAACAAGTTACCAAAAAGTTCGAAAGGTATAGAGCTAAACGTCACTAGGGACTCTGCTGGCGGCTCTGTGCAGGTTGATGGAGTTGAGATAGCTGCATCTGCAAAGGCTTCGGCTGAGGTCTGTGGAGCTGGAGGAGTGGACACTGGAGCTGGAGCTGGAACTGATGGAGCTGTGGGAGGTGCTGATGCAGTAGCCCTGGTGTCTGTCACTGGAATAGCAGCTGATCTGGGTCTTGTGGGAACCGGAGCAGGCTGCTCATAGTCATCCTGGACAAGGTCATCCTGCATCTCCTTCATGAGCTCTTCCTTCTCCCTCTTGGCTTCCTCGATATCTGCCTCAAGCTTGTTGACGGTGACTTGCACTTCAGTCAGCTTGACATCCAGAGCATGGAACTTGTCTTCAACTATCCTCTCAAGACTCTCCTGAGACTGCACTATGCTGGCCAGGCGTAGTTCAATCCTCTGGGTAGCTTCAAGGAGCTGTTCTCCAACACTCTTGGGTTTAGCTGCTGCTGCTGCTTCCTTCTCAGCTTTAGCTTGTTTGGCAGCTTCAGACTTAGCTTGACCTTCAACAGACGTGGGATCATCCTCAGTCATCACAACTTCATTGTCCTCATGCTCAGGCTGCAGTGGCAAGTGGGGTCTATCCAACAAGTAGGTGCCCGTGCCAAACTTGGCATTGATAAGCATCTGAATGTGCGGGGCAAAACAACATGACCTCTTCTGGTCTGCTGCTGTCCTCTTGATAGTCTCAACTATCAGGTCCATCACCTTGAAAGGTGCCTTCTGATCTAGTATATGCAGCATGTTGATAGAATAGCCTCTTATCATGCGATGATCTCGGACTTGGGCATCAAGGTATGCCTCGAAATTGTGTTTGTGGTTGGGAGACCTGCTCGAGATGATACACCGAGCCGAGCTTCGAACTCTACATCCTTAGCTGGTACCTCATTGTACATGTTCTTCATAGACTCATGGTTTTTCTTGGGAATTCCATAGACATCAACATCATCTTCTCTTGACACTTTGGAGCATTCAGCGAGGCTGCCCACTCTTCAACAGTTGAAGAGAATCTCTGCCTTCATCATCCATACAATCCTCGCCATCCGGATAGAAATGAGTCAGGCATAGAATTGCATGATCATCTCATCATTCCAAGTCACGTTTCGACCAACGAACTCAGCAACACCACATGCAGTGAAGCTCTCATGCACATGTGGAAAGTAGTCTCTGTGCTCTTCACTGTCAATATATGCCCAGTCAACGTATCTAGTGTCAGCAACAATGGGCTTCTTGTCCATGAGCACAGTCTCATAGAAATCTTGCTGCTCTCTGGTGTGGAACCTTGGGTCAACAGCAGTCCTTCTCCTTATGGCATATGGATCAGCTTGTCTCCATAGCCTGAGACCTTTGTCTTTCCTTTCCTTCATGTTTTCAGCTCGAGGATGAGCATCATTGTGGACAGGCAATCTTTGACGGAGTTTCAGCAATACAGGTGCCTCATCATCTGACTCAGCTGGTGGCACATTGTCTTTCTTCTTCTCTGAAGCAGGAATGTTTCTGACAGTCTTCTTGGGCTTGGAAGCAGGCTTGGCTTGAGCTGCCTTTGCTGGAGCTGATGGCTTAGACTTAGTAGGTGCTCCTGCCTCTGGAATCTCAATTGGTGATTCAGATCTGTTCTGGCTGTCACTGGCATCTGACATGGCTGACAACCTGTGAATAGATTAGGTATAGGCAGAATAGAAGAGTTATCACAAACTGCGAGAAGATTTTGCAAAAGAATGAGTTCAAATTTCAGTTTTAGGTTTTCACAGAATGCATTTCGGTCGGACCGAGTCTAAAATTCGTGAATCCAAGTGTCTAAACAGAACCATTCACACCACTTTCGGTTGGACCGAAATGGGTTTCGATCTTGCCGAGAACACTAGGGTTTCACTAAATCCTCATTTCGGTCGTACCGATTTGCACAACTTCGGTTGGACCGAAAAGTGCGGTCAATGGCGAGAGGCCAAATCGGTCATCCGAGAATGTAGAATCGGTCACACCGAGATGTGTTCGCGAAACCTAACCCTAAAACTTTTACTCGAATTTCGTTCTAAGAACTAATCTGCAAGATAGGAAGATCTCAAACGTGGCAAGAAGCTAGGCAAACCAATCGTGTATTGAATCGGAGGTTGAAACACGAGAGGATCAAACTCACCCTAACTTGGTGGAGTTTCTCTCACGGTGGCAACGGCGGAGAGATTGACCGTTGACGGCGACGGAGACCAGCGGCGAGCGCGACAGGCATTTACGGAGACGATCCGGAGACCACGGCGACGGCAAAGAAAGGGTTTGGGGCGAGGCGTTTTGAAGAAAGAATCAACGCGCTGCCCTCGGTATATATACCCTTCGTCGTCGGTGGGACCGAGTTGTAAAACTTCGGTGGCACCGAGATGGTTAATCGCAAGCGATTACACACTTGATCACGCCGAAATTTGCAACTCGGTTTCACCGAGGTGAAAACCTAGATCAATCCAAGTGATTTCGGTCTGTCCGATTTGAGTGGGTTGGTCTGACCGAAAATACTTAGAAGGTTTTGGAATTTAAGCTTTTGACGGATCGGTGGCTCAAGTGCTCCTCACTCGGTCTGTCCAAAAAGACTTGTTCAAAGTTTGTGATATAAGCATGAATAGAGTTTGAGACAAGAAAGCATAGATAGCTAGGGGAGGAACTTAGGCATTCTTGTCCATCCATTTGGTCAAAAAGAAAAATCCAAAAGACCAAAGCAACAAATGGATGTCCTCGAATGGATAAAATTATGCATCCAACATGCTCACACAATAAGATAGCAAATGAAATATGTGTCAAACATGCACAAACAAAACTCTAGCAACTAGCACACAATTTGTCGATGACTAGGTCATCTATATATGAGTATATTGACTTAGGAGTCAAATGAGAACATTTGATCATAGGTCATACTCATCGTTTAAGCACAAGTGGGGTTACCACTTTTACATAAAGCATTGATGTGTTCACATCATTTGAAGATGCTTTAGCTCAATATTTAGAGCGAAGCTCCCCCTTGATGTGAGAACCCCTTTTAAAGGGTCAAACTAACCTTGGGTTGTCGTAGAAGACTTCATGTAGATGTTGAAGATGTGGATGCTCAATGTTGATGAAGATCATCAAGAGTTGGGAGCAATCCTTTGGATTCGGGCACTTTCAATACCTACATGGGTTAGTCCCACAAGGAACAAACAAGGATATCCATGGACATAGATTGAAGTTCACAAAAGATGATGTCCATGAAAGCAATGATTACCTTGTCCCTTGACTTACCAACAAGAGGGTTTGTGACTCCATGAACTAGTGCAAGATGTGGAAGTTGATTGCACAAGTTCTTGCCAAAATGAATGTGAGTGAAGTATATTGGCGGAGTCACCCTCAAGAACTCTCTAGTTCTTCTTCTTGGGATCCACATCATCTTGATGGGAATCCTTGGGGTAGTAGTTGAGCTTGACGAAGTAGAACTTGACGTTTCCTTGGGAACCCACTTGACCATGGCCTTAGGTGCTTCAATAAATGCATCAATCTCCTCTTGAAGCTTGTCCTTGCCTTTTAGCTTGTGGTCTTGTGGTGGAAGGTCATCTTGAGCTTGTTCCACATTGGAAGAAGTAGGATCATACTTCTCCTTTTGAGAAACAAACTTTGGAGTGGGATATTGACCTTCTTCCCATTCAACACCCTCGGCGTTGAACTTTCGCTCAAAACCAATTCCTTGATTCTTCCGGTGCCTTCCTTGCTTGCGAACAATTTCCTCAAAGTTCTTGCTTCGGCAAGGCTCTTGTAGACACCTTTCTCTATAATCCCTTTCAATAAACTATTTTCTTGCTCAAGTGTAACTTGGCTTGAAACATTGTTAGTGGAATCAAGAGAACTACTAGAAGTAACAACATTGGATTTAGCATGGTTATTGTTACTACTAGATGAAGAATTTTTCTTATGCTTGTCATGCTTAGTTTTAATGGGTGGCAAGAAATTAGACAAGAGAAGTCGTTTGGCAAGATATGAAGAACTCTTCTTTCGAAGATCGTCATTGATTGCTTTTAGGAACTCATGTTCTTGCTCTAGATTGAGCTTCTCGAAGCGTAGCTTCTCATGAGATCTTAGGAGCTCTCTATGATCTTCTTGAGTTGTTTCATGAGCTAACTTAAGAGTGTTTAGTTCTTTAGTTAGACGCTCAATCTCCTTCATAGCATTGTCATTCGACTCTTCTCGACTATAAAGACTACTAGCATGTTCATCATTACTTGGCTCACTAGATTTGTCATGTAAAAGCTCATCTTCACCAAGCAAGTCATCCTCATCACTATCAAAGTCAATAAATTCAGGGTGTGATACCTTGGGGCCTTTTGCCATGAAGCATCTTCCAATTCCCTCATTTGGTGAATCAAACAAGTCATAGGAGTTGGAGTTGGAGGATACGAGAGCAAGACCGCAACACCTTCATCTTGATGTATTCGGAGTTGGAGTGATAGCTTCTTTCGAGTGATTGTCCTGAGTCGAGCCGGAGACCCATTCACCCACATGAGCTTGATGTTTTCTTCTTGTGTAGCTCCTTGATGACTTGTCTTTCCTCTCCGAATCCTTGCTTCTCCGAGAGGATCTTCGTTCATAACGATCATCTCTACTCCTTCTCTCTTTCCGAGGTGACTCTTCTCTTGAGCTTCTTCTTCTTGGAGATTCTTCTCTTCTCTTGTGGGGAGTCGAACACTCATTTGAGTAGTGTCCGGTCTTCCACAATTGTAGCAGATTCGATCACGACTAGAAGATCTCTTTTCATCATATGATCTAGACTTTGAGCTTCTTTCCTTGCTTCTACTCTTGTAGAATTTGTTGAAGTTCTTCACCATTAGGCTTATCTCTTCATTGGAAACTAGCTTGTCACTTGAGGTTGTGGGAGCTTCAATCGTAGCTTTGTAAGCACCACTTGACTTGTTGTGAAGCTCTTCCTTATCTTTAAGTGTCATCTCATGAGCAACAATTCTTCCAATGACTTCGTAGGCTTGAGATTCTTGTAGTTTGGCATCATTTGGATCAAAGTGCACACGGTGTCATACTTTCCATCCAAAGCTCTGAGAATCTTCTTGATGATGAATCGATCGGTCATTTCTTCGCTTCCTAAGCCGGCAATCTCATTTGTGATGAGAGCAAGCCTAGAGTACATTTCAGCGACTCCTTCACCTTCCTTCATCTTGAACTTGTCAAGTTGACCTTGAAGAACATCTAGCTTTGATTCCTTCACGGACTCGGTACCTTCGTGCATTTCGACCAAAGTATCCCAAATCTCTTTTGCATTCTCAAGACGGCTGATTTTGTTGAACTCCTCGGGACACAAAGCATTGAAGAGAATGTCACAAGCTTGAGCATTGTTTTGCAACATCCGCAATTCATCCGCTGTAGCTTCACGATCCGGAACTTTTCCTTCCTCGAAGAACTCACCTTGCAAGCCAACACAAATAATGCCCCATGCGGCAGGGTTATGTCCAAGAATATGCATTTTCATTTTATGCTTCCAACTAGCAAAATTTGAACCATCAAAGTAAGGACCTCTATGAAAATTACCCTCACTAGACGCCATACTCTCCTAGGTTGTGAAACCAAGCTTATGGAGTCCAATGCAATGGAAACCAATCCAATGGAGACCAAAGCTCTGATACCACTTGTAGGATCGAAAGTATGTCTAGAGGGGGGTGATTAGACTACTTGACAATATAAAAGTTTAGCCTTTTGATTAGGACAAGTTTTTAGCAAGTTCACAATGATGACCAAGTCAAGTATCACCCTACACATGCAATTCTAGAGTAATGGCAGCGGAAAGTAAATTGCACATGTAGTAAATAGAGGTGGAGAAGAGCAAACGCAATTTGGAGACACGGAGATTTTTCTCGTGGTTCCGATAGGTGGTGCTATCGTCAATCCACGTTGATGGAGACTTCAACCCACGGAGGGTAACTGCGAGAGTCCACGGAGGCTCCACCCACGAAGGGTCCACGAAGAAGCAACCTTGTCTATGCCATCATGGCATACGCCCACGGAGGACTAGCCTTACTCGGGTAGATCTTCACGAAGTAGGCGATCTCCTTGCCCTTACAAACTTCTTGGTTCAACTCCACATCTTGACGGAGGCTCCCAAGCGACACCTAACCAATCTAGGAGGCACCACCCTCCAAAAGGTAATAGATGGTGTTGGTGATGATGAACTCCTTGCTCTTGTGCTTCAAATGATAATCTCCCCAACACTCAACTCTCCTCACTGATTTGGCTGTGGTGGAAGAAAGGATTGAGTGGAAAGCAACTTGGGAAGGCTAGAAATCAAGTTTCATATGGTGGGAGTGGAGCAACTTGATCTCAACACAAGGGTAGGTAGTTTTCTTCTCGAAATGTAAGGTAGGAGTGGTAGTTCTTTCGATGGCTCTCTCCACGAATGAAGAGGAGGTGGAGGGGTATTTATAGCCTCCACACAAAATCCAACCGTTACACACATTTGACCAATCTCGGTCAGACCGAAGTTGACAACTCGGTGAGACCGAAAGTTCAAATCTTGTGAACGTTGGGATTTTCGGTGGGACCGAAAATACAATCTCGGTGAGTCCGATTCTTCCAAAGACTAGGGTTTGCCATTCTCGGTGGGACCGACTTTATCATCTCGGTGACACCGATTTGATTACAGAAGGTTACAGAAGGTTGGCAACACTAGTTTCGGTGAGACCGAGTTTGGAATCGGAAAATCCGAAATTTCTAGGGTTTGGCTTTGTGGCTGAGGTGGTTCATCTCGGTGTGACTGAGTTTATGGAATCGGTGGGACCGAGATTACTTATGAGTATATGTTGGAATGAAAGATTGCTGATAGTTTGGGAGATAGATCACTAAGCACTTTGAGCAACCAGATCATTATCATAACCTCATCCCCTTTTAATAGTATTGGCTTTCCTATAGACTCAATGTGATCTTGGATCACTAAACCAAAAATGGAGTCTTGAGCTTTTGCCAATGCTTTCCTTAGCATTTTGAGGGGTCCACATCTTCAGTCATTGCCATACCCATATCACTGAACTTTCTGAAATGATACTCAAGAAACTATTAGTTCAATGATATATATGTTGTTATTAATTACCAAAACCACCTGGGGATTAGTTGCACTTTCAGCGCGGCGCCCGTGGATATGTACAAGCTTTTCTTTGGATCACAAGTGATGTGTCCGGACTTGACTGAGGACGCAGGTCTGAGCTGCAATCACCCGGATACTCAAGTAAGTAGCCCTGTACCCGGACACGCTATCCCATATTTATCATGAATTTGCCCTCAGAAGAGTTGTCCCTTGAACATGAGTGGATAGCGAAAGCAAATCTAATCAGGTGTCCGGCCCCCCTCCTTGAGACCACGCCGGATCCCGTGTTAACCAGGATGCTGGAGGTTGCGCCTTCGGAAGAAGTGAAGGGGGGAACAAGGAAGCTACCGCCTCCGAAGGAGGTCATGTCGAGAAAGGAGGATCGAGAATCCTCCATCCGAGGGAAGAAGAGGACCGCCTCAAGACCCGGAGACCATGGTCTCAAAGCGGGGGAAGAAATCTTCGTCAGAGGGTCCTGCGCCGAGGGATGCCTCGGCCGCATTGTGCCCCCAAGGGGATGAGCCCTCCACCGAGCCGTAAGTAAAAAGGGGAGTTCTTTTTAAAATAAAGGATATCCCTACCCTATTTCTGATGAAGATAACCAAAATTTTACCTTGTGGTTCGGATCTCAGCCCTTCTCAGTAGAGCTCATCTTCGGGGGATCTTCGTCCGGAGATGATAGAGAGCGAAATGCCTCCCCCTGCCGTACCATCTTGCGAGGCGGGCGACCCTGAGGTGTCGTCGCGGAGGGCTTCTCCGAGTCCGGCGGGGCCGGAAGGTAGTTGTATGTCCCCTCAAAGCCCTCCGCGTCCGGCCTTCGAAAAATGCCATCGGACGAGTCCGGCACCACATGGTGTACGGTCGAAGGAGCTAAAGGATCTGCTCGGGCGAGCGTCTATCTCAGAAGATCACCGTGCGTTAATGGGTACAGTGATTGAAAGGATTTCATCCGCTGAGAGCGGATTGCATGAAGCCGTCAGAAGTTTACTGACAGTTTTGAGGTACGCGAAATGATGTACCTTCTGACAGTTCCGCATAAAAAATGCACCCTGTGTAGACAGTAGCCCCTAAGGCTCGGTGTGTTGTCAAAAAATGACAGCGCGCCGAGGATCATAATCCCAGGTATAATACGTCGCCCTTCCTATGTAGGTGGCGAAGGGTTTGGTGGCTGGCCGGACTGATGAATTTGCCGAACTAAAGTGGCAACATGACGTGGCGGATGCCGACGTCGCGCTTGTCAATAAGCGACTTGATGAGTCACAAGGTATGCAATTTCTCCGCGGACACCTGGTAAGGGAGCTTGATGACCGTGCCTTACAACATGTATGCTTGATGCAGATGGTGCCGCTGCCATGGAGAACCTTCGGGCGGAGCTCGCCCGAGCTAAGGAGCAAGCCAGAAAGAGTGATGCGGCTGCCTTAAAGGCGACCGAAGAGCTAAAAGCCGAACAGGCTGCTAACTACTGAAGCAAGGAGGAAATGGTCGAGATGGCCACGAAGTTGAAGAATGCTGCCGACCGCTGCAAGCTTCTTGAAAAAGAAGATCGAGCGGTACAAGAGGACCTAAAGAAGGCCACTACCGAGGCCAAGGATGCTCGCTCTGCGATCAGAGCTATGAAGGAGGAGCTGCGTCAGGCCGGAGATATCACGGCTGGAAAGCCCTTCTGCTGCGGAGGAAATTCATGGATCCTAAATATGCTCAGTTGGACCGGCTGTGGAGTGCGGAGGATGCTTATCTAGACTTGGCGGCAAGTGCCGCGGACGTGGCCGAGCACTTCCAGGATCGAACGGATCACGAGATGGAAAGGGTATTTTGTTCGCAGTTCCATAATCCAGAGCGCCCACTTCCATTAACCGATCGCTTGGCCGAATGGGCGGAGCTGAATAGGTTATCCGGACTTGCCATGAAGGATGTCGTGAGTCTTTTGTGGCCGAAGAGGCCCGAGCCGAAGAGTTATTTTGGCTTGGTGCAGCAGTTCCTTGGTGCGGTGCCGCATATCAATGCAATGAGGAGGTCGGCATGTATAGAGGGTGCACGGATGGCTCTTGCCCGTGTCAAGATATACTGGGCGGAGATGAAGGCCACCGATGTTGCATCCCAAGATTTGGATGGAAGTCGAGTACCTGTCGAGCACTATTTTCAGGAAGTTCTGCAGGGTGCTCGTTTAATAGAGACACAGTGCTCGAAGGATATTATGTTCGAATAACATGTATTTATTGTGAAACAATGTTTCGATGAAATATAAAAGGTTTTTATACTTGTGCCTTCAAGAATTAAAATACCTCCTGTGCGGCCGTTAATGTATATGTGTATATAACCTGAAAGATGGCAGTCTTCGGCTTCAGCCCCCACGCATATAATGCGGGGGTGTTTGCAAAAGGCGCATTTTCACACTTGATCCAACGCCTTGGTCCTATAAAGGAGGTTGTAGCGCAGCAAACTAGGCAACCGGACTATAATGCTTTATCACTTTCACTTAGCCATAGGAGTTTGATAGTGGGGCTACTATATAGCCCCTAGGGGCACCGCGCTCACCTGAATTTGGGGCGCGTATGTGCCTGACCGGGAAACGGCCCTTCGTCAATGCGGAGGAATCCTATAGATTCCAGCGGGTCATCGAGTGGTTGACCAGTCTCACGCTATATCATGACAGTCAGTTTTCGGCTTTCTCTACTGAGGTGCTCGCCTGGCCGAACCGGGGCACAATCGCAGTAGTTCTCCTGGTGCCGCGTTAGCTGATAGAGCGGAACGTAAGGCAGCAAAACACAGGAGCCGGCAAACCCAACATTTGACCAAAGACATGATTCAGAGCTGATGCATATAAGGCCTAACTCGAGATGCCGAACACTCCCTAAGGTATTCGGTCTTTATGAAAACGGGCTGAACAACGCCCTTGGTAATAAGCCCCTGGTGTCCAGGTACGCGCAAAATTCTGACGTGGACCATGCCAAAACGCCAGCCTCCTCCTTGGTTATAGCAAGAAACTAGGGGATGTGTATCAACAAGAGACAGTAAAAAAGGTTTACGCAGGGTCTTAATCTAAAAAGAATCCTTGCAACGGGTCCCTACTTCACGTCTGCGCCTGTGTCTCCGTTGTGCCGTATCCTGGACGGGTGTCGCACGGTGTTCATCTATAAAAGAGAGGAACTTAGTTGAAACGAATCGTGCAAGAATGTACGTTATATTAAATAAACAAGGTACGATTCAAAAAATAAAATTGAGCTTTATTGTCTCTCGTTGTACATGCGCGGAGCCCCTTGTGCGGGGGTATGCGGCTAGTAAGCCCTTGTATGTTTACGCCGGACTCGTCTAACCGTGTCCGGGGTCTGAACGACCTGTTTAGGTGCTTTGATTAGTGAAGCCGGTTTAGTGTGTGGCTGTCAAGGCAGTCACACAATCTTCCGCTCTCGAGGAACACTCAATATTTCCCTTTAAGGAGATGATGCCTCGCGGACCGGGCATTTTAAGTGTGAGGGATGCATAATGCGGTATTGCGTTAAAGCGGGCGAAAGCTTCCGTCCCAGTAGTGCTTGGTAGCTACTTGTAAATGGGGCGAGGTGGAAGGTTAACTTTTCGCGGTGGAAGTTGTCGGGTGAGCCAAACACAACTTCTAGCAGTAGAGAGCCCGTACAATGGGCATATGGGCCTGGCATTACCCCTTGAAAGGAAGTGTTGCTATGGGAAATTTTGGTTGGGTCTATCCCCATTTTGCGGGTTGTGTCCTGATATAGCAGGTTTAGATCACTGCCGCCGTCCATTAGGACTTGTGTAAATTGGAGTCCGTCGATTATCGGATCTAATATCAAGGCAGTCCATCCCGCATTCCGGATACTTCTAGAGTAATCCTGATGGTCGAAGGTGATTGGTTTTAACAACCAGTGGCGGGACTCCTCTGGGATAGGCCGTATGGCGCGTATCTCTATGGGTGCCGTTCTGTTTTTCCCTTTTGTCACGTAAAGTGAGTTTACTGTTTTGACTTCTTGTGGGAAATTCTTTTGTTTTCTGGTGCTCTGCTTGTGGGGTTCGTCATCGTCCTCGCTTGGTGTGTCGAGCCCCTTGTGTTCGGCGTTGAGTTTGCCGGACTGCTTGAAGACCCAACAATCTCTGTGGGTATGATTTGCAGGCTTCCTATGGGTACTGTGGATTTGGCATACCTTATCCAAGATTTTGTTTAAGTTAGATAGCTCGTCCCTGTTATCCTTAGGGGGCAGTTTTTATGATTCTGCCGTGAGCTTTTGAATCTAGCATTGACTGCCGTGCTCTTTGGGCTGTTTCCCTTGGTCCGGCGCTGTTCCTTGCTGCGTCGGGGTTTCCCATTTCCATCCCTGACTTCGGATGTACTTGGGTCGCTGATACTGCATCTTGCCAGCCAGCTATCCTCTCCCGCGCAAAAGCGGGTCATGAGGCTTGTTAATGCGGCCATTGTTCTTGGCTTTTCTTGGCCGAGGTGTCTGGCGAGCCATTCATCTCGGACGTTGTGTTTGAAAGGTGCTAAGGCTTCGGTGTCCGGACAGTCGACTATTTGGTTCTTTTAGTATCTATTCCAGAATTTTCGGGCTGACTCTCCGGGTTGTTGAGTTATGTGACTTAAATCGTCTGCATCCGGAGGTCAGACGTAGGTCCCTTGAAAATTTGCCCGAAAAGCATCCTCGAGCTCTTCCCAACTTCCAATGGTGTTTTCGGGGAGGCTTTTGAGCCAATGCCGGGCTGGCCCTTTGAGATTGAGGGGTAAGTATTTTATGGCGTGGAGGTCATCTCCTCTAGCCATGTGTATGTGGAGGATGTAATCCTCGATCCAGACTCCAGGGTCTGTTGTTTCGTCGTATGCCTCTATGTTTATGGGTTTGAATCCTGCTGGAAATTCGTGATCCAGAACCTCATCGGTGAAACATAGGGGGTGTGCGGCACCCCTATATTTAGGTGTACCATAATATTCGGATACTTGATGTGTTGCGTTGGTTACTAGAGCTTGCTTTCTTGGCTCGTAGATAGATCTGTTGGGGAACGTAGTAATTTCAAAAAATTTCCTACGCACACGCAAGATCATGGTGATGATATAGCAACGAGGGGAGAGTGTTGTCTACGTACCCTCGTAGACCGAAGCGGAAGCGTTGACGCAACATAGAGGAAGTAGTCGTACGTCCTCCCGGTCCGACCGATCCAAGCACCGCTACTCCGGCACCTCCGAGTTCTTGACACGCGTACAGCTCGATGACGCACCCTCGATCTCCAATCCAAGAGAGGCTCCGAGGGGAGTTCCACAAGACGACGGCGTGGTGGCGATCTTGATGTTCTCTTGTCGCAGGGCTCGCCTAAGCACCGCTACAATATGATCGAGTGTAATATCGTGGAGGGGGCACCACACACGGCTAAGGAACGATCAATGATCAACTTGTGTGTTCTAGGGTGCCCCCTACCCGTATATAAAGGAGGGAGGGAGGAGGTGGCCGGCCCTAGGGGGCGCCATGAGGAGGGGGAAACCTACTCCAAGTAGGTTTCCTCTCTTTCCTTATCTTATTTGGAAGGGAAGGAAAGAGTACTAGTATTAGGAAGTAGTACTAGTAGTAGTAATAGGAAGAGGGGAAGGAGAAAGGAAAGGGGGGGCCGGCCCCCCTCCCCAATTCGGATTGGGCTTGGGGGGGCGCACCCCCCTCCCTTGCTCCTTCTCTCTTCCTCCTACATGGGCCTAATAAGGCCCATATACCTCCTGGGGGGTTCCGGTAACCTCCCAGAGCTCCAAACTTCTCCGGAATCTTTCCGGTGTCCAAATATATCCGTCCAATATATCAATCTTTATGTGTCGACCATTTTGAGACTCCTCGTCATGTCCGTGATCATATCCGGACTCGAACAAACTTCGTACATCAAAATACATAAACTCATAATATAATTGTCATCGAAACCTTAAGCGTGCAGGACCCTACGGTTCGAGAACGATGTAGACATGATCGAGACACGTCTCTCGTCAATAACCAATAGCGGGACCTAGATGCCCATATTGGTTCCTACATATTCTACTGAAGATCTTTATCGGTCAAACCGCATAACAACATACGTTGTTCCTTTGTCATCGGTATGTTACTTGCCCGAGATTTGATCGTCGGTATCCAATACCTAGTTCAATCTCGTTACCAGCAAGTCTCTTTACTCGCTCGTAATACATCATCTCATAACTAACTCATTAGTTACATGCTTGCAAGGCTTAGGTGATGAGTATTACCGAGAGGGCCCAGAGATACCTCTCCGACAATCGGAGTGACAAATCCTAATCTCGAATTATGCCAACTCAACATGTACCTTGGAAACACCTGTAGAGCACCTTTATAATCACCCGATTACGTTGTGGCGTTTGGTAGCACACAAAGTGTTCTTCCGTACACGGAGTTGCACAATCTCATAGTTGCAGGAACTTTGTATAAGTCATGAAGAAAGCAATAGCAGTATACTAAACGATCAAGTGCTAGGCTAACAAAATGGGTCATGTCAATCACATCATTCTTCTAATGATGTGATCCCACTAATCAAATGACAACACATGTCTATGGTCAGGAAACATGACCATCTTTGATTAATGAGCTAGTCAAGTAGAGGCATACTAGTGACTATGTGTTTGTCTATGTATTCACACGTGTATCATGTTTCTGGTTAATACAATTGTAGCATGAATAATAAACATTTATCATGATATGAGGAAATAAATAATAACTTTATTATTGCCTCTAGGGCATATTTCCTTCAGTCTCCCACTTGCACTAGAGTCAATAATCTAGTTCACATCGCCATGTGATTTAACACCAACATTCATATCTGTATATGATTAACACCCATAGTTCACATCGTCATGTGACCAACACTCGAAGGGTTTACTAGAGTCAATAATCTAGTTCACATCGTTATGTGATTAACACCCAAAGAGTACTAAGGTGTGATCGTGTTTTGCTCGTGAGAGAAGCTTAGTCAACGGGTCTGTCACATTTAGAGTCGTATGTATTTTGCAAATATTCTATGTCCACAATGCTCAGCATGGAGCTACTCTAGCTAATTGCTCCCACTTTCAATATGTATCCAGATTGAGACTTAGAGCCATCTGGATCAGTGTAAAAGTTTGCACCGATGTAACTTTTACAACGAACTCTTTTATCACCTCCATAATCGAGAAACATCTCCTTAGTCCTTACTGAGGATATTCTTGACCGCTGTCCAAAGATCTACTATTAGATCAAAATTGTATTCCTTTGCCAAACTCGAGCAAGGTATACAATAGGTCAGTACATAACATAGCATACTTTATAGAACCTATGACTGAGGCATAGGGAATGACTTTCATTCTCTTTTCTATTTTCTGCCGTGGTCGGGATTTGAGTCTTACTCAATTTCACACCTTTGCAACACAGGCAAGAACTCTTTCTTTGACTGTTCCATTTTGAACTATTTCAAATTCTTGCCAAGGTATGTACTTATTGAAAATCTTATCAAACGTCTTGATCTATCTCAATAGATCTTGATGCTCAATATGTAAGTAGCTTTTACTGAGGTCTTTCTTCGAAAAACTCCTTTCAAATACTCCTTTATGCTTTGCAGAATAATTCTACATTACTTCCTATCAACAATATGTTATTCACATATACTTATCAGAAATGTTGTAGTGCTCCCACTCACTTTCTTGTAAATCTGAGTCTTTCAAAAGTCTGTATAAAACCATATGCTTTGATCAACTCATCATAGCGTATATTCCAACTCCTGAGATGCTTGCACCAGTCCATTGATGGATTGCTGGAGCTTGCACACTTTGTTAACATCTTTAGGATTGACAAAACCTTCTGGTTGCATCATATACAACTCTTCTTTAATAAATCCATTAAGGAATGCAGTTTTGACATCCATTTACCAGATTTCATAAAATGTGGTAATTGCTAACATGATTCGGACAGACATAAGCATCGATACGAGTGAGAAAATCTCATTGTATTCAACACCTTGAACTTGTTGAAAACCTTTTGCAACAAGTCGAGCTTAGTGGATAGTAACACTACTATCAGTGTCCGTCTTCCTCTTGAAGATCCATTTATTTAACATGGCTTGCTGATCATCGAGCAAGTCAATCAAAGTCCATCTTTTGTTCTCATACATGGATCATATCTCAGATTTTATTGGCTCAAGCCATTTCGCGGAATATGGGCTCATCATCGCTTCCTCATAGTTCGTAGGTTTATCATGGTCTAGTAACATGACTTCCAGAACAGGATTACCGTACCACTCTGGTGCGGACCGTACTCTGGAAGATCTACGAGGTTCTGTAGTAACTTGATCTGAAGTTTCATGATCATCATCATTAGCTTCCTCACTAATTGGTGTAGGAATCACTAGAACTGTTTCAGTGATGAACTATTTTCCAATTCGGGAGAAGGTACAAATTACCTTATCAAGCTCTACTTTCCTCCCACTCACTTCTTTCGAGAGAAACTCCTCTAGAAAGGATCCGAATTTAGCAACAAAAATCTTGCCCTCAGATCTGTGATAGAAGGTGTACCCAACAGTTTCCTTTGGGTATTCTATGAAGACGCACTTCTCTGATTTGGGTTCGAGCTTATCAGGATGAAACTTTTTCACATAAGCATCGCAGCCCCAAACTTTAAGAAACGACAACTTGGGTTTCTTGCTAAACCATAGTTCATATGGTGTCGTCTCAACGGATTTAGATGGTGCCCTATTTCAAGTGAATGCAGCTGTCTCTAATGCATAACCCCAAAAACGATAGTGGTAAACCGGTAAGAGGCATCATAGATCGCACCACATCTTATAAAGTACGATTACGACGTTCGGACACACCATAATGTTGTAGTGTTCCAGGTGGCGTGAACTATGAAACTATTCCACATTGTTTTTATATGAAGGCCAAACTCGTAACTCAAATATTCTCTTCCACGATCAGATCGCAAAAACTTTATTTTCTTGTTACGATGATTTTCCACTTCACTCTGAAATTCTTTGAACCTTTCAACTATTTCAGACTTATGTTTCATTAAGTAGATATACCCATATCTGCTTAAATCATCTGTGAAGGTCAGAAAATAACGATACTCGCCACGAGCCTTAATACTCATTGGTCTGCATACATCAATATGTATTATTTCCAACAAGTTTGTTGCTCGTTCCATTGTTCCGAAGAACGGAGTTTTAGTCATCTTGCCCAAAAGGCACGGTTCGCAAGCATCAAATGATTCATAACCAAGTGATTCCAAAATCCATCTTTATGGAGTTTCTTCATGCGCTTTACACCGATATGACTCCAAACGGCAATTACCACAAATAAGTTGCACTATCATTATTAACTTTGCATCTTTTGGCATCAATATTACAAATATGTGTATCACTACGATCGAGATCCAATAAACTATTTTCATTGGGTGTATGACCATTGAAGGTTTTATTCATGTAAACAGAACAACAATTATTCTCTGACTTTAAATGAATAACCGTATTGCAATAAACATGATCAAATCATATTCATGCTCAACGCAAACGCTAAATAACATTTATTTAGGTTTAACACTTATCCCGAAAGTTTAGGGAGTGTGTGATGATGATCATATCAATCTTGGAACTACTTCCAACACTCATCGTCACTTTCCCTTCAACTAGTCTCTGTTTATTCTGTAATTCCTGTTTCGAGTTACTAATCTTAGTAACCGAACAAGTATCAAATACTCAGGGGCTACTATAAACACTAGTAAGGCACACATCAATAATCTGTATATTAAATATACCCTTGTTCACTTTGCCATCCTTCTTATCTACCAAATACTTGGGGTATTTCCGCTTCGAAGGACCATTTCCTTTGCAGTGTAAACACTCGCCAGGCTATGGTCCAGCTTTGGGCTTCCTCGCAGGAGTGACAACTTGCTTGTCTTTCCACTTGAAGTTCCCTTTCTTTCCTTTGCCCTTCTCTTGAAACTAGTGGTCTTGTCAATCATCAACACTTGATGGTCTTTTCTTGATTTCTACCTTCGTCGATTTCAACATCACGAAGAGCTCGGAATCGTTTTCGTCATCCCTTGCATACTATAGTTCATCACGAAGTTCTAGTAACTTAGTGATGGTGACTAGAGAATTCTGTCAATCACTATCTTATTTGGAAGATTAACTCCCACTTGATTCAAGCGATTGAAGTACCTGCACAATCTGAGCACATGCTCACTAGTTGAGCGATTCTCCTCCATCTTTTAGCTATAGAACTTGTTGGAGACTTCATATCTCTCAACTCGGGATTTGCTTGAAATATTAACTTCAATTCTGGAACATCTCATATGGTCCATGACGTTCAAAACGTCTTTGAAGTCCCGATTCTAAGCCGTTAAGCATGGTGCACTAAACTATCAAGTAGTCATCATATTGAGCTAGCCAAACGTTCATAACGCCTACATCTGCTCTTGCAATAGGTCATCACCTAGCGGTGCATCAAAGACATAATTTTTCTGTGCAGCAATGAGGATTAACCTCAGATCACGGATCAAATCCGCAACATTGCTACTAACATCTTTCAACACAGTATTCTCTAGGAACATATCAAAATAAACATATGAAAGCAACAACGCGAGCTATTGATCTACAACATAATTTGCAAAATACTACTAGGACTAAGTTCATGATAAATTAAAGTTCAATTAATCATATTACTTAAGAACTCCCACTTAGACAGACATCTCTCTAGTCATCTAAGTGATCACGTGATCCAAATCAACTAAACCATAACCAATCATCACGTGAGATGGAGTAGTTTTCAATGGCGAACATCATTATGTTGATCATATCTACTATATGATTCACGCTCGACCTTCGGTCTCCGTGTTCGAGGCCATATCTCGCATATGCTAGGCTCATCAAGTTTAACTCGAGTATTCTCGTGTGCAAAACTGGCTTGCACCCGTTGTAGATGGACGTGAGCTTATCACACCCGATCATCACGTGGTGTCTCGGCACGACGAACTTTGGCAACGGTGCATACTCAGGGAGAACACTACTTGATAATTTTAGTGAGAGATCATCTTAAAATGCTACCGTCAATCGAAGCAAGATAAGATGCATAAAGGATAAACATCACATGCAATCAATATAAGTGATATGATATGGCCATCATCATCTTGTGCTTGTGATCTCCATCTCCGAAGCACCGTCGTGATCACCATCGTCACCGGAGCGACACCTTGATCTCCATCGTAGCATCGTTGTCGTTACGCCATCTATTGCTTCTACGACTATCGTTGCCGCTTAGTGATAAAGTAAAGCAATTACAGAGCGCTTGCATTTCATACAATAAGCGACAACCATATGGCTCCTGCCGATTGCGAGAACTTCGTTACAAAACATGATCATCTCATACAATAAAATATAGCATCACGTCTTGGCCATATCACATCACAACATGCCCTGCAAAAACAAGTTAGGCGTCCTCTACTTTGTTGTTGCAAATTTTACGTGGCTGCTACGGGCTTAAGCAAGAACCAATCTCACCTCGCATCAAAACCACAGCGATAGTTTGTCAAGTTGATGCTGTTTTAACCTTCGCAAGGACCGGGCGTAGCACTCGGTTCAACTAAAGTTGGAGAAACAGACACCGCTAGTCACCGTGTGCAAAGCACGGCGGTAAAACCAGTCTCGCGTAAGCGTCTGCGTAATGTCGGTTCGGGCCGCTTCATCCAACAATACCGCTGAACCAAAGTATGACATGCTGGTAAGCGGTATGACTTATATCGCCCACAACTCACTTGTGTTCTACTCGTGCAAATAACATCAAACCATAAAACCTAGGCTCGGATGCCATTGTTGGGGAACGTAGTAATTTCAAAAATTTCCTACGCACACGCAAGATCATGGTGATGATATAGCAACGAGGGAGAGTGTTGTCTACGCCCTCGTGAACCCGAAGCGAAGCGTTGACGCAAGCGTAGAGGAAGTAGTCGTCGTCCTCCCGGTCCGACCGATCCAAGCACCGTTACTCGGCACCTCCGAGTTCTTGACACGCGTACAGCTCGATGGCGCACCCTCGATCTCCAATCCAATGAGAGGCTCCGAGGGGAGTTCCGTCAAGACGGCGTGGTGGCGATCTTGATGTTCTCTTGTCGCAGGCTTCGCCTAAGCACCGCTACAATATGATCGAGGTGTAATATCGTGGAGGGGGCACCGCACACGGCGAGGAACGATCAATGATCAACTTGTGTGTTCTAGGGTGCCCCTACCCCCATATAAAGGAGGGAGGGAGGAGGTGGCGGCCCTAGGGGGCGCCATGAGGAGGGGAAACCTACTCCAAGTAGGTTTCCCTCTCTTTCCTTATCTTATTTGGAGGGAAGGAAAGAGTACTAGTTTTAGGAAGTAGTACTAGTAGTAGTAATAGGAAGAGGGGGAAGGAGAAAGGAAAGGGGGGGCCAGCCCCCCTCCCCAATTCAGATTGGGCTTGGGGGGGCGCGCCCCCCTCCCTTGCTCCTTCTCTCTTCCTCCTACATGGGCCCAATAAGGCCCATATACCTCCCGGGGGGTTCCTAGTAACCTCCGGAGCTCCAAACTTCTCCGGAACCTTTCCGGTGTCCAAATATATCCGTCCAATATATCAATCTTTATGTCTCGACCATTTGAGACTCCTCGTCATGTCCGTGATCATATCCGGACTCGAACAAACTTCGTACATCAAAATACATAAACTCATAATATAATTGTCATCGAAACCTTAAGCGTGCGGACCCTACGGTTCGAGAACGATGTAGACATGACAGAGACACGTCTCTGGTCAATAACCAATAGCGGGACCTGGATGCCCATATTGGTTCCTACATATTCTACGAAGATCTTTATCGGTCAAACCGCATAACAACATACGTTGTTCCCTTTGTCATCGGTATGTTACTTGCCCGAGATTTGATCATCGGTATCCAATACCTAGTTCAATCTCGTTACTGGCAAGTCTCTTTACTCGCTCAGAATCGTCATCTCATAACTAACTCATTAGTTACATGCTTGCAAGGCTTAGGTGATGAGTATTACCGAGAGGGCCAGAGATACCTCTCCGACAATCGGAGTGACAAATCCTAATCTCGAATTATGCCAACTCAACATGTACCTTCGAAACACCTGAGAGCACCTTTATAATCACCCGATTCGTTGTGACGTTTGGTAGCACACAAAGTGTTCTTCCGTACACGGAGTTGCACAATCTCATAGTTGCAGGAACTTTGTATAAGTCATGAAGAAAGCAATAGCAGTATACTAAACGATCAAGTGCTAGGCTAACAAAATGGGTCATGTCAATCACATCATTCTTCTAATGATGTGATCCCACTAATCAAATGACAACACATGTCTATGGTCAGGAAACATGACCATCTTTGATTAATGAGCTAGTCAAGTAGAGCCATACTAGTGACTATGTGTTTGTCTATGTATTCACACATGTATCATGTTTCCGGTTAATACAATTGTAGCATGAATAATAAACATTTATCATGATATGAGGAAATAAATAATAACTTTATTATTGCCTCTAGGGCATATTTCCTTCAAGATCTAACTGGGCCACCTTTTTGATGCGAATCCGTGTGCGGATCGCTTGCGGGCTTGTGTGCGGCGCCGTTTGCCGCTCTATGTTTGCCATGGGGTCGTCTATCCGACCGGGTGGTCTACTTGTTCTTTGATTGCGGGGGCTCTACGGCCTCCTCATCAAATTCGGGCAGTAGTTTTCGCTTCAGATAGCTCTTTGTTCGGCGACTATCGCCGTATTTGTCTGCGGTGTTGAGTACTTTGCTTCATCTGATTCTGAGGGCATCTTCCGCTGTTTTGAGCTTACGCTACCTTTTTTCAGGCTACTGCAGCGATGGCGACGAGCCTTTTGTGGAGGTTCTTCTGCTCCAGTAACTTGTCCGGCGTGAGATCGTCCGGACTATTATCTTTGCTGGGGACGGGTTGTTTATCCAGATCGTCCTGTTCGGACGGTTGCTCGATAGCATGTTCGTCGTCCACCGGTTCGCCCTGCTCTATGGATGGGTCTGTATGGCTGCTGTCTTTGTCGAGGTGGGACTTTGAGCGGCGTTATGTCGCCGTTTTGACTGCTTTTTGAGGGAATGATCCCTCGTGGCGTCCCGTTGTCCCTCGTCGTTGCTTCCTTTAGGTGTGTCAACCATGTATACATCATGAGATGAGGTGGCTGTCCAGTGCCTTATAGGTGCTGGTTCATGCTTATCTCCTACATCGTCGTCCATACCGTCGATGTCTTCGGAGTCGAAATCGAGCACGTCGTTTAAACTTTCGACAGTGGCTAAGAAGTGGGTGGTGGGTGGGCTTTGAATTTCTTCGTCGTCCGCATCCCAACCTTGCTGACCATAATCCGTCCAGGGCTCTCCTGATAGAGAGAGAGACTTTAGTAAATTCAGGATGTCGCCAAAGGGCGAGTGCTGAAAGATGTCCGCGGCGGTGAACTCCATGATCGGCGCCCGATCGGATTCGATTGGCAGGGGCGCGGAAGGTTTGGAGTCCGGAGAGGAGTCCGGTACCTTGGAGTCACGAGCTTCGCAAAGGACATGGTTGGTGTTCGGCTCAATTGCCGTAGAGATAGCAGCCCCCGAGGCGGTGTCCAGCCACCCGTCCTCGATCGACGCAGTCGGCTTCGAGCTAAGGGTCAGAGCGGACACTTGTGCGGCCTCCAGGGCACTGTCTGGCGGTAGAGATAGATCGTGCCCATCATGACAGTGCGGCGCTTGGCTGTGGCTCGAACCCGTCGAAGATCAAGTCTCCACGGACGTCAGCAGTATAGTTCAAACTTCCAAATTTGACCTGATGGCCAGGGGCGTAGCTTGCAATCTGCTCCAGATGGCCAAGCGAATTGGCCCACAGTGCAAAGCCGCCGAATACGAAGATCTGTCCGGGGAGAAAAGTCTCACCCTGCACCGCATCGTTGTTGATGACCGGAGGAGCCATCGGGCCTAAAGATGACGACACAGAGGAACTCTCAATGAAAGCACCAATGTCAGTGTCAAAACCGGCGGATCTCGTGTAGGGGGTCCCGAACTGTGCGTCTAGGCGGATGGTAATAGGAGACAAGGGACATGATGTTTTTACCCAGGTTCGGGCCCTCTCAATGGAGGTAAAACCCTACTCCTGCTTGATTAATATTGATGATATGGGTAGTACAAGAGTAGATCTACCACGAGATCAGAGAGGCTAAACCCTAGAAGCTAGCCTATGGTATGATTGTTGTTCATCCTATGGACTAAAACCCTCCGGTTTATATAGGCACCGAAGAGGTTAGGGTTACACAGAGTCGGTTACAATGGTAGGAGATCTACATATCCGTATCGCCAAGCTTGCCTTCCACGCCAAGGAAAGTCCCATCCGGACACGGGACGAAGTCTTCAATCTTGTATCTTCATAGTCCAGGAGTCCGGCCAAAGGCTATAGTCCGGCCATCCGGACACCCCCTAATCCAGGACTCCCTCAGCAGGGCTTCGCCAAGCTCAGCGAGAGGGAGAGGTGTTACGGGGGGAAGAGGGAGGCGCCAGGGGCTAGGGTGCGTAGTCCTCCCTCCCCCCTCTTTATATAGGGGTTCTGGGGGAGCACCGGCCCCTAGAGATCCCATCTCAAGGGGGGGGGGGGCGGCCAAGGGGTGGACTTGCCCCCCAAGCCAAGTGGGGCGCCCCCACCCCTAGGGTTTCCAACCCTAGGCGCAGGGGGAGGCCCAAGGGGGGCGCACCAGCCCACCAGGGGCTGGTTTCCTTCCCACTTCAGCCCATGGGGCCCTCTGGGATAGGTGGCCCACCCCGGTGGACCCCCGGGACACTTCCGGTGGTCCCGGTACAATACCGGTGACCCCGAAACTTTCCCGGTGGCCGAAAGTGGACTTCCTATATACAAATCTTCACCTCCGAACCATTCCGGAACTCCTCGTGACGTCCGGGATCGCATCCGGGACTCCGAACAACTTTTGGTTACCGCATACTAATATCTCTACAACCATAGCGTCATCAAACCTTAAGTGTGTAGACCCTACGGGCTCGGGAGACACGCAGACAAGACCGAGACGACTCTCCGATCAATAACCAACAATGGGATCTGGATACCCATGTTGGCTCCCACATGCTCCTCAATGATCTCATCGGATAAACCACGATGTCGAGGATTCAAGTAATCCCGTATAAAATTCCCTTTGTCAATCCGTACGTTCCTTGCCCGAGATTCGATCGTTGGTATCCCAATACCTCGTCCAATCTCGTTACCGGCAAGTCACTTTACTCGTACCGTAATGCATGATCCTGTGACCAACCACTTGGTCACATTCAGCTCATTATGATGATGCATTACCGAGTGGGCCCAGAGATACCTCTCCGTCATACGGAGTGACAAATCCTAGTCTCGATTCGTGTTAACCCAACAGATGCTTTTGGAGATACCTGTAGTATACATTTATAGCCACCCAGTTACGTTGTGATGTTTGGTATACCCAAAGCAGTCTTACGGTATCCGGGAGTTACATGATCTCATGGTCTAAGGAAATGATACTTGACATTAGAAAAGCTCTAGCAAACGAACTACACGATCTAGTGCTATGCTTAGGATTGGGTCTTGTCCATCACATCATTCTCCCAACGATGTGATCCCGTTATCAATGACATCCAATGTCCATGGTCAGGAAACCGTAACCATCCATTGATAAACGAGCTAGTCAACTAGAGGCTCACTAGGGACATGTTGTGGTCTATGTATTCACACATGTATTACGATTTCCGGATAACACAATTATAGCATGAACAATAAACAATTATCATGAACAAGGAAATATAATAATAACCATTTTATTATTTCCTCTAGGGCATATTTCCAACAGATCCAACGTGTCTCCCATAACATAATTGAATGGGGTTTTCTCAGGATTATCAAAGTAGTACATAATTTCTTTCACATAACAAGCATCGAGGGTTTTAGGAGGTTCCCCATCTCCATGAGTAGCAAGTACACCTAATTTTTTTGGTATTTCGTGTTCCATATCCATAACTAAAGATAGAGAACAACTTAGAATAGCAAATAACAATTACTTAGTGATAAAGCAAACAAGCACACACGAGAATATTCACCCACGCTATGACTCCCCGGCAACGGCGCCAGAAAAAGGTCTTGATAACCCACAAGTGTAGGGGATCAATTGTAGCCTCTTTCGATAAGTAAGAGTGTCAAACCCACGAGGAGCTAAAGGTAGAACAAATATTCCCTCAAGTTCTATCGACCACCGATACAACTCTATGCACGCTTGACATTCGCTTTACCTAGAACAAGTATGAAACTAGAAGTACTTTGTAGGTGTTGTTGGATAGGCTTGCAAGATAATAAAGAGCACGTAAATATAAAGTAGGGGCTGTTTAGATGAAGGCACAACTAAGTTAGTTTTAGTAGAGAGCTTTTTGTCACGATAAAGTTATTTGTCCCTAGGCAATCGATAACTAGACCGGTAATCACTATTGCAATTTTATTTGAGGGAGAGGCATAAGCTAACATAGTTTCTCTTCTTGGATCATATGCACTTATGATTAGAACTCTAGCAAGCATCCGCAACTACTAAAGACCATTAAGGTAAAACCCAACCATAGCATTAAAGCATCAAGTCCCCTTTATCCCATACGCCACAACCCCCTTACTCGGGTTTATGCTTCTGTCACTCAAGCAACCCACTATAATCGAATCATGAACATATTGCAACACCCTACAGCGGGAATCCCTCATGCTTGCGCGACACGGAGAGCACCATAGGACAACACCAATAATAAAACATGCAACTCAAACCAATCATGATCATCAATTAACCCATAGGACAAAACGGATCTACTCAAACATCATAGGATAGCCATACATCATTAGGAAATAATATATAGCGTTGAGCACCATGTTTAATTAGACATTACAGCAGGTAAAAGAGAGGTTACACCGCTGCATAGAGGGGGGAGAGTTGGTGATGAGGGCGGTGAAGTTGTTGGTGTAGATCGCGATGATGATGATGGCCCCCGGCAGCGTTCCGGCGCCACCGAAAGCAAGGGGGAGAGAGCCCCCCTTCTTCTTCTTCTTCTTCTTTGACCTTCTCCCTAGATGGGAGAAAGGTTTACCCTCTGGTCCTTGGCTCCCATGACATGGGAGGGGCGAGAGCCCCTCCGAGATTGGATCTGTCTTTCTGTCTCTCTCTGTTTCTGCGTTCTCAGATTCTGCCCTTTCACTGTTTCTTATATATCCGGAGATCCGTAACTCCGATTGGATTGAAACCTTCGCCCAGGTTTTTCTTCGAAAATTAGCTTTCTTGCGGCAAAAGAAGAGCGTCAAGCGCCTTACGGGGTGCCCACAAGGGTTAGGGGCGCGCATGCCCCCTGGGGCGTGCCCCCTGCCTCGTGGCCCCCTCGGGCACCGTCTCGTGTTGATTTTTCTTCCCAAAAATCATAAATATTCCAAAAATATTCTCCGTTCGTTTTTATCCTGTTTGGACTCCGTTTGATATGGGGTTTCTGCGGAACATAAAACATGCAACAAATAGGAATTGGCACTAGGCACTAGATCAATATGTTAGTCCCAAAAATAGTATAAAAGGTTGCCAAAAGTATATGAAATTTGAATAATATTGGCATGTAACAATCAAAAATTATAGATACGACAGAGACGTATCAAGGAGGAGGCGGAGCGTCAAGTTCAGAAGCTTGATGTGCTCCTTCTGCCATAGACATGGAGTCTTCGGAGCAAGACCCAACTAAGTCTCCCCTTCACCTGTAGGGTGGTTAAGCTGGAGCTCCTCAAATCCCTCCATTATTTCATCCACCATCACAACAGCATAGCCTTGTGGAACCAGAAGGCAGTGAAAAGTTGCATCGGGTTCAGGAGGTGCAACAGAGCCGACAACTACCTTGACTTTGAGGTTCTGCTCATAAGCTGGCACTGAGAGCCTCCATGATAGCATCCGCAGGGTAGCTAGGAGCCATGAAGTCAGGCTGACGAACGAGCTTGGTGGAAGCCATGCTGCTTCTCCGCTGAGATGGTGGGGTAGCTTCTGGGGTAGCTTGGGCAGGTCGCTGGCTCTCAACTTGTTCCTCTAGCTTTCGTACCCTTGCATTCAGCTTCTGCAGTTTGCTTAGCTCCACTTTCCTCCTCCTCTCTTGGGTTTTGTAACCGCCTACGCGGGAAACCCAACCTTCCACACAACGGAGCCTGGCATGCCTCATGTTCGTCCAGGGTGCTTAGGATTCCCGAGGGCCTTTGTGAGCTCTTTGTTCTCTCTGTCGAGAATGAATGTCCCTTGCTGCACTGCAGCGATATACTTCTGAAGCTTCTATGCGGGTATTTCAAGTTGCTCGTCCATCCAAATGCACTTCCCTATTTTAGGGTCCAAGGTTCTCCCAACCCCAAAGAACCAAGTCCTTGAACGATTTGGCCAGTTCAATGTCTCTGGTTCGACCCCTTTAGCAATCATGTCATTCTCATCCTTGTCCCACAACGGCCGAACTTTGAGCTAGCCACCTGACCCCGTGCGATGGTGATGCTCCTTCTTTGCAGCATTTTTCTTGTTCATCGCCGACATCTTCTTACTCTTCTCCGGTGTCTTGTGGGCCACAAATGCAGGCCAGTGATCTTTTATCTTCTCAAATCGGCCTGTGAATTCTAGAGTCTTCTCTTTGTCGACATACATTTATTTCAACTCATTCTTCCACCTCCTGAATTGATCTTCCATCTTGTTAAGAGCATGAGCCTTGACCAATGGCTCTATAACTGGCTTATCAAGATCCTCCTCTGGCAGTAGGGTGAAATTTTCCTTCAGCGTGGTACAAAACAGACAATCTCTTTCGAAGTATCAGTGTTTCGGATGGAAACTCATCTGTTAGAAAAGGCATTTCATTTCTTCACATGTAACTGCAGTGATATTCTAGAACAAAGGCATCATCATAATAGTTGTGGACAGAAAGTCTTCACTTTTTCTTCGCTTGTGTCTTTGCTTATTGCGCCGTAACCATGGATAATCTTCATCGTTTAACAGGGTGCTTGGGTCAGCCTTGACTTTGAAGGGAGGAATTTCATAAAACTTTCCATAATCTTCAGACATGTCTGTTTTGCCCTCCAATCCCACGATGTCTCTTTTTCCTAATAGAACTATGTGGCACTTTGGCTCATCGTATGATGTATTCGCTTCCATATCTTTTCTTTTTCTCGGTTTGGTAGACATGTCCTTCACATAGAAAACCTGCGCCACATCATTGGATAGGACAAATGGTTCGTCTGTGTACCCAAGATTGTTTAGATCCACTGTTGTCATTCCGTACTGTGGGTCTACCTGTACCACGCCTCCTGACAGATTGAACCATTTGCACTTAAACAAAGGAACCTTAAAATCATGTCCATAGTCAAGTGCCCATATGTCCACTATGTAACCATAATATGTGTCCTTTCCCCTCTTGGTTGTTGCATCAAAGCGGACACCACTGTTTTGGTTGGTGCTCTTTTGATCTTGGGCGATCGTGTAAAATGTATTCCCATTTATCTAGTACCCTTTGTAAGTCATTACAGTAAAAGATGATTCCCTGGCCAACGACTAAAGCTCATCAGAAACAGTGTTGTCACCCCTGAGACGTGTTTGCAACCAACTGCCGAAAGTCCTGATGTGTTCACATGTAATCCAATCGTCACACTGGTCCGGGTGTTTGGAGCGCAGAATGTTCTTGTGTTCATCGACATACGGGGTCACCAAGGTAGAATTCTGTAGAACTGTGTAGTGTGCTTGAGACCAAGAATGCCCGTCCCCTCCTAGATTGTCTTTTCCACTCTGTCTCCCCTCATACCGCGATTGAGGGAGACCAATCTTCTTAAGGTCAAGAATGAAGTCAACACAAAACCCAATGACATCCTCTGTTTGATGGCCCATGGAGATGCTTCCTTCTGGCCTAGCATGGTTACGGACATATTTCTTAAGGACTCCCATGAACCTCTCAAAAGGGAACATATTGTGTAGAAATACAGGATCCAGAATACCTCATAACCTTGGCAGGAACCCTCATCCTGGGGCGCTCGCCGTCAACATCACCAGGGTCATCTCGTCTGATCTTATACCGCAATGCACCGCATACCGGGCATGCGTTCAAATACTTGTACGCACCACGGTAGATGATGTAGTCATTAGGGCATGCATGTATCTTCTGCACCTCCAATCCTAGAGGGCATACGACCTTCTTTGCTGCATACGCACTGTCGGGAAATTTGTTATCCTTTGGAAGCTTCTTCTTCAATATTTTCAATAGCTTCTCAAATCCTTTGTTAGTCACGTCATTCTCTGCCTTCCACTACAGCAATTCCATAACGATACTGAGCTTTGTGTTGCCATCTTTGCAATTGGGGTACAACCCTTTTTTGTGATCCTCTAACATGCGATCGAACTTCAACTTCTCCTTTTCACTTTCACATTGTCTCTTTGCATCAGCAATGACCCGAAGAAGATCATCGTCGGGCACATCATTTGGTTCCTCTTGATCTTCAACTTCCCCCATTGCAGCATCTTCAGCTTCCCTCATTGCAGCATCACCGTATTAAGGGGGCACATAGTTGTCATCATCTTCTTCTTCACTGTCTTCCATCATAACCCCTCTTTCTCTGTGCTTCGTCCAAACATTATAGTGTGGCATGAAACCCATATAAATAAGGTGGTGTAAAGGTTTTTCGAGTCAGAGTAAGACCTCATATTCCCACATATAGGGCATGGACAACACATAAAACCATTCTGCTCGTTTGCCTCAGCCACTGCGAGAAAATTATTCACGCCCTTAATGTACTCGGAAGTGTGTCTGTTACCATACGTCCATTGTCGGTTCATCTTCGTACATCTGAATCATAGACAGGATGAGGGCCAACGGAGGTGGATACCAAAACCATCGTACTATATAATAACAAACAATAACAAGTAAGAAAACTACACAAGTATCTATCTAAATCATACAAGTAAGAACCTTTTTCTTTTAGAAAGAAGATAAGATCAAGAGGCTCACCACAGTGGTGCAGGAGACAAGATCGGCGCGGGCGATCAACGGTGGTGAGGACGGGGACGGGACAGGACGGACCACCAAACCTAGACAAATCTCGAGGAAAATGGAGCTTGGACAAGAAGCTTCGAGAGGAGAAAGCTTAAGTGTGGCTCGCGCATTTCATCAAACACCTCACGTGCATAGGAGGTGAGCTAGAGCACCACAAAGCTCTGAAACGGCCGGCCAGAAAAACAGAGCAGTGGAGTGCTCTGCTCGCGGGCGAGGGGGTATATATAGGCATCTTATTGGTCCCGGTTCGTGGCTGGAACTGGGACAAAGGGGCCAGATGAACTGGGACCAATGCCTCATGAGGCCCGGCCGGCCCCCTGGCCTCACGAACCGGGACCTATGCCCCCATGGGTCCCGGTTCGTGACTGAATCGGGACTAATGGGCTGGCCCGGCCTGAAACAAAGCCTTGTTTTCTACTAGTGTTTTGTAGTCTCCTAACTAATGTCCACCCTTTTGTGTTTCAAAATTCAAAATCTTGTCCTGCGTTAAATCTTGCAAAGGATCTATTATGTTCATTTAAGATTCTCCAACACATGTCGCTTGCAAATCTCTCACTGTATATTCTCTGAAAGTGCTGTTTGATCCCAAGCTCACATGCTCCTTGATGAATAGTAGAATCCAAAAAAATAGTAAAAAATCAAAAAATTCAGCATTTTTTTGTGATAAACATTGATAAAAGTTTTAACTTCCTGTAAATTTTCGTGATGAAATAGCATTGGTGGAGATCCGGACAAAAAGAACAAAATTGATGCTCTAAAATGCTTCCAATAATTAATAGTCTTTTCGGAGCATCATTTTTTTTTGCCCAGACCTACATGAATGGCATTTCATCACAAAGTTTTGCAGTTAGTTAAAACTTTCATTAATGTTTATTAAAATAACAGATTTTTTGATTATTTTTACTATTTCTTCGGTTGTTACTGTTCCCTTCATGTGAGCTCGGGTTCAAATACTCAATGTCTTATTTTCTTAGAGGAAAAGGGCACACAACCCCCGCTCCATTACTCAGAACAAAGCACATAGTTGTTCATACAAAGTAGAACGCTAAAGTCAGCAGCTTACTGCTTCAGCCAAAAGCACCAAAAGGCGTAAAAGAGAAAAAAACTCACACACCCACTAGTTCTGACCAAGTACCACACACGCCAATAACTAACATGTTTTTAAGACGACTCTCACAGCCTAATAGTTACATTTTCCAGCACCCACGCATGGCGAAAGATAGCATCCTAAAAGACATCACCTGATAAGGACTTTTATGGTGGTTTGATCCATCTTCTGAATGAACTTCAGAAAGTGCCTTCCCACTTTAGCCAGGATCTGGCCACATTAGAAGAAGGGGGCTTCTTGTCAATAGCTCCAGTTCTTTCGAACACCGCTCCACCCTGTCCTTGACATGGCCTGAGGCTAGATAACTCCACGAAGATATAGATTCAGCACAGCTTTTCGCCATACAGCCTGCATCCCAGGCCAAGAGAGAAAATTGAAAATCATGTCATTTTGGGTCTTCCAAATAGCCCACAGACCAGCTGCATGAACGATATTAATCGCAGCAAATCTGTCTCCTAAAGACCAACAGGAAGAAAATGACATCATACTAGTGTCCCCTTCATATCCAGTTAGCCTGGATACAGCTTTCCGGAATTCCACAGCAATGACACAACCACAAAAATAAGTGATAGCAAGACTCGAGCTCAGAGTAGAAGACACAGGTTGAATCAGGAACAACCTGTCTTTTACCCAAGTTATCTCTAGTAAGCAGCTTATTATTAGCAAGGATCCAAAGAAAAATCTAAATCCTAGGAGGGATCTTATCAGCCCGAACAGCAGGGGTACTAACAGGTCACACTCCCCTAAAATTAACAAATTTGTAAAAGACGACCTTTGGCACTCCTTTTTTACCGGTACTTCTCGGAATTCTTGTGGTGTCCGAATAACATCGTCCAATATATCATTCTTTATGTCTCGACCATTTCGAGACTCCTCGTCATGTCTGTGATCTCATCCGGGACTCTGAACAAACTTTGGTCATCAAATCACATAACTCATAATACAAATCGTCATCGAATGTTAAGCGTGCGGACCGTACGGGTTCGAGAACTATGTAGACATGACCGAGACATATCTCCGGTCAATAACCAATAGCGGAACCTTGATGCTCATATTGGCTCCTACATATTCTACGAAGATCTTTATCGGTCAAACCACACAACAACATACGTTATTCCCTTTGTCTTTGGTATGTTACTTGCCCAAGATTCGATCGTCGGTATCATCATACCTAGTTCAATCTCGTTACCAGAAAGTCTCTTTACTCGTTCTGTAATGCTTCATCCCGCAAACAACTCATTAGTCACATTGCTTGCAAGGCTTCCAGTGATGAGCATTACTGAGAGGGCCCAGAGATACCTCTCCGATACACGGTGTGACAAATCCTAATCTCGATGTATGCCTACCCAACTAACACCTTAGGAGACTGATGACCCACAAAGTATAGGGGATCTATTGCATTCCTTTCAATAAGTAAGAGTGTTGAACCCAACGAGGAGCAGAAGGAAATGACAAGCGGTTTTCAGTAAGGTATTCTCTGCAAGCACTGAAATTATCGGTAACAGGTAGTTTTGTGATAAGGTAATTTGTAACGGGTAACAAGTAACGAAAGTAAACAAGATGCAGAAAGGTGGCGCAATCCTTTTTGTAACAAAGGAAAAGCCTGGACAAACTCTTATATAAAGGAAAGCGCTCCCGAGGACACATGGGAATTATCGTCAAGCTAGTTTTTATCATGCTCATATGATTCACGTTCATTACTTTGATAATTTGATATGTGGGTGGACCGGTGCTTGGGTACTGCCCTTCCTTGGACAAGCATCCCACTTATGATTAACCCCTCTCGCAAGCATCCGCAACTACAAAAAAATAATTAAGGTAAACCTAACCATAGCATGAAACATATGGATCCAAATCAGCCTCTTACGAAGCAACGCATAAACTAGGGTTTAAGCTTCTGTCACTCTAGCAACCCATCATCTACTTATTACTTCCCAATGCCTTCCTCTAGGCCCAAACAATGGTGAAGTTTCATGTACTCGACATTCACATAACACCACTAGAGGAAAGACAACATACATCTCATCAAAATATCGAACGAATACCAAATTCACATGACTACTTATAACAAGACTTCTCCCATCACTAGTAGGAAAAGGCCTACTAATGACGCACTGGTTTTGCCTACTAATGGCGCATTGCCAGTGCACCATTAGTAGCACGCCACTAGTATTTTTTACTAATGCGCACCACTGGTGCGCCATTAGTATCTGGTATACTAATGGCGCACCAAGCAGTGCGCCATTAGTTTTTCCCACAGTGCGCCACTAGTGTATTCTATACTAATGGCGCATCACATGGTAGTGCGCCATTAGTAACAATTTTTTTTCTTAATCTCAGGTCACTATTTCACCTATGAGATATCCAACACATATATATACAACAAGCATCCATATAACAATCATAGCCAACACACAAGTTCCATCATATATACATACATAGCCAACACACAAGTTCCATCATATATACATACATAGCCAACACATAGTTCCATCGTTACATATTACAAAAGTTTCACATTGTTCATCCAACACCGTTATCCATCAATTCACAAAAGTTTCACATTGATACAAAATAAAAACACAAATGGAAAAGAAGCACTCCATCCATGCAAGCTTCCGTGAATTAAATCAAATCTGCAAAATGATAAACAAGAAGTTAGAAGAAGAAATAGAAGAAGACTAGAAGAATACTAGAAGAAGAAGAACACTAGAAGAAGAATAAGAAGAATTTTGGAAAAGAAGAAGAATAAGAAGAAGACTATAAGCTTATTATGTAAACTTGTTCATTTTGTGCTAACATAAGTTATTTTGGAGCTAACCTATAGGAAACTAAGCATATAAGCTCTAAGTTAGTATATTAGAGCCAACTTAGGTAAAATGAAGCTAACCTATGTCATTTTGGAAAAGAAGAAGAATAAGAAAAAAGACTATAAGCTTATTATGTAAACTTGATCATTTTGTGCTAACATAAGTTATTTTGGAGCTAACCTATAGGAAACTAAGCATATAAGCTCTAAGTTAGCATATTAGAGCCAACTTAGGTAAAAATGAAGCTAACCTATAGGAAACTAAGCATATTAGAGATAACATAGGTAACTAAGTATATATATATCATTTTGGATAACTAACCTATAGGAGATCTGACATACCTGACAAAGTTCAGCTCTCATGCATTGTTCTTCTCCTTCTCCTTCTCCTTCCTCTCCTGATGCACCTAGGCGGCGGGCGGTGGAGGCGATGGAGGCAAGGGATGTAGTCTTCTACCACAATTGGCGTGGTCATGTCGCCCACTGTGGGATCGCCGGCGCCACCACCGGTGCGTGGTCATTGTCAGGCACCACCACCATCGCGGGGCCACCTTCAGGCACGACCATCGCTAGGTCATCCTCAGCCACCTCCATCTCTTGCCCATGGTCAGCCACCACCAGCTCTTGCCCTTGGTCAACCACCACCAGCTAGGTCATCCTCGGCTGATGCCCATCGTCATCCTGCAGCTCCTCATCCTCCTCTGCTCCTCTTATCCCGCACTCCAGTCCGGATCATCCTTCTTGTTGTCTATCTTTGCCGCCAGAATCGCTTGCTTTGCTTTATATAAGCGAGAATCATTTCTTTGCTTCGATACATCCATAATCGCCGCTTTGCTTTGGTCAGTAGCTGCTGTTGTAGCTACTACTCCCATTACCTATCCGAAATGCAACAATGACCGTTAACAATCGATGTGAGACAAAGCCAAATGTAGAGGAATAAGAAGAGGCAGAACGTACCGGCATCATCATCGGCAGCGTAGCGCATGCGACACATAGTCGTGTTGAACACCTTCACGATGAGCATGGTGGCGTCGTCGTCGTACCTGAAGAGAAGGAAGTACCGCAGACGCAGGTCGTAGGCATGGTAGAACTTCTCCCACCCACGAGACAAGTACATGTGGCCCTTCTTGATCACCAACTCCACATCCCACTGCCTGCGAAACCCGCTGCCGACCTGTCGCAGCTTCACATTATTTGGCGGATCTTCACCCATCAGCATGTTCATAAAACTGTCGGGCAACTTCGCAATTTGGGACAATGAGTGATGTAGCAAACAACAGATATCATAATGAGATGGGTGAAGGGGAGATCTCTCGTTTTATATACCTGCATCATGGATGATACTGAAGTCTCAAGTATGATAGTGAAGAACTCGGAAGCATCCAACTCGTATTGTGGTGTCGCAGAGCGGCGGTGGCTGCTTCCCGCCATCTCTGATAAGCAGCAGAAGAGACCAATTAGTACCCTTACAACAGATCATAAAACATGCATGATAACAGGCATTAGTCGCAAGTACCCCATATATATGTCCTATTTTTAGCAAAGTTATGCTAAAATTCACGGAAAATTTCAGCATTACCTTTGCTGAAAATAGGACATATGGAGTACCCGAATTTGCCGGAACGGAAGTTAATCGACATTCCGGCAAACTCAAGGGCCTCTCGGGTACCTGCAAAATCATTATCCCAGTGGACAAGGCAATGTGCTACTTGCTTAAATCTCATCCAATATTTACAAGACAAACAACGTGGAAAAGCCCAGTGTTAAAAAAGCCTCCATCACAACATGGAAAATCGTTGGCCTCTGAAGAGGTGAAACAATATATGCATCTCCAGCAGTATCATTCAACATTTTGGACAAACCACTACAAGCAATCTTGGATCGGATACAAGAAGAATGTGAGAAAATGCGACAAATACTAATAGATTGAGGTGTTTAACTTGTGGTGCTCTCTGTGCTATCTGAGACATGTATTCTTGACAAACTAGTACAAGCAATGGTGGATCGGTATAGAAGCAATATGATATAATATAAATAAATGCACCCAATAAAAAAGTACCCATCAATGAGCCTTGTCAAAATGGATTGTTTGGCGCATAAAACCGAACTTCGATGCATAAGCAACGGTGTCCCTTGCCATCATAGAAAAAAGCAGAACCATACAAAGAATTGAAGAGTTTATCATAACAGCGGAACACTGATGGTCTGGTATGGCAAGCATGCAAGATGTAAAGTGATAACACTATAAATGTGAAAAGAGCATAGTCCAGCCAAACATATCACACAAATTCCACTGAAATATAACCTAAGCCACACAAAACAAGTAATGAAACCTCCACCAAGAACAGAGCCATACTATAGCAGCAAGACTGTAGTAAGAAAGAACCAATTCCCAAGTCCCAAAATTACTCATGGTACAAAGGCACATGCAAATCCTTATGCAAGAAGTGTAGATTACAAAAGCTAGACACTCATCACTATAGTAGTCTACAGCAACTGCAGAATCACCAACACTGAAAGTCAAATCTATGGGTACCATGAAAAGAAGTTAACATGGACAGCAAGGAGCTGACCCAAAACGAATATAGCCTAATTTAGCTAAGAAAACCCTCAGGTTGTAGTAGCTAACACAAAACTAACTGTGATCAAGTTAACTGCATATCGAATTAACCAACTTATGATGACAAACTAAAGCAAGCTATAATCTACTACAATTATCACAAGATAGCAGAAGAACTCATCTAGCAATGCTAGTTGCTAGTAACCAAAGAACCTTCAAACGTGACTGGCTCATGGTTTTTTCATTGTTATTAGATCAAAGCATTTAAAGAAGGTACGACGGTGCGCCCAACTGATGAGATGTAGATGCTCATCGAAAGTACGACGGTGGAGTGCCGTTGTACCAAGATCTCCGCTAATTGCCAAATAAGCGTCACGATGGTGGTGGCCATCCAAGCACAGCCATTGCTCCAAATCATTCCTCCCCAAATTGCCATAGTAAAACAACGTGCACTAACAGAAAGCGTATCCATCCAGCAAGACAAAGGATAAGCAGGGCCCCCTTCTCATTATCCAGGGCAAAGTTAAATACAGTACAGAATAAAAGAACTAGTCTTCTAATCATTTTGTGCAGAGGAAAACAACAAGTTAACGGTCACAAAGCATCATTTCCCCGATCCTCTTGGATCAAATGAGATAACAAGATTCAGACAAATGCACAGCACAACATTACAAAGATCTAGCAAAGCCAAGCGAGCCCCTACACTAATCAATTTCCAGGATTCAGACAAATGCACTTGTAAAAATGATATCAAATGATCAAGTTAACTGCATATCGAATTAACCAACTTATGATGACAAACTGAAGCAAGCTACAATCTACAGGCCTGTACCACTTCTACAAACTGAAGCAAGCCGAGGGTTTGCTACTTCAGGGGCGTGTGGAGGGGGCAGACCCACGGCTTGGTGCTCGGTGACGCTTGCGGGGAGGCCTGCTCGAGGAGGAAGCGCGCGAGGATGGTGGCTGCCGGTGGAGTGGCTCGGTGACGACGGTGGTGCTTCCTGTCAAATGGTGTGGTGGGTTCGCCGGAGATGGACGGGCCTGCAGTGGTCGAGACTCGTGAGCGGAGGTTGAGGGCAAGAGGAAGAAGAAGAAGAAGGAAGTGGAGGGGAGGGGCTCACCTGCAGTCGAGGGCGTACACGGCGCCGGCCGGCCGCCTTGGACCCGGAGGAAGCCGCGGTCATGCCGAATCCCTAGGGCTCGGGGCCGGCACAAGACCATGCCGCAGCAGAGCTGAACTGAGGTAGAGGCGGTCGTCGTCTCCTCCTCCTCGTCATCCTCCTCCTGGTCCTCCTCCTCCGGCTCGGGCGCGGGCGTGGGGCGGCGGGGGAGCTGCAGTGGTGGGGGCATGGGGGCGGCAGGCGGCAGCTGGGGAGCTGTAGTGTTGGGGTGCGCGGGGCGGGCGGCGGGGAGCTGCAGTGGTGGGGTGGGGCGCGGGCGGAGGGTGGATTCAGCGGGGTCAGGGGCAGGGGGATGAAGGGACGGATGGGGCGTCTGGTGCGCAAGTGTCTGATCGGGGAGGAAGGAGGAGGAATAGGTGGGTAGGGGAAGCTTACTAATGGCGCACCTAGCGGCGGTGTGCCATTAGAATGTTTTTTTTATAAAAACAGTAATATTTTTTAAAATATGTTCAAATTTGTTATTTGAAAATATTTATGAATATGAAAAAGGTGGAGTGGAGGGTGCGGTGGGTCATCGGCGACGGTGGAGTGGGGAGGTCTTGGGCTGGGGTTGGCGGCGGCCGGTGGAGCGAGGAGGTGCAGTTGATCGTCGGGCGGTGAAGTGGGGAGGTGCGGGCGGGGGTTGGCCTTGTGGCCAGTGGGTGGAGCGGGGAGGTGCGGTGGGTCATCGGTGACGGTGGAGTGGGGGACGGGATCATTTCTCGATTGTATAAAATGCTGTTTGATATTTATTTGTGTTTAAATATGTTCAAACTTGTTTAAATCATAACAGTAATATTTTTTTATAAAAACAGTAATAATTTTTTTTAAAAATATGTTCAAATTTGTTATTTTAAAATATTTATGAATATGAAAAAGGTGGAGTGGAGGGTGCGGTGGGTCATTGGCGATGGTGGAGTGGGGAGGTGCGGGCGGGGGTCGGTGGCGGCCGGTGGAGCGAGGAGGTCACGGTGGGTCGTCGGCGGCAGTGGAGCGGGCAGGAGGTCTTGAGGTGTCGGCGGTGAAGCGAGGTGGAGTGCGGTGGGTCGTCGTGGCGGTGGAGCGGGAGGTCTGGGGTCGGCAGCAAGTGGAGGGCGGGAGGGAGGTCTGGGGGTGCTCGGCGGCGAGGGGATCTGCAAGGGGATAGCTATCGAGAGGAGGGGTATCGAGATCGAGTGCCATTAGTAGTTTTGTAAAAAGAATAAAAAATACAGTAATGGCGCCTTTATGCACTGATGCGCCATTACTAGTTAGAACTAGTAATGGCGCCTTTATCTTTGATCGCCATTAGTATGTATGGAAAAATGGAAAAAAAATTAATACTTGCGGCGCACCCTGTTTCTGGTGCGCCATTAGTGTCTTACACACTAATGGCGCATCACCAACTAGTGCGCCATTAGTATATAGTAGCGGCGCACTACTTAGATGGTGCGCCATTAGTATCAATCCTATCTATAGCCCTTTTCCTAGTTGTGCATGTCCTCAGGAACAAACGTAACTACTCACAAATCATATCCATGTTCATAATCAGAGGGGTATTAAGATGCATAAAGGATCTGAATATATGATCTTCCACCGAATAAACCAACTAGCATCAACTACAAGGAGTAATCAACACTACTAGCATCCCACAGGTACCAATCTGAGGTTTTGAGACAAAGATCGGATACAAGAGATGAACTAGGGTTTGAGAGGAGATGGTGCTGATGAATATGTTGATGGAGATTGACCCCCTCCCGATGGGAGGATCGATGGTGATGACGACGGTGATGGCAATGGTGAGGATTTCCCCCTCCCAGAGGGATGTTTCCCCGGCAGAACAGCTCCGCCGGATCCCTAGATTGGTTCCGCCAAGGTTCCGCCTCGAGACGGTGGTGCTTCGTCCCGAAAGCTTTCTTATGATTTTTTTCCAGGGCAAAAGACACCTTACCAGAAGGTGGGTATCGGGGGGCTTCCAGGTGGCCCACGAGGCAGGGGGCGCGCCCAGGGGGGTAGGGTGCACCCCCACCCTTGTGGACACAGGGTGGCCCCCCTCTAATGCTTTCTTTGCCCAATATTTTTATAAATTCCAAAACTGATTTTCTTGGAGTTTCAGGACTTTTGGAGTTGTGCAGAATAGGTCTATAATATTTTGCTCCTTTTCCAGCCAAGAATCCAGCTGTCGGCATTCTCCCTCTTCATGTAAACCTTGTAGAATAAGAGAGAAAAGGCATAAGTATTGTGACATAATGTGTAGTAATAGCCCATAATGCAATAAATATCGATATAAAAGCATGATGCAAAATGGACGTATCAACTCCCCCAGGCTTAGACCTTGCTTGTCCTCAAGCGGAAGCCGATCTCGAAAAATATGTCCACATGTTTAGAGATAGAGGTGTCGATAAAATAAAATACGGACATGAGGGCATCATGATCATTCTTAGAACAGCAACATATATAAATTGCCATATGATTTCTTATGTTTAAAGTAACAATCTATTCACAATGTCAAGTATGAATCTGAAACTTCGTTGAAAACTAGCAAACTATAATCTCAGTCATTGAGGTAATTGCAATTTATCATAACATCGGAAAGAGTCAATATAAGAGCTTTTCAGCAAGTCCTCATACTCAACTATAATTTAGTCTTTCACAATTCCTAACACTCACGCAATACTTATGGGTATGAAGTTTTAATCGGACACAGAGAAAGATAGGGGCTTATAGTTTTGCCTCCCAACTTTTTACCTCAAGGGTAATGTCAACAATAATGCTTTATGAAAACCTACATGCAATTGGGTATATGTATATCATGATATTTCCAACACATAGTGCTTGCCAAAGGATAAAGTGTAAAAAGGAAAGGTGAAGATCGCCATGACTCTTGTATAAGGTAGAAGACAATAATAAAAGATAGGCCCTTCGCAGAGGGAAGCAGAGGTTGTCATGTGTTTTTATGGTTGGATGCACAAAATCTTAGTGCAAACGAACGTCACTTTATATTGCCACTTGCGATAGGGACCTTTATTATGCAGTCCGTTGCTTCTATTTCTTCCATATCAGAAGCTCGTATAAAGCTTATTTTCTCCACACTAATAGATCATACATATTTAGAGAGCAATTTTTATTGCTTGCAACAATGACAACTTACTTGAAGGATCTTACTCAATCCAAAGAAGGTATGGTGGACTCTCATGGCAAAACTGGGTTTAAGGATGTTTGGAAGCACAAGTAGTATCTCTACTTGGTGCAAAGAATTTGGCTAGCATGAGGGGGAAAGGCAAGCTCAACATGTTGGATGATCTATGACAATATACTTTATTTCGGTTATAAGAAAACATAACCCATTTCTTGTCTTCCTTGTTGAACATCAACTTTTTAGCATGTCATATTTTAGTGAGTGCTCACAATCATAAAATATGTCCAAGATAGTATATTTATATGTGAAAACCTCTCTTTCTTTATTACTTCCTATTAATTGCAACGATGACCAAAACCATGTTTGTCAACTCTCAACAACTTTTATTCATCATACTATTTATATGTGAAGTCATTACTATCCATAAGATCAATATGATCTTTTTATTTCTTTTTATTCTTTCTTTTATCCCCTCAAGATCATAGCAAGATAGCAAAGCCCTCAACTCAAAACAAATCTTTATTATATATAGCTCACGGACTCGATTACATAGATAGGGATCAACACAAAAACTCAAGGCTAGATCATACTAAAACTTTATTCTACTAGATCAAGATATAACCAAAAGGATTGAACTAAGAATACTGGTAAAGATAGAAGTGTGATGGTGATACGATACTGGGGCACCTCGCCCAAGCTTGGCAGTTGCCAAGGGGAGTGCCCATACCCATGTGTTTATGTCTCTTTCTTCAGAGGTGGTGATGATGGAGTTGTTGATGATGTAGGCTTGTCGTCCATCTTCCAAGGCATAGGCTCGCCATCATAGAAGGATGATCGAGTCGCCGGGATCCTCAAATCTGCAGCCAAACTCATCCTCTTGAATCTATATTCATACTCACAGTTTTGGTTTTGCAGGTCATAGATCTGGGCTTGGAGGTGCTCGATCTTCTCATGAAGCTTGAAGATGGTCTCCAAAATGTTCTTGGCATCCGGCTTATGGTTGTTGGTGAACTCCGCAATCATCATGTGGTTGGCGTTGAGTCCGCGTTCCACCATCCCTTGGCACTTGAAAACTTGTTGTTCCGTTGTTTCGAGCTTTGCCTCCACGCTTTCGGTACTCCTTGGTCCCTCCTGATGGAAATATGCCCTAGAGGCAATAATAAAGTTATTATTTATTTCCTCATATCATGATAAATGTTTATTATTCATGCTAGAATTGTATTAACCGGAAACATAATACATGTGTGAATGCATAGAAAAACATAGTGTCACTAGTATGCCTCTACTTGACTAGCTCGTTGATCAAAGATGGTTAAGTTTCCTAGCCATAGACATGAGTTGTCATTTGATTAAGGGGATCACATCCTTAGGAGAATGATGTGATTGACTTGACCCATTCTGTTAGCCTAGCACTTGATCGTTTAGTATGTTCCTATTGCTTTCTTCATGACTTATACCGGAGGAACACTTTGTGTGCTACCAAACATCACAACGTAACTGGGTGATTATAAAGGAGCTCTACATGTGTCTCTGGAGGTAATTGTTGAGTTGGCGTATTTCGAGATTAGGATGTGTCACTCCGATTGTCGGAGAGGTATCTCTGGGCCCTCTCGGTAATGCACATCACTATAAGGCTTGCAAGCAATGTGACTAATGACTTAGTTGCAGGATGATGCATTACATAACGAGTAAAGAGACTCCCCGGTAACGAGATTGAACTAGGTATTGAGATACCGATGATCGAATCTTGGGCAAGTAACATAACGATGACAAAGGGAACAACGTATGTAGTTATGCGGTTTGACCGATAAAGATCTTCATAGAATATGTGGGAACCAATATGAGCATCCAGGTTCCGCTATTATTTATTGACCGGTAACGAGTCTCATTCATGTCTACGTAGTTCTCGAACCCGTAGGGTCCGCATGCTTAAAGTTTGGTGACTATCGGTATTATGAGTTTTTGTGTTTTGACGTACTAAAGGTAGTTCAGTCCCGGATATGATCACGGACATGACGAGGAGTCTCTAAATGGTTGAGACGTAAAGATCGATATATTGGATGACTATGTTCGGACACCGGAATGGTTTTGGAAGGTTTGGGATATATCTTAGTAATCTGGGGTACTGGAACCCATGAGGGGTTTATTGGGCCTCATGGGCCCTAGTGGAGAAGAGGAGGGGAGGCCAGCGCAGGCCGCGCGCCTCCTCCCCCTCTAGTCCGAATTGGACAAGGAGGGGGGCGGTGCCCCCCTTTCCTTCCTCTCTCTCTCTCTCTCTCTCTCTCTCTCTCTCTCTCTCTCTTTCCCCTTCTCCTACTACTACAAGGAAAGGAGGAGTTCTAGTCCCAGTGGGAGTAGGACTCCCCCCTTGGCGCGCCCTCCTCCTAGGCCGGCCGCCTCCCCCCCTTGCTCCTTTATATACGGGGGCAGGGGGCACCTCTAGACAAAACAATGGATCATTGATCTCTTAGCCGTGTGCGGTGCCCCTCTCTCCATCATATTCCACCTCGGTAATATTGTAGCGGTGCTTAGGCGAAGCCCTGCATCGGTAGCATCATCGACACCATCATCACGCCGTCATGCTGACGAAACTCTCCCGCAAAGCTCTGCTGGATCGGAGTTCGTGGGACGTCATCGAGCTGAACGTGTGCTGAACTTGGAGGTGCCATACGTTCGGTACTTGATCGGTCGGATCGTGAAGAAGTATGACTACATCAACCGTGTTGTGCTAATGCTTCCGCTTTCGGTCTACGAGGGTACGTGGACAATACTCTCCCTCTCGTTGCTATGCATCACCATGATCTTCCGTGTGCGTAGGAATTTTTTTGAAATTACTACGTTCCCCAACAGTGGTATCAGAGCCGAGTTTTATGCGTAGATGTTATATGCACGAGTAGAACGCAAGTGAGTTGTGGGTGATACAAGTCATACTGCTAACCAGCGTCATACTTTGGTTTGGCGGTATTGTTGGATGAAGCGGCCCGGACCGACATTACGCGTATGCTTACGCGACACTGGTTCTACCGACATGCTTTGCACATAGGTGGCTGGCGGGTGTCAGTTTCTCCAACTTTAGTTGAACCGAGTGTGGCTATGCCCGGTCCTTGAGAAGGTTAAAACAACACTAACTTAACAGACTATCGTTGTGGTTTTGATGCGTAGGCAAGAACGGTTCTTGCTCGGCCCGTAGCAGCCACGTAAAACTTGCAACAACAAGGTAGAGGACGTCTAACTTGTTTTTGCAGGGCATGTTGTGATGTGATATGGTCAGGACATGATGCTAAATTTTTATTGTATGAGATGACCATGTTTTGTAATAGAGTTATCGCTAACTGGCAGGAGCCATATGGTTGTCGCTTTATTGTATGCAATGTGATCGCCCTGTAATTGCTTTATTTTATCAATAAGCGGTAGCGATAGTCGTAGAAGCAATAGTTGGCGAGACGACAACGATGCTACGATGTAGATCACGGTGCCGCGCCGGTGACGATGGTAATCATGACGGTGCTTCAGAGATGGAGATCACAAGCACATGATGATGGCCATATCATATCACTTATATTGATTGCATGTGATGTGTATCCTTTATGCATCTTATTTTGCTTTGATTGACGGTAGCATTATAAGATGATCTCTCACTAAATTTCAAGGTATAAGTGTTCTCCCTGAGTATGCACCGTTGCGAAAGTTCTTCATGCTGAGACACCACGTGATGATCGGGTGTGATAAGCTCTACGTTCAAATACAACAAGTGTAAGACAGTTTTACACATGTAGAAATACTCAGGTTAAACTTGATGAGCCTAGCATATACAGATATGGCCTCGGAACACTGAGACCAAAAGGTCGAGCGTGAATCATATAGTAGATATGATCAACATAGTGATGTTCACCATTGAAAACTACTCCATCTCATGTGATGATCGGACATGGTTTAGTTGATTTGGATCACGTGATCACCTAGATGATTAGAGGGATATCTATCTAAGTGGGAGTTCTTAAGTAATATGATTAATTGAACCTTAATTTATCATGAACTTAGTACCTGGTAGTATTTTTGCTTGTCTATGTTATTGTAGATAGATGGCCCGTGCTGGTGTTCGTTAAATTTTAATGCGTTCCTTGAGAAAGCTAAGTTGAAAGATGATGGTAGCAATTACACGGACTGGGTCCGTAACTTGAGGATTATCCTCATTGCTGCACAGAAGAACTACGCCTGGAAGCACCGGCTGGGTGCGAACTGCTGCAGATGCTGGCGACGTCGTTAAGAATGTCTGGCAAAGCAAAGCTGATGACTACTCAATAGTTCAGTGTGCCATGCTTTACGGCTAAGAACCGGGACTTCAACGACATTTTGAACGTCATGGAGCATATTAGATGTTCCAGGAGTTGAAGTTAATATTTCAAGCAAATGCCCAGATTGAGAGACATGAAGTCTCCAATAAGTTCTATAGCTGCAAGATGGAGGAGAATAGTTACGTCAAGTGAACATATACTCAATATGTGCAGGGTATAATAATCACTTGATTCAACTGGGGTTAATCTTCACGATGATAGTGTCATTGATGAAATTCTTCAATCATCGCCACCAAGCTACAAGAGCTTTGTGATGAACTATAATATTGAAGGGTGAACAAGACTATTCCCGAGCTCTTGGCGATGCTAAAAGCGCGGAGGTAGAAATCAGAAGGAGCATCAAGTGTTGATGGTCAATAAGACCACCGATTTCAAGAAAAAGGGTAAAGGGAAGAATAAGGGAACTTTAAGAAGAGCGGCAAGCAAGTTGCCGCTCGGAGAAGAAACCTAAGTCGGACCTAAGCACGAGACTAAGTTCTTCTCTTGCAAAGGGACCGGTCATTTGGGCGGAACTGCCCCAAGTGTTTGGCGGATAAGAAGGATGGCAAGGTGAACAAAGGTATATGTGATATACATGTTATTGATGTGTACCTTACTAATGCTCGCAGATAGCACCTAGGTATTTGATCTTGGTTACATTGCTAATATTTGCAACTCAAAGCAGGGGACTACGGATTAGCGAAGATTGGCTAAGGATGAGGTGATGATGCGTGTGGGAAATGGTTCCAAAGTCGATGTGATCGCGGTCGGCACGCTACCTCTACATCTACGTTCGGGATTAGTTTTAGACCTGAATAATTGTTATTTGGTGCCAGCGTTAAGCATGAACATTATATCTGGATCTTGTTTGATGCGAGACGGTTATTCATTTAAATCAGAGAATAATGGTTGTTCTATTTATATGAGTAATATCTTTTATGGTCATGCACCCTTGAAGAGTGGTCTATTTTTATTGAATCTCAATAGTAGTGATACACATATTCATAATGTTGAAGCCAAAAGATGCAGAGTTGATAATGATAATGCAACTTATTTGTGGCACTGCCGTTTAGGTTATATTGGTGTAAAGCGCATGAAGAAACTCCATACTGATGGACTTTTGGAATCACTTGATTATGAATCACTTGGTACTTGCGAACCATGCCTCATGGGCAAGATGACTAAAACGCCGTTCTCCAGAACTATGGAGCGAGCAACAGATTTATTGGAAATCATACATACTGATGTATGTGGTCCAATGAACATTGAGGCTCGCGGCGGGTATCGTTATTTTCTCACCTTCACTAATGATTTGAGCAAATATGGGTATATCTACTTAATGAAACATAAGTCTAAAACATTTGAAAAGTTCAAGGAATTTCAGAGTGAAGTGGAAAATCATCGTAACAAGAAAATAAAGTTTCTACGATCTGATCGTGGAGGAGAATATTTGACTTACGAGTTTGGTCTACATTTGAAACAATGCGGAATAGTTTCGCAACTCACGCCACCCGGAACACCACAACATAATGGTGTGTCCGAACGTCGTAATCGTACTTTACTAGATATGGTGCGATCAATGATGTCTCTTACTGATTTACCGCTATCGTTTTGGGTTATGCTTTAGAGACGGCTGCATTCACGTTAAATAGGGCACCATCAAAATATGTTGAGACGACGCCTTATGAACTGTGGTTTGCACTGCAAAAAAAGACACATCCGTGACATTTTGGGCCGAACGAAAAAAACTTCTTGTCATACTTATGACACTTCTATGACGATAATTGTGACAAAACCCGGTATCATCATAGATGTGGTGGGACTCTACTTCTATGATAAAAAATCATGAAAGAAAATGGGCTTTTCGTCCTGGGCGGGCCGGAGACGCAGCTGCATGACATTCTTTGGGTCATCCATGACGGAAAAAACCGTGGTAGAAGTGAGGGCGAGGAAAATTTCGGCGAGTTCGATTCTACGGGAGGTCGGTGCTTAGAAGCGATCGCGCTTTCTCGTACACGTCTGCGTGTGTGAGGTGTTGGCTCTAACTGAACCCGAGCGAGGCGTTGGGCTCTAACTGAACCCGAGCGATTGCACTGCAGGCTACGCGTTACTGAACCCGAGCAATCGAGCGATTCCTTTGCTACTGCTGCTAGATGAAGCCTCGATGCTGCCTCTGATGAACAGTCAGTGTTTACAGGGGGGTTTGGATGAACAGTGAGCGTTGCGGGGGGTTTGGATGAACAGTGAGCGGTGGTGGTGGATGAACAGGACCCCGTGGCGTTGCCTCTGGATGAACAGGACCCCCATCGATCAAGCCGGTTGGGGCTGGATGAACAGGACCCCATGGAGGGCTGGATGAACAGGACGATCCCATGGAGGGCTGGATGAACAGTAGACGGTGGAGGGATGGATGAACAGTAGCCCGTGGAGGGGTGGTTGAACAGGACCCGTGGAGAGGGGTGGTTGAACAGTAGCCGGTGGAGTAGCGCGCGGTGGAGGCTGGATGAACAGCAGCCCGTGGATGAACAGTCGCAGGTGGAGGCTGGAGGAGGTCGATGGTGGATGAACAGTAGCCCGTGGAGGCTGGAGGAGGTCGACGGTGGAGATGAACAATATCCCATGGAATCCCGTTTTGCGGTACGCCACACCCCTCCCGATGAACAGGACCCCTAGTTCGACCGTAGCGCTCCAACACAAGTCTGTTTCTTCCGTTTTGCGGTACGCCACACCCCTCCCGATCAACAGGACCCCGTTTCGACCGTAGGAGGTCCAACACAAGTCTGTTTCCTCTGTTTTGCAGTATGCCAAACCCCTCCCGATGAACAGGATCCCGTTTCGAACGTGGTCGGTCGAACACAAGGCCGTTTCCTCCATTCTGCGGTACGCCAGGCCTCGTTTCCATCGCCTGTTCCGTCCAAGCCCTCCCGATGGACACGACGACGCATTCCATTCCGACCCAGCCGGTTGGCTCCCCATGAACACGACGACGACGTTGTTTCTCCGATCCGACCCAGCCATGTACACAAGCCCTGACCGTATGTATGCGCGAGTAGGCATTCGAGACCCCACCCGTATCTACGTACGTGGCCATATTTTCTTTCTTGCACCCTGGTCGTTCTACGTACGTGTACATGCTACGTGCACGCCTCTACTACGACACGTGTGCGCCTCTTCATCGACCAGTATGTACGTACACCTTCGCGACCAGAATGACAATGCTACGTATGCTTCGACCAGGTGGGTCCCGACTATCAGGCACTTCCTTGCGTGCGAAGATGTAGCTGGTGGGTCCCAGCAGTCAGGGGGCGAATCGTTTTTTTGCCCGGACGCACTTCCTTGCGTGCGAAGATGTAGCTGGTGGGTCCCAGCAGTCAGGGGGAATCCTTTTTTCCACGAAATACGATGGACCGTCCGGTGGGTCCCAGCTGTCAGGTGGAGGAATAATTATTTTGCGCGTAATAAGGAGGCACTTCCTTGCTGCGGCCGTGGACCCAGCTGTCAGCCTCTCCACGTACAGTCCACGTCCGATGGAAGTCGTTCCTTGACCACCTTAACCACGCCGCGCCGAGAGCACCAGGACGGTGGACGACGGCGAGGCCTAGGAAGGGGACGACACGGAGCCGGGGAAGACGCGGCAGTGGATGCCCACGCGTAGAGGAGTATGAGGGTTCACTGGTTCGCTGCGGTGTGAGGCTTCCATCGCTGCAGAATAACAGGGGGTGTGGGTGAGTAGAGGGATGGCCTGGCCACTAGTGGGAGTAGTAGGAGGCGGTATGGCCTCCGCCGCATCGCAGCCGGCCACGGGAGGTCGGAGCACGAGGCACAGTCGGCGTTGGTTTGGGCGGCTGGAGCAAGAAGACCAGAGGTTGAAGAAGCACTACGGCTGTTGGATGGACATTGTATGGTCACTGGAGCTAGAATCGTGCATATTGACTAAGTTGACAAAGCCCTCCGTCCCTGTCAACTTAGTACGCCCACAAGTCAGCCTGCCACTATACTGGGTCCCAGCTAGCAGGGGGGTATTCATTTTTTTTGTGCGTAATAAGGAGGCACTTCCTTGCGTGCGAAGATATAGCTGGTGGGTCCAAGCTGTCAGCAGTGGTAACGTTTTTTTCACGAAATACAGAGGCCCTTTCGGTGGGTCCTAGATGTCAGGTGGAGGAATCATTATTTTGCACATAATAAGGAGGCATTTCCTTGCATGCGGCTATGGACCCAGCTGTCAGCCTCTCCACGTACAGTCCACTTCAGATGCATGTCGGTCATTGACCATGTTGACCAGGCCGCGCTGAGAGCACCAGGGCGGTGGACGACGGCGAGGCCTAGGAAGAAAACGACACGGAGGCAGGGAAGACTCGGTAGTTGTTTCCCATGCGGAGGAGAGTATGACTGTACGAGGGTTTATTGGTTTGTCTGTCATCGCCGGAGAATAACAGCAGGTGTGGGTGAGTAGAGGGATGGCTAGGCCAGCGATGGGAGTACGGTGGGGCGGTGAGGCCTGCGTGGCAAAGACAAACCGACCTTGAGGACGAGGGCGAGCAGTCCCTCAGGCGCTTGTTTGAGCGGCTGGAGCAGGAAGAGCAGAGATTGAAGAAGCACGACAGTTGTTGGATGGAAATTCAACAGTCACTGCTTGTGCGTCAACCTTTTTTTAGGAAAGCCTCAAATCTGTGGAAAACAGCATATAGTCCATCTGCCATTATTTCTAATAATTTACAGCCCATTTGCTAATTCTAAAGGTTTTTTTGGAGCCCGTATTCTTTTTGTTAGCATTACAACCCATATTGTGGCCACGGTTAAAAAATTATACGAAATTTTGCATATTTCGGTGCGGTCCGAGCTGTTTTTAATCCAGAAATTTCGAGTCACATTCAAAATGATTTTAAAAATAAATGTATATGAATATAAAATCCAAAAAATTGTCCACGCATAAAAATAAATGCAATTTAAAATCTTGAAATGAAAAAAAGAAATTTGAAACTAATTGCGGGTTTGATGTGTTTTAAAAATGTACAACCCATTTCTCATTACTGATAGGCGATTTTCTCGGCCAGCCGAATGAAGCTCTCCTCGTCTTGAAAGATTTGCAGCCCAACAAGCCTGACAAAGCGACTTACTTGGCAAATCACAAAAAACTAGATTGTGGCCATGGACCCAGCTGTCAGCCTCTCCACGTACAGTACTCTTCCGATGGAAGTCGGTCGTTGACCACATTGACCATGTCGCGCTGAGAGCACCAAGACGGTGGACGACGATGAGGCCTAGGAAGGGGACGACTCGGAGCCGGGGAAGACGCGGAAGTGGATGCCCACGCGGAGAGGAGTACGAGGGTTCACTGGTTCAGCTGCAGCGTGAGGCTGCCATCATCACAGAATAACAGGGGTGTGGGTGAGTAGAGGGATGCCCTGGGCCAGCGGTGGGAGTATTAGGGGGCGGTGAGGCCTCCGTGGCATCACAGCCGGCCACGAGAGGCAGGAGCACGCGGCACGACTAGCGCTGCTTTGGGCGGCTGGAGCAAGAAGACCAGAGGTTGAAGAAGCACAATGGCCGTTGGATGGACATCGTACGGTCACTGGAGCTAGAGTCGTTCATATTGACTAAGTTAACAAAGCCCTCTGTCCCCGTCAACTTAATAGGCCCACAAGTCGGCCACCCACTATGGTGGGTCCCAGCTAGCAGGGGGTATTCATTTTTTTGTGCTTAATAAGGAGGCACATCCTTCCGTGCAAAGATATAGCTGGTGGGTCCGACCTGTCAGTGGGGGGAACGTTTTTTTCGCGAAATACAGAAGCTCTTCCAACGTACAGTCCATGTACAGTGCGTAATAAGGAGGAACTTTCCTTGCGTGCGACCATGGACCTCGTGGGTCCCAACTGTCATGCTCTCCACATACAGTCCTCTTCCGATGATTCTCGTCTGTTGACCATGCCGCGCCGAGCGCACCAAGGCGGTGGACGACGGCGAGGCCCCAGACTGGAACGAACCAGAGATGGGGAAGACGCGGCAGTGGAGTCGCAGATAGAGAGGAGTGGGAAACTTGACTAGTTCGGGTGCGGGGTGGGCCTACACTCGGTAGAGAATAACAGGAGGTGCAGAGTGGAGGGATGGCCTGGCCGTCGGCGGGGTAGCGTTTCGCTGAGGAGCGCAAAACAACGCCGCTGGACGCCAAAGGCTGGAGCAGGCAGTCCCGGCAGCGCTGGGGGAAGAAGATGAGAGATTGAAGAAGAATGCCGGCTGTTGGATGTAAATCCAACGGCTTCTTAGGCTTCAACCTACTGGCCCACATGTCAACCAGTCCATTTGTTTTTTAGTCCATTTGGTGGGCTGGGTGAAACAATGATGTAGCATCTATGCAGCTCGTTTATAATATGGTAAAATTTAAATCCCATTTGCATTTTTCTCAAAATCCGCGGACTTGCTGGGCTGGGTGAAAATATCATGTTGGGCTAGACGGAGAAATGTTATAAAAACATAAACACATGATTGCACGTCTATTGCTACATTGGTCAGTAAAATCTTTGCAAGCTGATGTACGCAATCACTAGGAGTTAACTTGCCAAATTATATATAAACAATTATTATTATTATTTTGTAAAAACTTTCAACTTACGAAATAAAATATCATTTAAATTTGATGAGTTAATAGTACGTGGGGTATTATTATTTTTTAGCTAGACGTGGGACAGTTGAGTTGGTTCTAGGGAAAAGTACTCGGAGAAAACTCAGTTTACATCGAAAAAGAAAGTGGGAGAAAATTCAGAGACCTGCTGGGTCCACCTGAGGAGGGGAATATGTTGGGAGGAAGGAGATTCAAAGCACGGCAGCTGAGTGAACTAGTTTTTTTAACGGACAAGTGAACTAGTTACATACATAAGCAAATAGCCACTAAAAAAAGCAATCAGGTTAATGGGTTCTTAAAAGAAATATTTTGGACAAAACAGATAATTACAACACATAGGATGATGCATGAAACACTCAGATGATAAAGGTGCTTATAAACATATAAAGTACGACATCTAGACCTTCCTGGCACGCTTGATCATGACGCTGCGGCTGTCCGTGTACTCGTCGGTTACGGGAAACAGACACGCCCTCATGTCCAAGATCTGCCTGTACATGTCGTAGCATGCGTATGCATCCTTGGCCGCGTAGGTTATGTAGGCTAGATTCAGAGGTACCTCCCACATGTTCAGGTCCTTGGTATCGTTGTCTTCGTTCATGTTGGCGTATCAGGGGTCGATGATGGTCTCGGCAAGGTCAACCATGGAGTCCTTCTCCTGCCCGTTGCTGATGATCTTGTATTGCTTCTAGATGTCGACAAGCTTGTTGCACCAGATGGCTGAATCATCGCGTTCCTCCTTCTCTCCACCGTAGCGAAGGTGTAGTCAGCGCTGCCGATGAAACGGGCGAATGCTCCAGAACCTCTAATGGCCCTACAGAAATGGTAGATGAGAACCTCGTCCCGCACACATACCTGGGCGACGGCGATCCGCTGGTCCCTGTTAGGAGACGAATGGATGGGCACAAGGTCTAGTCCTCCAACCTTGTGCTTTCTCGTCCTGTAGGTACTGCTTGAACTCGGCGAGGCAGAGCTTCACCAAGTCCGGATCGTTGCTGTACATCACATTCAACTTGGTGCAGCCATAGGACTGAACGGCGAACTCAAAGGGGAACTCCTTGCTAAAGTCCATATCCAGCAGGCTCACCCCTCGGATCGCCATTGGAGTCTCTTCAAGTGAAGGAGTGTGTAGGCGGCAGTAGCCGTTCATTTTTCAGCTCTTGGGGAACTGGATTCAACAGTAAACTGAGTGTGTACAGGCGACAACAGTTAGTACCCCTCCCTCGTCTGTTGCACACCCGGCAGAAGATGCACCCTTGGCGCATTCAAACGCCTCCATTAAGAAACCTACTCTGACCACACGTCGGTTCACGAGCGGGTCTATATTGGTACTGTAATAACAGGAGTTAGTGGTCACTTTACTTAAATTGAATTAGCTTTAATAGAAATTTATACATAAAACAAGCAATGCATTGGCTCGTTGTATCGGTGCCACAGGATCAACATGCACAACAATTAGAATTATTATTCTCAGGACGCACACGATCAGCACATTTGTCGCACTTTCACAAAGATAATACTACCAAGTTTGAACTGTTTGTTATGGTTGTTGTCCTCTGCATCATCATGCCGTGTTTCCCACTTGCAAGATTCGTAACCAACAAATAAGATCCAAATAATAAGTACAACAAAGATGCCTACACATCTCATTGATTCCCAGCTTGCAAGATTCAGAACCAACAAATAAGATCCAAATAATAAGTACAACAAAGATGCCTACACATCTCATTGATTCCCAGCTTGCAAGATTCAGAACCAACAAATAAGATTCAAATAATAAGTACAATATAGATGCCTACACATCTCATTGATTCCTAGCTTGCAAGATTCAGAACCAACCCATTAGAGCCTTTTGGTAAAGTGAATATCAGGATTAAATCCATCTTGGCTAGCCATGTCATACAATCGAAGAACTTGGCGAATGCTCTTGACCGTCACAACATCTGTAGTTGAGTATTCCTGTTTACACAGCACAAACATGAAGAGCATGATTTCACTTTAATAGTGGCCTCCTTGAACTCAACATGCAGCTCCACTAGGATGTGGTCAACCTCCAGCTCATGATTCAATTCATGCGCCTTTTTCTGCAGTTCACCTGAAATGAAGCAAAGATTACATCATTCAGCTAGCAAGAAGTACTTGCTATCGTGAGCTGGCAGGTTCTTCTTTAGTAGTTGCACCAAAATTGAGGAACATTAAGGTTGGTTGTCCGGCTCATGTAAGGTGCAACTATAATTTTCTTATCCTTTTGTGCAGTTCCACTAAAATAAAGTGCCATTGTGGTGACAGTGACGGCTCATCTTGCAAAGGCTAATAAAATGTTGCACGAGATTACCAGCAGAACTTGACGGAGATTTTGGAAACTCCAATCACCATTTTGTGCAGTTCCACCAAAATATAGAGATGTTTCCCATGTGACATTTTAGTTCAACTGCACACTCATTCCAAAAAAAAGTGTTTTGTGCAGTTCACCAAAAGGTCACAATAAGGTGAAATGGATATCCGTATCTACACAAAAAGATAGAAAGTAAACAGTTGCTGGTCAATAAGAATATACAAAACATATACAAAATGAAAAGAAGCATCTTAATTATGTTCATGGCAATCATGCAAGGACAGTAGAAATTTTAAAATGTCAGCATGCTTCATGTTACCAGAAGCATTACGATCAACAATGAGATTCCTCAAATATGGGATTACTTTAATGGTGGCATTGCTTGATTACCAGACACAGTAAATGAACAACAGCTAAAGAGTTGGTTTAAGGGCATGGGACCATGGGGACACCAGGACACGCAGCAGCGTAAAGGAGCAACTTACTTATCATACTGGGGAAAACAGCAGGAGTGCCATTTGTAACACAGTTTAATTGCATCTTATCACTGGAGGCATTAGATTAACAATAATATTGGTTAGACATGTCCCTAAGGTAACAGTGTGATCACTTCATTTTACATGCGCCCTTGCATTAACAACAGCAAAAGGTTGGTATAGGGACATGCGACAGTGGACGCATCAGCACAATGTACCTACAAGGAGGCATAAAGTGGTGATGCCGAGTTTGTTCATGCTATGTGAGGGCAGCAAACCTAATCCTGAAGACCTTGTACTATGTGAGGGCAGCAAATCTAGTCCTGGAGACCTTTTACTATGTGAGGGCAGCAAATGTAATCCTGGAGACCTTTTACTATGTGAGCGCAGCAAATCTAATCCTGAGACCTTTTACTATGTGAGGGAAGCAATTCTAATCCTGGAGACCTTTTACTATGTGAGGCAAAGAAATCTAATCTGGACATACTCGTTGACTTGTCCACCAAATTACCACTTTCTATCCTTTTTTCAACCAATACTAAATTTGTTCCTTATCCAGTTTGTATTGTGTTTTCCCATTATTTCCCTTTTCAACCAAGAGACCGGTTGGGTATCCGGTCTCTACTGCTTTCACCATATTATTTCCTCTTTGAATCAAGTCCTAGATTAATGCTACAACTTTCCCCCCTTTCTTTGTTTTTTGAACAAAGCCCTAGATTCGAATGCATGAAGTAGCTTTACCTCTAATAATACTAAAATTTAGGCGGCTTTGGAAGAGCTGATGGGAGTAGAAAATGATGCACATGCAGACACGTGGGGAGCTGGGGCAGTAGAGCAAGGCCACTTTTGAAGAACTTATACCTGAGGGTCACCGGGATGTCGGCGGCGGCAGGTCGGATCTGTGGGTAATACGGCGGGGAGGAAGAAGGGTCGGAGGACCTCCCGAGCCGGTGCTGTGTTAGAGAGAATGGCACGGGCAGAGGATCGGGCCCCTCCGACAGCTATGGGTTTCCTCCCTCGGCAGCGATGACCCCGTGAACGATGCACCTTTTAGTTCTCTACACACACTGGCCGAAGGGATCCGGCCGGATCTGTGACCAGCGGTGAGCAAAGAGAAAATGTCGCTACCGCTGTCTTGTTTATATCTGGAGAGGATGAGAGAATGAAGAGAGCAACCCTAATAAAGCAAGCGCTCAGGACCCTGCGTACATATATAGTGGAGTGATTATCTTTTTCTCTCCACAACAAGCGTTGCAATTTGTGTACGTGGCATTAAAGAAAAGAAACTCTCTATTTAAGGTGACTACTGTACGACTCCTACTTACTGCAAGTAATACTAGTAGTGTTCACTTGTGCTCCCCGCCCCTCCATTCATTTAACAACCCCACGGGTGAATAAACATACAATAAGTACTGTATTTATATAGAATGAACAAGCTCGAACTATTTTCGCGTAGTTAAAAGTTGAGGATGGGGCTTTTCCCGGGCACTACGCGCGGCAGTTTTCGGGTAGGTGGTTTCACAGAGAGGCGAGGAGGGTGAGCGAGTGGCGGATTCTCAAACATACTCCTGGAAAGGTCGGGCTGTGTGATTTGACGGTGCGTTACTGCTGGAAAGACTTGTGATATGACCACTCACTATAGTCATGAATTACTGGCACTCCGACCGGGGTGATGCCCCCCTTCCTTTCCGCGCTCTAATCTAGTGCATGACACGTCGACCCGGATGCTGGTTCTCCCACATGTCGGAGTAGTAAGAAGGAGCAAAGAATGATGTGGTATATACTAGTACTACTACTACTACTCAGGTCGGAGGAGTGCGAACCATAGCAGCTCAGTGAACCAGTAGTGCGAACCACGATAGCCCAGTGAACCAGCAGTAGAAAACAATGTGGTGATATGGCCATAAAAACAATGTGCTACGGTCCACACTATAGCATGTACAGTAACACTCCTCTTTGTTCGGATCCCTGAGTTAGAGCTAGTTTGGGTTGAAATAGCCTCAAATTATTGAAACAAGAGGGGTTAGTTTGAGCTAGCTTGCTCTAACCCAGCTAAAAAAATAGCCCGGTGAAGAGGTTCTAATTGGGTTAGTTATCCTCGGGCCCACTAAAAGAGAACTAAAAAAATGTCCCCTGCCCACACTAGATCGCTCCCCCCCGTCTTGCACGACTCCTCTCTATTCCCCATAGGGCCGCCTGCCCAAGCGCCGCTCGCCCTCTCTCTCCTCCAGCCGCCCTCTCCTTCCGGCCTCCGCCGCCCTACTCCGGCCGCCCTCTCCCTCCTGCCTTCGAAGGTCGCCCCGCTCCCCCTTCACCAGTCGTTTTCTCCCTCTCTCATGCGCGGCGGCGGCGTATCTACTAGGGAGGTCGCGAGAGGGGTGAGTTTGTTCATTCCTTCTCTGTCTCACAGCCATATCATTGATCTTGCTCGCTCTAGCGCTAATTCTAATTTGGAAAAGTAGATCCTGATTAAACTTGGTATAGATTTGTGGTGCACACATGGAATTTTTTTATGCTTCTTGAGGAGGTAATAAATCTTTCCAGAGGACCAAAGATTCAGTTCACCTTTCTAGGTATTTCAGTTTCAGGCTTGCATTATTTCTAGAGGCCCAAAGATTCAGTTCACCTTTCTAGGTGTTTTAGTTTCATGCTTGCATTATTTCTAGAGGCCCAAAGATTCAGTTCACCTTTCTCAGTATTTTAGTTACAGGCTTGCATTATTTCTAAAGGCCCAAAGATTAAGTTCCCAGTCGGCGGCAAGCGGCCCTGCTACCCATGCCGGTATCGACCTCAACTCGCAAGGGCCGGTATTGGAGGGGTTCCCGGGGCTTGGTCTCTACAGAGCCTTCCCCCAGAGCAACAATGGCAAGCTCCTCCCTCGATGCGTGAGGGGCTCCGGGCTCCCTCCCTATCATGAATGACTTCCGTGATGAGTTAGCTCATGCTTTGTTTCATGGAGTGTTTTTTTTGTGAAGCTTGATTGACGACCTGTATGTTTAAGTGGGATATCTCATTTGTATGGACAAAGTAAAAAATTATCATGTTTTGCATGCTTGATTTGTGAAGATGGTTCATTTATGTCAATTGTGAGCAGGAGGAGGCCACAGAAGAGCCGGCCACACTAAATCCGGCAGGAAATAGGGTCCAAAGTAGTCAAATGATTGAGAAAGAGTATGTATTGTCAATCTAACCCTACCATCCATACACCTCTTTCGTATAGAGTTAGTTCAGGGTTAGAATCTAACTCTAACCTCTAACTGAGTTAAAGTTCTCCTCGTCTCGGTTCATCGCCATCATACTTTCCCTATTCCTGTGTTTTCAGTATCCTGCGAATCAAAGAGGCCCTTTTTTGCAGGAAAAGTCAAAGAGGCCCTTAGACTGGTTTAGGTCCGGTCATTTTTTATAAACGTGTTATGTCCAAAATTTAATGAACGTGCTCCAGTTTCTACGAAAATAATCCGGTTTCATGTAGTAATTCATTCATTTATTTATTCTTCTGTGGGGGGTTTGCATGTAATTCGTGAGGTCTGAAATGTAAAGTACCCCGGCATATGCTTCGAGTCGTGCATGCACTACAACCCAGATGCTCTATGTCCCACATGTCGGCGAATGGGAGCACGTGGAAATAGCCTAGGAGTACATATAGGAGGATAAATGCGTGAAAAAATATGTACTATGAAGCGTAGCTGCGGTTCAAAAAGGAGACCTAAAGTGATGACAGCTATAGATCGCATCCACCCAACTAGTGGTACTAGACATACGACTAATTTTTCCCTAAAAAAAAGAGGCACGAGTGCTCAGTACTCCTATTCTATCAACATGAGTCCCATCTGACAACAGCGTCCGTGCTATAGCTAGCTCTCCTCCCTCGTTTCTCTCTTCTAATTCTAAACTCGGCCGACGCCTGGTGGGCAGGGTGGGTTTGCTCAATTGCGGCCCCACCTCATAGTGAAAACGTTACGACTGGAATAAAAATGCCATGTACTCCCTCCGTTCCTAAATATAAGCCTTTTTAGATACTATTTCAAATGGAATACAGCATACAGATGTATGTAGACATAGTTTAGAGTGTAGATTCACTCATTTTGCTCCGTATGTAGTAGTCACTTGCTGGAATCTTTAGAAAGACTTATATTTGGGAATGGAGGGAGTACTATACTAATAAAACATTAAGGCCACGAGGCGATGCAGTGCTGGTTACAGGAGGCAAGAAGAAGAGATGCATCCATCGACGACGTCCACCTCCTTGACTCAGGGCGCCGGCCCACCGAACGGTGCCTAAGTAGCAGCGGCTTTCATGGCAAGGTCGACATGCTTCTGAACAATGGCGTCCAAAGATTTCAGCCACTGGAAGAAGGCCAACGTCTTTCTGTCCTCACTTGCCTTGTAGTGGCCTATGTAGACGATTTCCTCATAGACGTGGATGTGCAGGTCGATGGTTTCTTGCATGGCGAGGCGCTGCGTGGCGAGCACGGCCTCGAGGTGCACATTCTTCGTCACGACCTCCGGCACCTGCAGGGCCACCAGGGCTTGAAAGAGTTCGTCACCATGGAGGCTGATGAGGGTGGCAGGCAATGAGGAGCCTGGGCGCGCGGGCTGGAGCAGTACAGCAAGGTCGTCCGCGTGCTTCTTAACGGTGGTAAACTTGCGGATGGAGTTGACCATCATGTCATCCATGCGAGAGGCGAAGCTGGCATCGGCGAGGGCTACGTGTCGGCGGTCACCAGCACCATCTGGAAATGCTGCGCGGTGCGGGGCCGCAGGCCGGCGCCTTGGATGATTTGGCACAGCCGACTGCCACTCGCGTCCATCGCCTCCATAGGTGCTTGTGGCTTCTGGTCACTTGGTCTTGGATTGGAGTGAGCAGTGTTGCGCAGAGACTTGGGAGTAGATGGATTGGAGTGGTGGGGCACCTTTATATGAGAGTCCAAACTCTATTGCATTCACATCGTGCTGGCTCTATTCTGTTTCTCCAATTAATTCCCTCTGCATGTAATTGAGGATGCATCATTGACCGTTCAACATCTCGGGAACCGCTACCCTCTCCCTCCTTGGCATTTAAGCACCTATGGAGGCGACTTCCACTCGCGTCTATTGCGTGTCAGGAGTCAGCAGACGTTCCCATCGACGACGAGGTGCCTGTGGTGACTTCGTAAATTTCAAGATGATAGTGTCATGCGTGTGTGCGTTCATAGGGGTGAGTGTATGCACGTGTATATGAGCGCTTGTGTCTGTACTGTGTCAAAAAACGTAAATGCGTGTCGAAAAGAGACTAGTCAGTATACTCAATATTGTGCACCTCGGAGAGGAAAACGATAGAACTACGTATTTATTTACGGTGCAGATTCACTCATTTTGCTCCATATGTACTCCGTCTCGGTGTAGTCTAGTCACCTGTTGAAATCTCTAGAAGGGCAAATACTCCTTTATGGTTTACAGGGCTATAGTCTCAAGTAGTTGTACGTACTAGTACAATAGTGGGCTCACATAGCAATTTTGTCTCATGCAAGAGCCTGGCTATATGCGTGCTCGTATGACCGCAACTGTCACGTTCGGGTTGCGCTTGGCTCTTTGCCTCTTCGAGAAGACGAACAATGATGTTACTACTACTGCTTCTACAGTGTCGAATCCACTGTTGCATGTCCATCCACCATGAGCGGGAGGGATAGCTTGTTGTAGAAGTACTACTAAGCAAAAGTCTATCCTTGTTTGCGAGCAACCGCGCGCATGGGTGAGGGAGAAGGCGTGTAGTAGTAAAGTCAAGCTTCTCCTCGTTGTACGAGTTGATGCGACACATCATAGCTCTGGTCCCACATGCTTGCCTCTAAACTTGGCTGAAAGACCCGCAGTGTAAAATATATTTGCTGCAACCTCTAACATTTACCCACCATAAATTAAAATATATATTCCTGTTTTACCAGATGAGCGTGCAAACTACAATCACCAGGGTGACAGGTAGGGCCAGAAGACTATTTTATTTTATTTTAAAACTTCGAGACGGCCACATAGCATGGAGCCGACCCCAACGATTTTAAGCTTACAGGCACGGTACACGCTATCCTAGACTACTCTACACATTAAACTGCAACACGAGCGTCCGGGCTGCGCTTGGCTCTTCGCCTCTTTGGGAAGTCAAACAATGATGGAGTACTACTGCACTGGAGGAGTACTACAGTACACTTCTGGCCATCTGACACCGATTGAACTGCTGCATGTCCACCGTGTGCGGGAGGGAGAGCGTGTAGCGAAAGCTTCTCCTAGTCTTGCCAGCCACCACGCTCATGGGCGAGGGAGGGATGCTCCTGCCTTTGCATGTATGACAGGTGGGTCCGACAGGTGGGTGGCCAACCTGTCATACAGCCAAAGGCAGGTGCAGTTAAGTCCGTGAGGGAGAGGATAATCAAACTTCTCGTTGATGTACGAGATGACGCGACACATCAAAGCACTGCACTCAATATATTTCAATAATTTGCATTTACCGATGCATTAATTACAACGCATGCATGCATGCCGTGACTCTCCTTTTGATACTTGCATGTGTTGATTTAATGCACCGTGAAGTAGTATAAAATATGTGACGGTAAAGCTTTGTAATGCCCCGGCCCAAGCGAGAGATGGTTGTGCATGAGGAGGGCGAGATCATGCAGACCAAACAGGACCCGACGATGGAGCTCTCTAAGGTCTCGATGGACCTCACCGTGATCCACTGCCCCTTGTGCCTCCGCCCCTTGACACCTCCAGTGTATGAGGTTCGAATACACCTCGTACGTTTGGCTGACTGAGCAAGGTGCAGGTTTCTTGATTGATGTGTTGTTCGATTGATTTCTGCAGTGCAAGGGAGGGCACCTGGCCTGCACGGACTGCCGCGTCGAGCGCCCCGGGAACCAGCGGTAGTGCTAGAAGTGCGAGCACGGTGGTGGCTTCGACGTGCGGAACATGGCGGTGGACGCCGTCCTTTGTCGGTGAGGGTGGAGTGCCCGCACGAAGGCTGTGGGCTCTACGTCACTTACCACAAGCTCGCCGATCACCAGAGCGTGTGTCTGCTCGCACCTTGCAAATGCCCCGTGCCCGTCTGCAGCTACGAAGGCCTGCCCCTGGTGCTCTACCACCACATCAGCATCGCGCATCCCATGTTCGTGCATAGGATCTAGTGCGGCAAGGTGCTCTAGCTGCAAGTGCCACTGTCGGAGCCATGGCTCTTGCTATTCGTGGAGGAGGACGGCCGCGTGTTTTTCTTGGTCGACGGCGTGCTAAACATCGGCGCGCCTATCGCCGTGTTGGTCATCTGCATCAGAGCAGGGGCATCCACACTGCCGCACTATGTGGCCAAGCTGTGGGCGAACGGCCCGCCGGGGGAGACCAAAGGCACGACCGACGCCGTCAAGGTGGAAATGGAGGTGACAAGCAGCAAGGATCCCGGCGACGTCGACATGCAGGAGCTGACCTTCTTCACAGTTCCGCCCAATGTAGGACCTTGAGAAGAGGTGTCTAGAGGGGGGGTGATTAGACACTAAGTACCAAAGTTGCAGTTTTTAAGCTTCTTTAAGTTTAAGTGAAGATTAGGCACAATTTCAACATTCACAATACATATCAAGCAAGCATGCAAAGAGTATATGAGCAGCGGAAAGTAAAGCATGCAACTTGCAAGAAAGTAAAGGGAAGGGTTTGGAGGATTCAAACGCAATTGGAGACATGGATGTTTTTGGCGTGGTTCCGATAGGTGGTGCTATCGTACATCCACGTTGATGGAGACTTCAACCCATGAAGGGTAACGGCTGCGGGAGTCCACGGAGGGCTCCACCCACGAAGGGTCCACGAAGAAGCAACCTTGTCTATCCCACCATGGCCGTCGCCCACGAAGGACTTGCCTCACTAGCGGTAGATCTTCACGAAGTAGGCGATCTCCTTGCCCTTACAAACTCCTTGGTTCAACTCCACAATCTTGTCGGAGGCTCCCAAGTGACACCTATCCAATCTAGGAGACACCACTCTCCAAGAAGCAACAAATGGTGCGTTGATGATGAACTCCTTGCTCTTGTGCTTCAAATGATAGTCTCCCCAACACACAACTCTCTCTCATAGGTTTTGGATCTGGTGGAAAGAAGATTTGAGTGGAAAGCAACTTGGGGAAGGCTAGAGATCAAGATTCATATGGTAGGAATGGAATATCTTGGCCTCAACACATGAGTAGGTGGTTCTCTCTCAGAAATGGTAAGTTGGAAGTGTAGGTTCGTTCTGATGGCTCTCTCCAGGAATGAAGAGGAGGTGGAGGGGGTATATATAGCCCCCACACAAAATCTAACCGTTACACACAATTTACCAAACTCGGTGGGACCGAATCGTTAAATTCGGTCGGACCGATTTAGTAAACCTAGTGACCGTTAGTGATTTTCGCTGGGACTAACATGCATCTCGGTGAGACCGATTCGGTTAGGGTTAGGGAATAACGTAATCTCGGTAGGACCGATTACACAAACTCGGTGAGACCAATTTGGTAATAAGCTTTCCAGAGAGTTGGTCAGGCAAACTCGGTGGGACCGATTACTCAAACTCGGTGGGACCGATTTTGGTAATAAGTTTTCCAGAGAGTTTGCATTGTAATCTCGGTAGTACCAATTACTCAAACTCGGTGAGACCAATTTTGATAATGGACATACACAGAGAGATTACAATCCCATCTCGGTGAGACCGAGATCCCTATCGGTAAGACGATTTGCTTAGGGTTTGTGGCAGTGGCTATGACTTGGAATCGATGGTGCCGGATAGGAAGAATCGGTGTGACCGATTTGCCTTTGGGTTTAGGTCATTTGTGGAAGTGGGAAAGTAGCTGAGGGTTTTGGAGCATATCACAAATCATATGAAGCAAGAGGCTCATTAAGCAACACCTCATCCCTCCTTGATAGTATTGGCTTTTCCTATAGACTCAATGTGATCTTGGACCACTAAAATGTAAAATGAAGAGTCTTGAGCTTGAGGCTTGAGCCAATCCTTTGTCCTTAGCATCTTGAAGGAGTTCCCACATCCTTTAGTCCATGCCACTCCATTGTTGAACTTAACTGAAATATACTAGATAAAAGTGTTAGTTCAACAAGAGATATGTTGACATTAATTACCAAAACCACCTAGGGAGCACTTGTGCTTTCAATCTCCCCCTTTTTGGTAATTGATGGCAACATATATCAAAGCTTTAGATAAGGATATAAAGAATAGCAAGTAAAGCTTTGGAAAGACATGTAACAAACATAGGCTCCCCCTACATGTATGCAATCATGTGAATATGGAATATAGAAGCATGTGAGAGCATAAACCTGATAGAGCAGGCAATGTGTTACATGTATCTTGGCCATATGCATCAGAGCAAAGAATGTTGAAGAAAATACCTTCATGCTCATGAGTCCTTCTTCCAAACAATATGTACATCAGCAAGAATTCCTCATACACATGATTGTGATGCATATACTTACCTTGTAGTCTTTAGTTGTCTTAGGATGAAATGAACCTATGTAAACAAGGTTAGATAACACAGATACATCTACTAGCCAGAGCAAAGAGAAGAAACCACAAGAATACCAAGACTGGGATGACATGTAGAGAGTGAGTACTAAGTACCACATTGAAATAGACATGTCCCCAAGAGTAAAGATATGCAATGAATTTAAATGATCTCTTTCCCTTAGATGTCTTGCTCCCCCTGAATATTGGGAGATGATAGGGAACAGAAAATTAGAGCTGAAAGAAAACAGAGCTGAAAGATATGAATGATGATCAGAGCTAAAGTTCAGAGCTAATGGAAATAGGCACAACAGATCATATGAACATGTCTCTCCCCTCAAGAAGACATGTGAACATCTCTCCTCTTGAACACCAAGCATCTGGGATCCTTGAGAAATACTTTCTACTTAAGTATCCTCTCCCCCTGGAGATCTCTCACTCCTTTTGAGGGTCTCTTTCTCCCCTTAGAAGGTCTCTCTCCCCCTTAAGAGATGATCTCTCTCTCCCCCTTAAGAAGGTGATAAGCTTTGATGCTCTCTCTCTCTCTTCAAATGATAAGCTTTGATGTTCTCTCTCTCCCCCTTTGACATCAATTTCCAAGAAGGGTCTTCTGGAATCTGTCGAATGGGTTTGGTCCTTGAGACACAGAACAAAGCAATGATAAAAATGTGGTGCTTGTAGAGGACAAGATTCATTGAGTGGAGCTGGACCAGAATAAACACAGAGTTAAGTGGCAAACTGTTTTTCCTGTTATGAAATCGGTGGCACCGAGTGGTATACTTTGGTCATACCGAGAGGATTCGGTTGCGCCAAAAATAACAAACCGGTGAAACCGAGTTCATCACAGAGAAAACACTTGTCACCTCAGCTCACTAGACTAGTGTAACGCCCTCGATGCGGCTATATCTCCCACGTGTCGAAGCACGACTTAGAGGCATAACCGCATTGAAAGCAATGTCGCAAGGGAGGTAATCTTCACACAACCCAAGTAATACATAAGGGAAAGAGATACATAGTTGGCTTACAATCGCCACTTCACACAAATACATGAATAAAGCATTACATCATTCAGATACAAACAAGGTCCGACTACGGAACCAAAATAAAAGAAGGGCCCCAAAAGCGACAAACGGTCCCCGATCGACCCCAACTGGGCTCCACTACTGATCAACTAGAACGAAACAACACAAAGGGCAAGATCTTCAACGAGCTCCTCCTTGAGCTTGATTGCATCACCGCCGTAACATAGGCACCGCAAACTGGTTTTGAAGTATCCGTGAGTCACGAGGACTCAAAGAATCCCATTACCATGGGTATCAAGACTAGCAAAGCTTAAAGGGAAAGGAAGGGGTAAAGTGGTGAGGTTGCAGCAGCGACTAAGCATATATGGTGGCTAACCAACGCAAATAAGAGCGAGAAGAGAACAAGCGGAACGGTCGTGAAACTAGCAATGATCAAGAGGTGATCCTGAACACCTACTTACGTCAAACATAACACATAAACCGTGTTCACTTCCCGGACTCCGCCGAGAAGAGACCATCACGGCTACACACTCGGTTGATGCGTTTTAATTCGGATCAAGTGTCAAGTTATCTACAACCGGACATTAACAAATTCCCATCTGCCACATAACCGCGGCACGGCTCTCGAAAGTTTATACCTGCAGGGTGTCCCAACTTAGCCCATGACAAGCTCTCGCGATCATCGAAGAATAGACCTTCACCCGAGACACTCCGATCGACTCGGTATCCCGTACATCAAGACATTTCGACAATGGTAAAACAAGACCAGCAAAGCCTCCCGGCGTGCCGACATCCCGATAGTAGCCGCAGATCTCGCCTCGTGCCACGACCGGATAAGCGAAGTGTACAGTACCGACGTAACCCAAGTTGCCAAGGGATGGTCCCAAGACGGTGCTCTAGTTTGGACCAACGCTAGACAAGCAATCGCCCGGGGGCTATAATAAAGATGACCCTTGGGTTAATTACTCCCAAGGAAAAGTAGGTGGTGGTGAGGCAAATGGTAAAAGGCAATGTTGGGCCTTGCTAGACAAGTTTTATTCAAAGCGAACTGTCAGGGGGGTCCCATAAATCACCCGACCGCGTAAGGGACGCAAAATCCGGGAACATAACACTGGTATGACGGAAACTAGGGCGGCAAGAGTGGAACAAAACACCAGGCATAAGGCCGAGCCTTCCACCCTTTACCAAGTATATAGATGCATTAATAATATAAGAGATATTGTGATATCCCAACCAAAATCCTGTCCGCCATAGAGAAATCTTCAACTTCACCTGCAACTAGCAACGCTATAAGAGGGGCTGAGCAAAGCGGTAACATAGCCAAACAACGGTTTGCTAGGAATGGTGTCAAAGGGTAGAGGTTCATGGCAATTTGGGATGGCTGGACAAACAGGTAATGGGTAGCGCAAGATAGCGAAAGAACGAGGCAACTAGCATAGCAATGATAGTAGTGAGATCCGTAGTAGCGGTCATCTTGCCGAAATCCCGCAAGGAAGAAGAACGAGTCCATGAAGAAGACAAACGGACGAAGTCGAACGGATCCTCGCAACTCCGGAACGGAACCGAAGCTAACGAGAGAAGCAAACCGGAAAGAAGCAAACAACATGGTAAACAACCATCACATAAGCATGGCATGATGCACAATCAAGTATGATGCATGTCCGGTTTAATGAGGCATGGCATGGCATGGCAAAGCAAAGTGCAACAAACAACACTACGAATTAAGTGGAGCTCAATATGTAACGAGTTGCATATTGACGAAACACCACATCAATTATTTAGTTCGCTCTCGTTTAAGCTACCCAACAATATTAAATGTTGATTAACATGGCAAGGGGTGAAGCATAACAAAACTACCTAACTAGGCAAGTTTAAATGAGGCCGGAAGAACAAACAACAAGTCCGGAAAATCCTCATGTGCATATTTATGGATTAGGTACTGTTCTGCCCTAAACACAATTTTAGAGTTGTTAAACATGCAAGATGAGTGCACCATGTTAAACTAGGCAAAATTCTACCCCATTTACATATAAAGTTTATTAAATTCGGAGTTACGGTTAATTAGTTATGAAACAAAGCATTTTAGGGTGGCATTTATGCAAATTTAATCAAACAACATTTTAATCATTTCAAACATAGATGAAAATGGCATATTATGAAACTAGATGAAAAACTAAGCATTTTACATATATAAGTTATTTACATCCGATGCACGGTTGTGGAGTTATTATATGCATGATGCTTAGGGGGTTTTCTGTAAAACAGGTAAATCACAGGATAATAGGAAATTCGCAGAACGGAAAAAAACTACTCTGGGCCGAATCTGGCTGGCCCAACAGGAACAGGAGCTTGGGGGGAAACTCACCACGGGCCAAGGCCCAGTGGAGGGAAGAGGCCAGGCAGGGGGCGCGCTGGGCCTGGGGAGGCGCTGGGCCGGAGGGGAGGCGCGGCCCACGTGGCCCAAGACGCCTGCCGTCGTCTCTCCCGATCGGGGGCAGGCAGGGCGCGCCGACCCCAGCGACGGAGGACGGCGGGCCTCGGCGACGGGAGGTAGAGGAGGCCGATCCGGCGAGGCCGGATCCGGCGTCGGGTTCCGTTCAGCGGCGGCGGGTCGGCAGAGCACGGCGACGGAGGACGGCGACGGAGCTTTGTCATGGGCGCTTCGGCAGAGGCGGACGGAGGCGTGGCGCGAGGCGCAGGGCGGCGGGGCGCGAGCGCGGGCGGAGGGCACGGCGCCGGCAGGAGGCGCGCGAGGAGGGCGCAGGAGGTCGGCGGCGAGAGCTGTGTGGCCGCCGGCGAGGACGCGCCGATGCCGACGGCGGCGCTCGCCGCCAGCGCGCCTTGCGGCAGCCGCGGAGCACGGCGGCGGGGAGCGGCGAAGCGGAGGCGCGGAAGGCGGCGGGCGAAGCGGGAGGCGAGGCCACGTGGCGGAACTGGTTGGCGGAGAGCGGTGGGGTGACGTGGCGCGCCCGATTGGCGGGTGACGCGTCCGTGGACGTGTCCGGCGCGGCGGACGCGCGTCCGTATGCGAGGGGAAATTAGGGTTTCGGGGAAAACATCCGGGATTTGGAATGGGGGGTGTATAAATAGGCATAGAGGGAGCTAGGAGTGTCCAAATGAGGAGCGGTTTTCGGCCACGCGATCGTAATCGAACGACCGAGAGCATGGAGGGGAGTTTGGTGGGTTTGGACCACTTTAGAAGGGTGTTGGGCTGCAACAAAGAGGGCTTTATGGTTACCGGTTAACCGTTGAGTACCAAACGACCTCCAAATGGCACGAAACTTGACAGGCGGTCTACCGGTGTTATACCAAGGCCGCTTGGCAAACCTCGGGCCATTCCGAGAAAGCTTAATACCCACACACGACAAGAGAGAAGAAGGGGACGCCGGGTGACATAGGAGCGCCGGATTGCAAAACGGATAACGGGGAGAATGCTCGGATGCACGAGACGAACACGTATGCAAAACGAAAAGCACATGATGAGATGATATGAAATGCATATGATGACATGGCAAATGCAACACGCAAGAAAATGACATGGCAACAAAGGCGAATAACTGACGGACACCTGGCGCATCGGATCCGGGGCGTCACAACACTCCACCACTACGAGAGGATCTCGTCCCAAGATCTAGGATGGCACCGGAGAGAAGCGAAAGAGGAAGAGGAGAGGTAAAACTAAGTTGCTTCTTTGACGAACGAGTGAAACCATGAACCTTGAGAGGTTGAGCAATTTGAAAGAAAGAGTACAACAGAGATGAACGAGATTGCAAACAATCCGTTAGAAAAGATGAACAAGGAGCATTACGAGAGCTTGAAGGTTGCAAGGACATGAATCAAGAGTTTAATGGACAAGATAGAATTCGAAACCACTCCGGTTAAAACAAGATGAGAGAGGAAGAATGATATAATTTGGGCAGCACTCCGACTGTAAAAGGAAGGAGTTGAACATGAACTTGACAAATGAGAGGATACTTGATGAAATGAACAACACACTGCCTCCGGAATTGAAAGAATGGCACAAGGGGTAAGAAACATTTCAGACCGCACTCCGGTTGAGAATGGAGGCAAAACTTGATAAAATGAAAGAACTTGAATGAGAACACAACACTCCGGCTAAACGGATAAGCACGAAAAGATCATGATCCTCACAATTCGAGATGATGAGTGAAATAGCAACATCACAATGCCTCCGAAAGAAAGAATAGAAGATAGATCATCGGAATAAGAGAACGGAGAAGGAAATGCCAACTTCTGCCACGAATGAGCTTGGAAAGCACTCTTTCAAGAAGATTAGAACGGAGTTGTAGGAAAAACAACAACGAAAAGCACAAACTTGTAGTGGGTTTATGTAAACATCTCAAAATTATGAGGTGAGCTTCTGCCACCAACGGAAACAAATGATTGGATTGATATCAACAAGGAGACGATAAAACTTATATCACCGGGAGGACAAATGAAGAACTTGGGTCATTGATAAACAACACAAATAGCAATATTCCTTAGGGAAGGCTTTAGGTGAAATATAACCCAAGATAACTCCAATGAAGAGACTGATGGATTTAAAAATACCTCATTCTTAACAACATGTGAGTCAAGAAACATGAATGGAAATTGTCAAGAATGATATAGCACCATCTCAAATGATAAGGTAGAAAGAATTGCACTTTGGAATGCAAGACGGAGAATACTTGAACTCCTCAAAACAAAACATGTGTTGAGCACCATGTTTATTTTTAGAGTATAGCTTGGCGGGTCATAACTTCAAGAGAAAACTTGAAGAACAATTGAAGAATGAAAGGAATCCTTGACGAACCACCATGTAGAGCCTCCATGAAGAACTCCGGTAATAAAAGGATGGTGGAAAGAAAAAGAAGTTGAAAACACAAGGTGAAGCCTTGCGATGATTTAGATGGAGCTTCGCGACGAGATAATGCGGAAAAGTTGGAACTCCGGAAAAGAAAAGAATTGAATCACCTCAAGGAAATAAGAATAAGATTTATTGTATGCTTATCCTTCATCAAATTTAATTGATGACAAGCAACGGATTTGGCATACTACTTATTCCCGTAGAAAGGATTAAAAGAGATATATTAAAACTTGAGAAGGTCTTCAACGAACCACCGGTAGGATTGGAACAACAAATAAATTGATATGATGAACAAGGAAGAGAGATCTTGAAAGAACCACCATAAGAATTGAAAAAGAGAGTAGCAAAGGCACAATTCACCGGAAGAATTGGAAAACGAATGAAGATATTTGAGGGGATTTAGATACAGGAGAACGAAGAGATCATGAACTGATTAGAGGATATTTGACTGATGCACCGGTATGATTTGGAGAACGAAAGCTGAAAGCTTGAATGAATAATACTGAGATGATGGGCTTCAAAGTATGAAACTGAAAAGACTCCTAAAATGCTCCGGATGGGTGAAAAGATTCTCACAATCGAAAACAATTATGAGAGGATGGCAACAAGCTAGCACCATGGATCTTGAAGAGAATAGAGCAAGATTAAAGAGAAACTCTTCTTCGGTCTTCAAATGTTGAGAATGATGATGAGAAACACCACCAAGAATTGTTGAGATACTCCGGGAGAATTAAAAGAGGAAAAGGTTGAGCCAAAGATGAAAATAATTTGAAAACAATCTTGGAGAAGGCATGTGATGATGAAAATTCATTCTTCGTCAAACTCGAAAAGAATTTGGAATGGCTCCGAATAAATAGAAGAGTCGTAAGATCACTCGAAAAGACACGTGGGTTAGGGCCCACTCAAAAGAACACCGTTGAAAAGATTTAAAAGAGATGTTGCACCGGTTGAATTAAATGGCTTGAATGAGATAACAATCTCCAAATAGCTTGAACGGATTAAGAATGGAAACACAAATCTTCTGAGATATCTTGAGCACTCCGGAATAACAAATAGCGAGAAGTAGAATGATAATGAGGTGCACCGGTATGAGAAGACATTTGACACGAGGAAAGGAATATGACCAACACTGAAAACTTGAATTGGATCCACCGGAGAAGAAACAACAATGAAGGATGATGAACTTGAAGCTGTTGAGCATCTTCATGGGAAATCACCGGATAAGAACATTGATTGAAAAGAATGAAGAGACTTCACATGAATAAATGGATACTTGATTAAGAAATCTTAGTCCTTGAGGAAAAAGGGTGGGTGGGCGGGAAAAAACAAAGGCAACTTGGAGACGGATGAAACAGACACCGTTGAGAAGAAATGATAATTGGTCTTGCTGATGTTGAAGCGATCGGATCCACTAGAAGAGAAACACACCGGTTGGAAAGGAATTAACATGGCAACCTCAATAATCAAGAAGGATTAGTATTCACATAGAAATATGAGAATACCGTTTCAGAAAGGTATGGAATCAACACTTGACATTGAAGCAACTCGAATACCACAACTCTAAACAAAACAAAGGACTGGCTTGCAGAATAAGCCGGAACAAACATATGATAGAGATTTCGTCAAGTTTTCGTGGTGGGGCCTACACGGGCTCAATCAGACAGCACCATCATGTACAAGGCAAGGCACATGACATACGAAGTGTCCCCGAGTCGGCATAGCCAAGGACTCTTTAAGACACAACGAGACCATCAAAACCAACCGTGAATAGGCGGACCACTAGACGTCGAACCCCAATTTCATATCATACATCCGTCGGAAAGATATCCTAAGAGCTACTTGAATTCCCACCTATAAAACTCCGAAACTTTCGGTTATGCAATCGGTGTTGGGGATACAGGGAGCAATATATCTCACCCAAACTAACAATCCCTACATCCAATTGTATCCATCCGTCAACACATAACCAAGAAACCTTCGAAATCGTCTACCTCAACCTTCAAAAGCATCCGTTATACGAGTCATGGCAATACTCCCGTACTCACCTCGATCTTTGGGTTAGCGGGTTATCTCACCAACAACTGCATAAAAGAGATTTTCGATGTCGGCGACTAAACTCGGTATTCCGAATCGCAACGATAAAATTATGACGACAACACCTCGGAGCTCAACTCCCGGACACCGCCACAACCCCTAAATGACAGGAGGCACCAAGACAATGTTGTCATCATAAAACCATCGAACGATTCCAAGATACCAGCGTGATCCTAAAATTTTTTAGTGAAATTTGAGAAGAGAAGAGTCAAAACTCTACGTCAGGATACCTCACCAGAAGGTCGAAGGGACTGGGGAGTAAAAGAATTCCTAAACTCTCCGATATATATAATCCTAAATGACTCAAAACATTTTTCTAGACACAACTCGGCCACTAAAAACGATCAAGCAGTGGGGCTCCTAAGGTCGGGGATGGCTCTGATTACCAACTTGTAACGCCCTCGATGCGGCTATATCTCCCACGTGTCGAAGCACGACTTAGAGGCATAACCGCATTGAAAGCAATGTCGCAAGTGAGGTAATCTTCACACAACCCAAGTAATACATAAGGGAAAGAGATACATAGTTGGCTTACAATCGCCACTTCACACAAATACATGAATAAAGCATTACATCATTCAGATACAAACAAGGTCCGACTACGGAACCAAAATAAAAGAAGGACCCCAAAAGCGACAAACGGTCCCCGATCGACCCCAACTGGGCTCCACTACTGATCAACTAGAACGAAACAACACAAAGGGCAAGATCTTCAACGAGCTCCTCCTTGAGCTTGATTCGCCACCGCCGGTAACATAGGCACCGCAAACTGGTTTTGGAAGTATCCGGTGAGTCACGAGGACTCAAAGAATCCCATTACCATGGGTATCAAGACTAGCAAAGCTTAAAGGGAAAGGAAGGGGTAAAGTGGTGAGGTTGCAGCAGCGACTAAGCATATATGGTGGCTAACCAACGCAAATAAGAGCGAGAAGAGAACAAGCGGAACGGTCGTGAAGCTAGCAATGATCAAGAGGTGATCCCGAACACCTACTTACGCCAAACATAACACGAAACCGTGTTCACTTCCGGACTCCGCCGAGAAGAGACCATCACGGCTACACACTCGGCTTGATGCGTTTTAATTCGGATCAAGTGTCAAGTTGTCTACAACCGGACATTAACAAATTCCCATCTGCCACATAACCGCTGGCACGGCTCTCGAAAGTTTATACCTGCAGGGTGTCCCAACAAGCCCATGACAAGCTCTCGCGATCATCGAAGGAATAGACCTTCACCCGAGACACTCCGATCGGACTCGGTATCCGGTACATCAAGACATTTCGACAATGGTAAAACAAGACCAGCAAAGCCTCCCGGCGTGCCGACATCCTGATAGTAGCCGCGCGTATCTCATCTCAGGCCACGACCGGATAAGCGAAGCGTACAGGTACCGACGTAACCCAAGTTGCCAAGGGATGGTCCCAAGACGGTGCTCTAGTTTGGACCAACGCTTAGACAAGCACTGGCCCGGGGGGGCTATAATAAAGATGACCCTTGGGTTAATTACTCCCAAGGGAAAAGTAGGTGGTGGTGAGGCAAATGGTAAAAGGCAATGTTGGGCCTTGCTAGACAAGTTTTATTCAAAGCGAACTGTCAGGGGGGTCCCATAAATCACCCGACCGCGTAAGGGACGCAAAATCCGGGAACATAACACCGGTATGACGGAAACTAGGGTGGCAAGAGTGGAACAAAACACCAGGCATAAGGCCGAGCCTTCCACCCTTTACCAAGTATATAGATGCATTAATAATATAAGAGATATTGTGATATCCCAACCAAAATCCTGTCCGCCATAGAGAAATCTTCAACTTCACCTGCAACTAGCAACGCTATAAGAGGGGCTGAGCAAAGCGGTAACATAGCCAAACAACGGTTTGCTAGGAATGGTGTCAAAGGGTAGAGGTTCATGGCAATTTGGGATGGCTGGACAAACAGGTAATGGGTAGCGCAGCATAGCGAAAGAACGAGGCAACTAGCATAGCAATGATAGTAGTGAGATCCAGGGTAGCGGTCATCTTGCCTGAAATCCCGCAAGGAAGAAGAACGAGTCCATGAAGAAGACAAACGGACGAAGTCGAACGGATCCTCGCAACTCCGGAACGGAACCGAAGCTAACGAGAGAAGCAAACCGGAAAGAAGCAAACAACATGGTAAACAACCATCACATAAGCATGGCTTGATGCACAATCAAGTATGATGCATGTCCGGTTTAATGAGGCATGGCATGGCATGGCAAAGCAAAGTGCAACAAACAACACTACGAATTAAGTGGAGCTCAATATGTAATGAGTTGCATATTGACGAAACACCACATCAATTATTTAGTTCGCTCTCGTTTAAGCTACCCAACAATATTAAATGTTGATTAACATGGCAAGGGGTGAAGCATAACAAAACTACCTAACTAGGCAAGTTTAAATGAGGCCTAAGAACAAACAACAAGTCCTAAAATCCTCATGTGCATATTTATGGATTAGGTACTGTTCTGCCCTAAACACAATTTTAGAGTTGTTAAACATGCAAGATGAGTGCACCATGTTAAACTAGGCAAAATTCTACCCCATTTACATATAAAGTTTATTAAATTCGGAGTTACGGTTAATTAGTTATGAAACAAAGCATTTTAGGGTGGCATTTATGCAAATTTAATCAAACAACATTTTAATCATTTCAAACATAGATGAAAATGGCATATTATGAAACTAGATGAAAAACTAAGCATTTTACATATATAAGTTATTTACATCCGATGCACGGTTGTGGAGTTATTATATGCATGATGCTTAGGGGGTTTTCTGTAAAACAGGTAAATCACAGGATAATAGGAAATTCGCAGAACGGAAAAAAACTACTCTGGGCCGAATCTGGCTGGCCCAACAGGAACAGGAGCTTGGGGGGAAACTCACCACGGGCCAAGGCCCAGTGGAGGGAAGAGGCCAGGCAGGGGGCGCGCTGGGCCTGGGGAGGCGCTGGGCCGGAGGGGAGGCGCGGCCCACGTGGCCCAAGACGCCTGCCGTCGTCTCTCCCGATCGGGGACGAGGCCGGCGGCGCCAGCACCCGACGGCGACGGAGGACGGCGGGCCTCGGCGACGGGGAGGTAGAGGAGGCCAGATCCGGCGAGGGGAGGCCGGATCCGGGCGTCGGGGTTCCGTTCCGGGCGGCGGGTCGGCAGAGCACGGCGACGGAGGACGGCGACGAGCTTGATCATGGCGCTCGGGCAGCGAGGCCGGACGGAGGCGTGGCGCGAGGCGCAGGGCGGTGAAGGCGCGGCCCGGCGGCGGAGGGCACGGCGCCGGCAGAGGCGCGCGAGGAGGGCGCAGGAGGTCGGCGGCGAGCTGCGGTGGCCGCCGGCGAGGACGCTGCCGGATGCCGACGGCGGCGGTCGCCGTGGCGAGGCGCCAAGCGCGCGAAGGCTGCGAGCACGGCGGCGGGAGCGGCGCAAGCGGAGCGGCTATGCGGCGGCGGGTGTGCGTGAGGCGGAGGCCACGTGGCGGAACTGGTTGGCGGAGAGCGGCGGTGGGGTGACGTGGCGCGCCGATTGGCCGGGTGACGCGTCCGGCGGACGTGTCCGCGCTGGCGGAGCGTCAGCGTCGCGCGCGAGGGGAAATTAGGGTTTCGGGAAAACATCCGGATTTGGAATGGGGGTGTATAAATAGGCATAGAGGAGCTAGGAGTGTCCAAATGAGGAGCAGTTTTGCCACGCGATCGTGTCGAACGACCGAGAGCATGGAGGGAGTTTGGTGGGTTTTGGACCACTTTAGAAGGGTGTTGGGCTGCAACAAAGAGGGCTTTATGTTACCGGTTAACCGTTGGAGTACCAAACGACCTCCAAATGGCACGAAACTTGACAGGCGGTCTACCGGTGTTATACCAAGGCCGCTTGGCAAACCTCGGGCCATTCCGAGAAAGCTTAATACCCACACACGACAAGAGAGAAGAAGGGGACGCCGGGTGACATAGGAGCACCGGATTGCAAAACGGACAACGGGGAGAATGCTCGGATGCACGAGACGAACACGTATGCAAAACGAAAAGCACATGATGAGATGATATGAAATGCATATGATGACATGGCAAATGCAACACGCAAGCAAATGACATGGCAACAAAGGCGAATAACTGACGGACACCTGGCGCATCGGATCCGGGGCGTCACAACTAGTAAGATCTCACAAAGATTTGCAAGGAATTTACTGAAAGATGTGCAATGAATTGAAATGTAGAAAATGCAGAATAAACAGAAAGAAAGAAATCTAGATGAAGTTTTTTTTGAAAGGGGAAACAAATATGCATGAATCAAATGCAAAAACACAGAAAAGAACACAAGAGAACTTCATCTAGAGATGGTCGGTGACAAAGTCACCTATGTTAGAGTATATTGACTTAGGAGTCAAGTGAGATCACTTGATCATAGGTCATACTCATCGTTTAAGCTCAAAATGGGGTTGCCATTTTTCGTCTAAGCATCTTAATGTGTTCACATCTTGTCGAGTCGCTTTAGCTCATGACTTGGAGTAAAGCTTCTCTAAGATGGAATAACATACCTTGGTTGGTGGTGTTGTCCATGTAGTTGAACTTGTGTGGGTTGCTCAAGGTTGATGTAGCTCATCAAGAATTTGGAGCACCACTTGGAATTTTAGTCCATCTACCTACATGGGTTAGTTTTTGCAAGGAAGAGCACTTGTGTATCCAAGAATGACAATCATGAAGCTCAACATAGAATTTGTCAAAGGATATATTTAAGAAGTTTCGTGCTTCCTTGTCTTCAACCACCATAGTGTAGAGACTTGGTGATGTAGAGATTGCTCAAGATATGAGTAGATTACAATCTCATGGAGTTGGATTCCACCAAGTACCTACAAGAATTAGATAACATGCAAGATACAAATATATCCAAGACATAAGATTTTCATCATAAGATAAATATCAAGGATTAGTCATAAGCTCATGTCTTGCATGTATCCAATGGAATTTCTACTCCAAGTTCGAAGCATCAATGATGTTCAATTCTCATCTTAACCTGCAAAACACTTTCTTATCAAGAGGTTTAGTGAATATATTCGCTAATTGCTTTTCGGTGCGAACATGCTTAAGATCAATGTCACCCTTAGCAACATGATCTCGAATGAAATGATGACGAACTTCAATATGCTTAGTTCGACAATGTTGCACAGGATTATGACCAATTTTGATAGCACTTTCATTGTCACAGAGCAATGGAACATGTCTCACATATATCCCATAATCTTTAAGAGTTTGGGTCATCCAAAGTAATTGAGCACAACATGAACCAGCGGCAATATATTCAGCTTCGGCAATGGACAAGGATACTGAGTTTTGTTTCTTGGAGGACCAAGACACAAGAGATCTACCAAGAAATAAACAAGTACCCGAAGTGGACTTTCTATCAACCTTGTCTCCGGCATAGTCCGAGTTGGAATAGCCAACAAGATCGAAAGAAGCCCTCTTAGGATACCAAATGCCAAAGTTTGGTGTATGATTAAGTATCTCACTATCCTTTTCACGGCCTTAAGATGACATTCCTTAGGGGCAGCTTGATAACATGCACACATGCACACACTTAACATGATATCGGGACGTGAAGCACATAGATATAACAATGAACCGATCATAGAGCGATAAACCTTTTGATCAACCGGTTCACCGTCTTTGGTCAAGTCATTATGTCCACTAGTAGGCATGGGTGTAGACATACCTTTGCATTCATGCATATTGAACTTCTTGAATAAGTCCTTGGTGTACTTCGTTTGAGAAACAAAGGTACCTTCCTTAGTTTGCTTGATTTGCAACCCAAGAAAGAATTTGAGTTCACTCATCATAGACATCTCAAACTTCTCCGACATTAGCTTCCCAAACTTTTCACTAAAATGAGGGTTAGTTGAACCAAATATAATATCATCAACATAGATTTGGCACACAAATAGTTCTCCATTAACCCTTTTAGTAAAAAGAGTAGAATCAATTTTCCCAATTTCAAAGCCTTTTTCAATAAGAAACTTGGTCAAGCATTTATACCATGCTCTAGGAGCTTGTTTAAGACCATAAAGAGCTTTGTGAAGTTTGTAAACATGATTGGGTTTCTTAGGATTGACAAAGCCGGGAGGTTGCTTAACATAAACTTCCTCCTCTATTTCACCATTTAGAAAAGCACTTTTAATGTCCATTTGGTACAAGGTGATATCATGATGATTAGCATAGGCAAGTAAGATGCGAATGGACTCAAGTCTAGCAACGGGGGCGTAAGTCTCACCATAGTCCATACCTTCGACTTGTGTGTAGCCTTGGGCGACAAGAAGTGCTTTGTTGCGAACTACTTGTCCATCTTCATCTTGCTTGTTGCGAAACACCCATTTGGTACTGATGACATTGTGGTTGTTGTCGGGCTTCTCAACCAATGTCCAAACTTGATTCCTCTCAAAGTTATGTAGCTCTTCATGCATAGCGTTTATCCAATCCGGATCTTCCAATGCTTCTTCGACCTTCATAGGTTCAATGCTAGAGATGAAAGAATAGTTTTCACAAAAGTTAGCTAAACGAGTTTTAGAGCGAGTGATTCTCCCGGTTTGAATGTCATTGTAGATTTGCTCGACGGGATGATCTTTAGCAACTCTTGCTCGAACTCGTGAAAGCTTTTGCTTGGGTCTTTGTTGAACTTCTTCTTCATCTTGTTCTTCTTCTTCTTTTCCTTCTTCATTGTTGGCATTGTCGTTCTCTTTTCGTGGTGGAGACGGAGGTTGTTGACGTTCATCTTGATGCACTTCCTCATTTTCTTCATCTTGGTGTGTCCCGCCTGTGGATGCTTCCGTATCAACTCTTGGTTCACCTTGTTGTGAAGTTGAAGCTTCCACTTGGACGGACGAGGTACTCTCCTTCACCTCCGTTGGACGAACCTTGCCAATGGCCAAGTCTTGAATTGCTTCCAAAAGATCTTTGTCTCTTGTATCAATTGGCAATTGCTCTACTTGCGAGCCGTTAGATTCATCAAACTTCACATCTACCGTCTCTTCAACCTTTCGGGTGAAATTGTTGTAGACACGGTAAGTGTGAGAGTTTGAGCCATAACCTAGTAGGAAACCTTCATGAGATTTAGGAGCAAATTTAGAGTGACGATGCTTATCAAGAATGTAGCACTTTGAGCCGAATACTCGAAAGTATCCAACTTGGGGTTTGTTACCGGTGAGGAGCTCGTATGCCGTCTTGCCGAGTAGCTTGTGAAGATACAAGCGATTTGTTGCATGACAAGCTGTCTCAACCGCTTCCGCCCAAAAGTGCTTCGGCGTCTTGTACTCATCAAGCATCGTTCTTGCCATTTCAATGAGCGTCCGGTTCTTCCTCTCAACAACTACGTTTTGTTGAGGTGTGTACGTAGCCGAGAACTCGTGTGAAATCCCTTCTTCGTCAAGAAAGGTGTCCACATTTGCATTCTTGAACTCCGTTCCGTTGTCGCTGCGAACCTTCTTGATCTTCACTTCAAATTGATTTTGGGCCTTCCGGGCAAAGTTTTTGAAGATCTTTTGGACCTGTGATTTATCATCGAGAAAGAACACCCACGTAAATCTTGAAAAATCATCAACTATAACTAGACCAAAAGAATTTCCACCGAGACTCTTATAAGAGTTGGGACCAAAGAGATCCATGTGAAGTAGCATGAGTGGCCTCCTTGTAGTCATGATGTTCTTCACGGGATGCCTTCCTCCAACCTGTTTACCTGCCTGACAAGCGCTGCAAAGTCTATCCTTATCAAATATGACATCATTAACTCCAAGGATATGATTTCCTTTAATAAGCTTGTCAAGGTTTCGCATACCAACATGACCTAATCGTCTATGCCACAACCAACCTTTTGAGGATTTAGCAATGAAGCAAGTTTTAGGTTGAGCCTTTTTAGTGAAATCAACAATGTATAGATCACCTCTACGCACACCGGTAAAGACCATTTTATGATTATCTCGACGAAACACTTGGAAATCTACTTCAGTAAATAGAATATTGAAACCGAAATCAGCAAGTCTAGATACTGAAAGTAAGTTGTAGCCAAGAGATTCAACGAGCATGAAATTCTGTATGGAGCTATCATGTGATATGGCCACCTTACCGAGGCCAACCACCTTACCCTTTGAGTTGTCACCGAAAGTGACATACTTTCGAGGACTATCATTATCAGCAAGCTCACAGAACATGTCTTTATCTCCGGTCATGTGATCGGTACATCCACTATCAAGAACCCATTCCTTTCCTCCTGACATATATCCCCGAAGATTTGCCATAAGACCAAAATGTCTCATTGCATCATCAAGATCGAAGTCACTATCATCATCCTCATCATAGTATCCATGTTCAAAATCGTCATGTGGTGGATCAAGTCCTAGAGAGGGTGATTCATTAGAATGAGTTTGACAATAATCTTGCTTATGAATTCTTATAGCTTCGGAAATAATATCACTAATAATACCAACATTTCCTTTGGCACGCATAAGGTTTGTAAGCTCAACTAGACGATCACCAAACATAGGATCACCAGTATTCATCTTACTCAAGGCAATAGACTTATGGAGAATTTCATCAAGATTCTTCAAGGAATAATCTGGAAATCGTTCCTCAAGAAATTTCCATATGGTGTAGGCACACTTAAAGGTAGGCAAGCATCCAATCAAGTTTCTAGGCAATCCTCTAATGATAAGTTTGGCAGTTCTGAGATTCCTAATCATGTCAATTGACTCATCATGGGTAGGATGCATAGGATCAACATAAGGTGCACAAGGGCTAGCAATGTACTTGTTAAAATGATATTGATTGAAAATAACAAGCATCTCATTTTTCCACTCATGAAAATACTCTCCATCAAGAATAGGCACTCTATGTCTAAGACTCCCAATAGTAGACTCATCCATCTTCCTCCAATGGTGATTAAACCAAAGCAATGCAGACCAATGCTCTGATACCACTTGTAGGACCTTGAGAAGAGGTGTCTAGAGGGGGGTGATTAGACACTAAGTACCAAAGTTGCAGTTTTTAAGCTTCTTTAAGTTTAAGTGAAGATTAGGCACAATTTCAACATTCACAATACATATCAAGCAAGCATGCAAAGAGTATATGAGCAGCAGAAAGTAAAGCATGCAACTTGCAAGAAAGTAAAGGGAAGGGTTTGGAGGATTCAAACGCAATTGGAGACATGGATGTTTTTGGCGTGGTTCCGATAGGTGGTGCTATCGTACATCCACGTTGATGGAGACTTCAACCCACGAAGGGTAACGGCTGCGGGAGTCCACGGATGGCTCCACCCATGAAGGGTCCATGAAGAAGCAACCTTGTCTATCCCACCATGGCCGTCGCCCACGAAGGACTTGCCTCACTAGCGGTAGATCTTCACGAAGTAGGCAATCTCCTTGCCCTTACAAACTCCTTGGTTCAACTCCACAATCTTGTCGAAGGCTCCCAAGTGACACCTAGCCAATCTAGGAGACACCACTCTCCAAGAAGTAACAAATGGTTCGTTGATGATGAACTCCTTGCTCTGGTGCTTCAAATGATAGTCTCCCCAACACTCAACTCTCTCTCATAGGTTTTGGATCTGGTGGAAAGAAGATTTGAGTGGAAAGCAACTTGGGGAAGGCTAGAGATCAAGATTCATATGGTAGGAATGGAATATCTTGGCCTCAACACATGAGTAGGTGGTTCTCTCTTAGAAATGGTAAGTTGGAAGTGTAGGTTCGTTCTGATGGCTCTCTCCACGAATGAAGAGGAGGTGGAGGGTGTTGGGGAACGTTGCAGAAAATTAAAAAATTTCCTACGGTTTCACCAAGATCCATCTATGAGTTCATCTAAGCAACGAGTCATGGGAGAGAGTTTGCATCTACATACCACTTGTAGATCGCGTGCGGAAGCTTGCAAGAGGATGGTGATGATGGAGTCGTACTCGACGTGATTCGAATCACCGATGTCCAAGTGCTGAACGGACAGCACCACCGCGTTCAACACACGTACGGGACGGGAGACGTCTCCTCCTTCTTGATCCAGCAAGGGGGAAGGAGAGGTTGAGGAAGCTTGCTCCAACGGCAGCACGACGGCGTGGTGGTGTTGGTGCAGCAGTACTCCGACAGGGCTTCGCCAACCGCTTACGGAGGAGGAGAGGTGTTGGGGAGGGGAGGGGCTGCGCCTTGGAGATGGGTACAGCAGCCCTCCCCACACCCCTCTATTTATAGGGGAAGGGGCAAGGGGGGTCGGCCCCTCTAGATGGCATCTAGAGGGGGGGCGGCGGCCAGGGAGGGGAGGCTTGCCCCCAAGCAGGGGCGCCCTTGAGGTTTCCCCCAACCCTAGGCGCATGGGCCCAAGGTGGGGCGCGCCCAGCCCTCCAGGGGCTGGCTCCCTCCCCTTTGCGGCCCATGTGGCCCTCCGGGAGGGGTGGCCCCTCCCGGTGGACCCCCGGAACCCCTCCGGTGGCCCCGGTACAATACCGATAACCCCCGGAAACTTTCCGGTGTCCGTATGACAACTTCCCATATATAAAACTTCACCTCCGGACCATTCCGGAACTCCTCGTGACGTCCGGGATCTCATCCGGGACTCCGAACAACATTCGGTAGTCACATACTAGTCTTCCTAATAACCCTAGCGTCACCGAACCTTAAGTGTGTAGACCCTACGGGTTCGGGAGACACGCAGACATGACCGAGACGACTCTCGGGCAATAACCAACAGCAGGATCTGGATACCCATGTTGGCTCCCACATGCTCCTCGATGATTTCATCGGTTGAACCACGATGTCGAGGATTCGATCAAAACCCCATATACAATTCCTTTGTCAATCGGTACGTTACTTGCCCGAGACTCGATCGTCGGTATCCCAATACCTTGTTCAGTCTCGTTACCGCAAGTCACTTTACTCGCATCGTAATGCATGATCCCGTAGCCAACACCTTGGTCACCTTGAGCTCATTATGATGATGCATTACCGAGTGGGCCCAGAGATACCTCTCCGTCATACGGAGTGACAAATCCCGCCTCGATCCGTGTCAACCCAACAGATACTTTCGGAGATACCGTAATGCACCTTTATAGTCACCCGATTCGTTGTGACGTTTGATACACCCAAGGCACTCCTACGGTATCCGGGAGTTACACGATCTCATGGTCGAAGGAAGAGATACTTGACATTGGTAAAGCTCTAGCAAACGAACTACACGATCTTTGTGCTATGCTTAGGATTGGGTCTTGTCCATCACATCATTCTCCTAATGATGTGATCCCGTTATCAATGACATCCAATGTCCATAGTCAGGAAACCATGACTATCTGTTGATCACAACGAGCTAGTCAACTAGAGGCTCACTAGGGACATATTGTGGTCTATGTATTCACATGTGTATTACGATTTCTGGATAATACAGTTATAGCATGAATAAAAGACAATTATCATGAACAATGAAATATAATAATAATTTTATTATTGCCTCTAGGGCATATTTCCAACAGTCTCCCACTTGCACTAGAGTCACCAATCTAGTTACATTGTGATGAATCGAACACCCATAGAGTTACGGTGTTGATCATGTTTTGCCATGAGAGAGGTTTAGTCAGCGGATCTGCGGCATTCAGATCCGTGTGCACTTTGCAAATCTCTATGTCTCCATCTTGAACATTTTCACGGATGGAGTTGAAACAACGCTTGATGTGCCTAGTCTTCTTGTGAAACCTGGCTCCTTGGCAAGGGCAATAGCTCCAGTGTTGTCACGAAGAGTTTGATCGGCCCGACGCATTGGGTATGACTCCTAGGTCGGTGATGAACTTCTTCACCCAAATCGCTTCATGCGCTGCCTCCGAGGCTGCCATGTACTCGCTTCACACGTAGATCCCGCCACGACGCTTCGCTTGCACCTGCACCAGCCATCGCTCCACCATTCAACATATACACGTATCCGGTTTGAGACTTAGAGTCATCCAGATCTGAATCTAATCTAGTGTCGACGTAACCCTTTATGACGAGCTCTTCGTCTCCTCCATAAACGAGAAACATGTCCTTTGTCCTTTTCAGGTACTTCAGGATATTCTTGACCGCTGTCCTGTGTTCCTTGCCGGGATTACTTTGGTATCTTGCTACCAAACTTACGGCAAGGTTTACATCGGTCCAGTACACAACATGGCATACATAATAGATCCTATGGCTGAAGCATAGGGATGACACTCATCTCTTCTTTATCTTTTGCCGTGGTCGGTGGTCGAGCTGAGCTCAATCTCACACCTTGTAACATAGGTAAGAACCCTTTCTTGGACTGATCCATTTTGAACCTCTTCAAAATCTTATCAAGGTATGTGCTTTGTGAAAGACCTATGAGGCGTCTCGATCTATCTCTATAGATCTTGATGCCTAATATATAAGCAGCTTCTCCAAGGTCCTTCATTGAAAAACACTTATTCAAGTAGGCCTTAATGTTGTCGAAGTTTTGTATCATTTCCCATCAAGAGTATGTCATCTACATATAACAGAGAAATGCTACTGAGCTCCCACTCACTTTCTTGTAAACGCAGGCTTCTCCATAAGTCTCATAAACCCAAACGCTTTGATCATCTCATCAAAGCGAATGTTCCAACTCCGAGATGCTTGCACCAGTCCATAAATGGATCGCCGGAGCTTGCATAATTTGTTAGCGTTCTTAGGATCGACAAAACCTTTCGCTGCATCATATACATCTCTTCCTTAAGATGTCCGTTAAGGAATGCCGTTTTGACGTCCATCGCCATATCTCATAATCATAGTATGCGGCAATTGCTAACATGATTGGGACGGACTTCACTTCGCTACGAGAGAATGTCTCGTCATAGTCAATCCCTTGAACTTGTCGATAACCCTTAGCGACAAGTCGAGCCTTATAAATGGTAATATTACCATCGCGTCCGTCTTCTTCTTAAAAATCCATTTGTTTTCTATCGCTCACGATCATCGGGCAAGTCTGTCAAAGTCCATACTTTGTTTTCATACATGGATTCTATCTCGGATTTCATGGCTTCAAGCCATTTGTTGGAATCTGGGCCCGCCATCGCTTCTTCATAGTTCAAAGGTTCACCGTTGTCTAACAACATGATTTCCAGGACAGGGTTGCCATACCACTCTAGTGCGGAACGTGTCCTTGTGGACCTACGAAGTTCAGTAGTAACTTGATCCGAAGTACCTTGATCATCATCATTGGTTTCCTCTTCAGTTGGTGTGGGCATCACAGGAACATTTTCCTGGGCTGCACCACTTTCCCGTTCGAGAGGTAGTACTTCATCGAGTTCTACTTTCCTCCCACTTACCTCTTTTGAGAGAAACTCTTTTTCCAGAAAGCATCCATTCTTGGCAACAAAGATCTTGCCTTCGGATCTTAAGTAGAAGGTATACCCGACAGTTTCCTTAGGGTATCCTATGAATATGCATTTTTCTGACTTGGGTTCGAGCTTTTCAGGTTGAAGTTTCTTGACATAAGCATCGCATCCCCAAACTTTTAGAAACGACAACTTAGGTTTCTTCCCAAACCATAATTCATACGGTGTCGTCTGAACGGATTTAGACGGTGCCATATTTAAAGTGAATGTAGCTATCTCTAGAGCGTATCCCCAAAATGATAGCAGTAAATCGGTAAGAGACATCATAGACCGCACCATATCCAATGGCGTGCGATTACGACGTTCGGACACACCGTTTCGCTGAGGTGTTCTAGGCGGCGTGAGTTGTGAAATGATTCCACATTTCTTTAAGTGTGTACCAAATTCGTGACTTAAGTATTCTCCTCCACGATCTGATCGTAGGAACTTTATCTTTCGGTCACGTTGATTCTCCACCTCATTCTAAAATTCCTTGAAGTTTTCAAAGGTCTCAGACTTGTGTTTCATTAAGTAGACATACCCATATCTACTTAAGTCATCAGTGAGAGTGAGAACATAACGATATCCTCCGCGAGCCTCAACGCTCATTGGACCGCACACATCGGTATGTATGATTTCCAACAAGTTGGTTGCTCGCTCCATTGTTCCGGAGAACGGAGTCTTGGTCATTTGCCCATGAGGCATGGTTCGCATGTGTCAAACGATTCATAATCAAGAGACTCTAAAAGTCCATCAGCATGGAGCTTCTTCATGCGCTTGACACCAATGTGACCAAGGCGGCAGTGCCACAAGTATGTGGGACTATCGTTATCAACTTTACATCTTTTGGCATCCACACTATGAACATGTGCAATATTACGCTCGAGATTCATTAAGAATAAACCATTGACCATCGGAGCATGACCATAAAACATATCTCTCATATAAATCGAACAACCATTATTCTCAGACTTAAATGAGTAGCCATCTCGTATTAAACGAGATCCAGATACAATGTTCATGCTCAAACTTGGCACTAAATAACAATTATTAAGGTTCAAAACTAATCACGTGGGTAAATGTAGAGGCAGCGTGCCGACGGCGATCACATCGACTCTGGAACCATTCCCGACGCGCATCGTCACCTCGTCCTTCGCCAGTCTCCGTTTATTCCGCAGCTCCTGCTGTGAGTTACAAATATGAGCAACGGCACCGGTATCAAATACCGAGGAGTTACTACGAGTACTGGTAAGGTACACATCAATTACATGTATATCAAATATACCTTTAGTGTTGTCGGCCTTCTTATCCGCTAAGTATTTGGGGCAGTTCCATTTCCAGTGACCCTTCCCCTTGCAATAAAAGCACTCAGTCTCAGGCTTGGGTCCATTCTTTGACTTCTTCCCGGCAACTAGCTTACCGGGCGCGGCAACATCTTTGCCGTCCTTCTTGAAGTTCTTCTTCCCCTTGCCCTTCTTGAACTTAGTGGTCTTATTGACCATCAACACTTGATGTTCTTTCTTGATTTCAGCCTCTGCTGACTTCACATCGAGAACACTTCAGAATGGTCTTCACCATCCCTCGCATGTTGTAGTTCATCACAAAGCTCTTGTAGCTTGGTGGGAGCGATCGAGGATTCTGTCAATGACCGCCTCTTCGGGAGGTTAATGTTCACCGGGTCATACGGTTGTGCAACCCGCACATCTTCGGATGTGCTCACCGACGAACTGTTTTCCTCCATCTTACAAGCTGAGAACTTGTCGGAGACATCATATCTCTCGACCCGGGCATGAGCTTGGAAAACTAGTTTCAGCTCTTCGAACATCTCATATGCTCCGTGATGCTCAAAACGCTTTTGGAGCCCCGGTTCTAAGCTGTAAAGCATGCCGCACTGAACGAGGGAGTAATCATCAGCACGAGTTTGCCAAACGTTCAAATCGTCTTGCAGTGCTGGGAGAGCAGGTGGGTCACCTAACGGTGCTTCTAGGACATATTGTTTCTTGGCAGCTATGAGGATGATCCTTAGGTTCCGGACCCAGTCCGTATAGTTGCTGCCATCATCTTTCAGCTTGGTTTTCTCTAGGAACGCGTTGAATTTCATGTTGACATTAGCGTTGGCCATTTGATCTACAAGACATATTTGCAAAGGTTTTAGACCAAGTTCATGATAATAAAGTTCTAATCAAATTATGAACTCCCACTTAGATTAGACATCCCTCTAGTCATCTAAGTGTTACACGATCCGAGTCGACTAGCCCGTGTCCGATCATCACGTGAGACGGACTAGTCATCGTCGGTGAACATCTTCATGTTGATCGTATCTTCCATACGACTTGTGTTCGACCTTTCGGTCTCCGTGTTCGAGGCCATGTCTGCATACATGCTAGGCTCGTCAAGTTAACCCTAAGTGTTTTCGCTGTGTAAAACTGTCTTACACCCGTTGTATGTGAGCGTAAGAATCCATCACACCCGATCATCACGTGGTGCTTAGAAGCGACGAACTGTAGCAACGGTGCACGATTAGGGAGAACACTTCTTGAAATTTTGTAAGGGATCATCTTATTTACTACCGTCGTCCTAAGTAAACAAGATGCATAAACATAATAAACATCACATGCAATTATATATAGTTGTGACATGATATGGCCAATATCATACAGCTCCATTGATCTCCATCTTCGGGGCTCCATGATCATCTTGTCACCGGCTTGACACCATGATCTCCATCATCATGATCTCCATCATCGTGTCTTCATGAAGTTGTCACGCCAACGACTACTTCTACTTCTATGGCTAACGCGTTTAGCAATAAAGTAAAGTAGTTTACATGGCGTTCTTCAATGACACGCAGGTCATACAAAAAATAAAGATAACTCCTATGGCTCCTGCCGGTTGTCATACTCATCGACATGCAAGTCGTGAATCCTATTACAAGAACATGATCTCATACATCACAATTCATCATTCATCACAACTTCTGGCCATATCACATCACATGATCAATTGCTGCAAAAACAAGTTAGACGTCTTCTAATTGTTGTTGCATATTTTACGTGGCTGCAATTGGGTTCTAGCAAGAACGTTTTCTTACCTACGAATAACCACAACGTGATTTTGTCAACTTCTATTTACCCTTCATAAGGGCCCTGTTCATCGAATCCGCTCCAACTAAAGTGGGAGAGCAGGACACCCGCCAGCCACCTTATGCAACTAGTGCATGTCAATCGGTGGAACCGGTCTCACGTAAGCGTACGTGTAAGGTTGGTCCGGGCCGCTTCATCCCACAATAACGTTGAAGCAAGAAAAGACTAGTAGAGTCAAGTAAGTTGACAAGATCCACGCCCACAACAAAATTGTGTTCTACTCGTGCATTAGAGAACTACGCATAGACCTAGCTCATGATGCCACTGTTGGGGAACGTTGCAGAAAATTAAAAAATTTCCTACGGTTTCACCAAGATCCATCTATGAGTTCATCTAAGCAACGAGTCAAGGGAGAGAGTTTGCATCTACATACCACTTGTAGATCGCGTGCGGAAGCTTGCAAGAGGATGGTGATGATGGAGTCGTACTCGACGTGATTCGAATCACCGATGTCCAAGTGCTGAACGGACAGCACCTCCGCGTTGAACACACGTATGGGACGGGAGACGTCTCCTCCTTCTTGATCCAGCAAGGGGAAGGAGAGGTTGAGGAAGCTCGCTCAACGGCAAAGACAACGGCGTGGTGGTGTTGGTGCAGCAGTACTCCGACAGGGCTTCGCCAAGCGCTTATGGAGGAGGAGAGGTGTTGGGAAGGGGAGGGGCTGCGCCTTGGAGATGGGTACAGCAGCCCTCCCCACCCCTCTATTTATAGTGGAAGGGCAGGGGCCGACCCTCTAGAAGGGATCTAGAGGGGGCGGCGAGGAGGGAGGCTTGCCCCAAGCAAAGCAGGCGCCCCTTGGGTTTCCCCAACCCTAGGCGCATGGGCCCAAGGTGGGCGCGCCCAGCCCTCCAGGCTGGCTCCCTCCCTTTATGCCCATGTGGCCCTCCGGGAGGTGGCCCCTCCGGTGGACCCCGGAACCCCTCCGGTGGCCCCAGACAATACCGATAACCCCGAAACTTTCCGGTGTCCGTATGACAACTTCCCATATATAAAACTTCACCTCCGGACCATTCCGAACTCCTCGTGACGTCCGGGATCTCATCCGGACACCAACAACATTCGGTAGTCACATACTAGTCTTCCTAATAGCCCTAGCGTCCACCGAACCTTAAGTGTGTAGACCCTACGGGTTCGGAGACACGCAGACATGACCGAGACGACTCTCGGGCAATAACCAACAGCGGGATCTAGATACCCATGTTGGCTCCTACATGCTCCTCGATGATTTCATCGGTTGAACCACGATGTCGAGGATTCGATCAAAACCCTCAGATACAATTCCCTTTGTCAATCGGTGCGTTACTTGCCCGAGACTCGATCGTCGGTATCCCAATACCTTGTTCAGTCTCGTTACGGCAAGTCACTTTACTCGCATCAGTAATGCATGATCCCGTGGCCAACACCTTGGTCACCTTGAGCTCATTATGATGATGCATTACCGAGTGGGCCCAGAGATACCTCTCCGTCATACGGAGTGACAAATCCATCCTCGATCCGTGTCAACCCAACAGATACTTTCGGAGATACCTGTAATGCACCTTTATAGTCACCCGATTCGTTGTGACGTTTGATACACCCAAGGCACTCCTACGGTATCCGGAGTTACACGATCTCATGGTCGAAGGAAGAGATACTTGACATTGGTAAAGCTCTAGCAAACGAACTACACGATCTTTGTGCTATGCTTAGGATTGTCTTGTCCATCACATCATTCTCCTAATGATGTGATCCGTTATCAATGACATCCAATGTCCATAGTCAGAAACCATGACTATCTGCTGATCACAACGAGCTAGTCAACTAGAGGCTCACTAGGGACATATTGTGGTCTATGTATTCACACGTGTATTACGATTTCCGGATAATACAGTTATAGCATGAATAAAAGACAATTATCATGAACAATGAAATATAATAATACTTTTATTATTGCCTCTAGGGCATATTTCCAACAGAGGGGGTATATATAGCCTCCACACAAAATCTAACAGTTACACACAATTTACCAAACTCGGTGGGACCAAATCGTTAAACTCGGTCGGACCAAAAACAGACGTGTGTGTGAGAGGACAAGTGCGTGCATGCACCTCTTCTCTTCCTGTATAACGTACTAAACTCATAATACAAGTTTTTGTGGGTGGCATGATGGTGCGTGCGAGAAGTCCCGAGAGATAGGTTTAATGCGTCTGAAAAAAGACTAGCCTATAGCTCGCCACGCGGCTATTCCTGTCGAACGCCCCATTAACCGTAAGATATGTATACGACGGTGCCAGTTATTGCACGTACACAGCAGTAGAAAAAGAACTACCATGGCATATGCTACACCACGGCCGAGAACATGTGCCCACATAACGCCATCCGGGAATAGTGCCGCACTTCGAAACTAGAAACGTCAATAAATTTTGAGCTTGCGTCTCGTCACATTCCAAAGTACTCCACGCTATATTGAATTGCAAACATGTTCACACCAATCACAACCTAAACGGTTTCCCACTTAGGAGTGTATTAGTACCACGCTATATTGAACTGCAAACCTGTTCACACCGATCACAACATAAGCGGTTTCCCACTTAGGAGCGTATTAGTACTCGGTTATAAATACTAGTATGCCAAGGTGACTGCACATTCCTCCTCAACTCCTCATCCACAAAAACAAACAAGTCACTCAGCATCCTTCCCTTGCGTCTGCCATGGCCAGCGTGAGTTCTGGGTCGAGCGATTGCCACCAGGGAGAGGCGAGCATGGAAGCGGAAGCATGAGAGATGTCCCACCTCACTGCGAAAGTAGCCGACATGTCCCGCCGCGCGGAAGTAGCAGCATAGAGGTCCCGCCGCGCCGTTGAAGCAGCACGGAGGTCCCGTCGCGCCGTCGATGCAGCAGACTGGTCCGGCCGCGCCGCGGAAGCAGCAGAGATGTCCCATCGCGCCGCGAATGCAGCAGAGATGTCCCGCCAGCCCGCGCGCGCTCGAAAATTTCTCACGGCAAAGCGACGATCGTTACGGCGCATGCATGCGATTGTCCATAGCCAGATGGATCAGACCTCCGGTTGGGCGAGGTTGCAGGACGACATGAAAGCGTCGTTTGAACAGGCTACCAGCGTCATCCGGCAACTAAGGGAGGGCAATGAGAGGCTCGGGCGAGCGCGACCTCTTGAGCGAGGGCTAAGATCGCGAAGTGCGAGACCAGCAAGAGGAGACCAGTGCCTTGTTGAAGAGGACCGGCGTCATCGTCAAGAAACTTATGGACGAGAATGACATGCTCCGCAACGAGCGCCAAAGGCTAGTGGAGGAATCCGTGGATGTTCTCAAGAAGCGTCTTGAGGACACGAAAGAGCTCATCGCCGCTCGCCGCGGAGACTAGTTCCCGCGGCTTGCAGCAACGCATCAAGAAAGTAGAGATCAGTGAGCCAGATCCTTGTCTTCCTTCTTCTTTTGCCCTTGTGTATTTCGGGTGTAGCCACATGTGGCTTTTTTTAATTATCTTTCTAATTATGTAAGACAATTAATCGTCCTTATATATTCATCAGTCTTGCTATAAGTCGCAGTAGATGCTATATAGGTCCGTCGGATCTTACATCAAGATCCGTGCTTTCAGATTTTCTTTTTTCTCTCTTAAATCTCAGTCGAGTGAGACATAGCCACACCATTAAACAGAGGCTCGGGCGTCATTAATGGAGACCTTGGGAGAGAGGTGGACGGCAAATGGAGGTCAAAGGGCTCTCCTCCCGATAAGCATGTGCAGGGGTCTGATCGCACGCCTCTCGTACTCAAATAGCTACCCTGCACGGCGCCTCCTATCTAATAAAAAATGGGGACACGTGGTGGCACGTAAATGGTAGTAAATAGAGCCCCCACGGTTTCAATAATACTTGTGTTTCCGATTGTAACGTGACAGCACTTGTTCCAAAATGACTTTGTTGATTGTTAATGTGTGCGCCTTCGCAAATCGGACTGCAAAATTACCACAGCATGTTGGTGCCATGTCATGGCACCAAGCCAAGTTTCGTTATTTTCATGCGTGTTTTGGATTTACAGGAATTAAAAAACCAAGTTTCTCAATGTTTCCAGCCCAGCCACGACGCCCAAAATTTTGAATTTCATTCCCATTTCTTGCATGGAACCTAGAAATTTACCCGAGGACACACATGTGAGTTTTCAACCAACTTTGGTGCACTCGAACATGTGCTTGTATTTCAAATTTGAATTATGCACACAAAGGTGACACGTTCCCTCCAAGAACCACGAGCCTTCTTGAGAGAAGCTCTGATTTGCAAGAAGTTTGTACCAAAATTTGTTCCTATTCGGCCAATTTTTTTTACCACGGCATGGTACTACCATGACATGACACCATGCCAAGTTTCATGACTTTAAAACCAAGTTTCTCAATGTTCTCGACCGAGCCACGATGCCCAGATGTTTGAATTTTATTCTCATTTTTTGCATGGGACCTAGAAATTCACTCAAGGACACAAATGTGATTTTTCAACCAACTTTGGTGCACGGGAGCATGTGCTTGTAGTTCAAATTTGAATTATGCACATTAAATGACCAAAAACTCAATTAATGTGTAAATAAGGCCAAACGAAGCCGGGATAATCCCAAAGTTTAAGAGGGCACTCATGTAGTTCTATGTTGCCTTTGTAAATAAACTCAAGAGGGATAGTGTATATCATTTCGCACTCAAAGGTGGCATGTTCCCTCTCAGAACCACGAGCCTTCTTGAGAGAAGCTTTGGTTTGCAAGAAGCTTATACCAAAATCTGTTCCTATTCGGCCAATTTTTTTACCACAGCATGGTAGTACCATGACATGACACCCATGCCAAGTTTCATGATTTTCAGACGTGTTTTGGATTTACAAGAATTTAAAAACCAAATTTCTCAATGTTCTTGGCCGAGCCACGATGCCCAGATGTTTGAATTTGATTCTCATTTCTTGCATGGGACCTAGAAATTCACCCGAGGACACAAATGTGATTTTTCAAACTTTGATGCACCGCCATGGAGCCAGGCATCATATATGTGAATTATCTCATGCCATCTTTTTTTTCATTACGTATTCCATTTGTCGACAATTTGTGCATATTGAACTACTCTTCATGTGTATCAGCCATTTGAGCCGGTTATGGAAAAATCTAGAGTGAAAACAAGGTCTTCAGAGCAGGCAATGGTACCTATTGAAGCATATATCTCGATGGTTATAGGGAGCTCCTCAGAGGAGGATTCAGAGACAGATGACCAGTCCTATATCCCACCTGAGGTGTATGCACTAAGTTGCAATGTTTATATTTCTCATATGATGCATATGGTGTCTTGCATTGCTTAGTTTAGACATCATATGCACAATATTGAATTCCATCTACTTAGTTTAGAGATCATACATGCGAGTGCCAGCTGCTTAGTATATGAATCAATTATGTCAATTATATCATGCATCCTGTATACTTAGACAACATGTATGTGAATTATTTCATCCCAACCTATTTTAGAAAGACATCATATAGTTTTGTCATGTCATCCTGTTTAGGTACTCATCATATGTTGAATTATGCCATTATATCCTGTTAAGTTATCCATCATATATCTGAAACTGTGTCATGCTATCCTGCTTAGTTAGGCATCATATATGTGAAATTGTGTCATGTTGTCCTGTTTAGTTAGACAACATATATGTGAATTACCACATTTGTCTATCATACAATGTCTATACGTTCAATTTCTTTTCTTGTGTATCATCCATTTGAATTGGAGGGGTTGATGGCAGTATCTAAGGGAGCAAAAACCCATTCTTCACAAAAGACAGTTGTCGGTGTCAAAACCGGCGGATCTCGGGTAGGGGGTCCCGAACTATGCGTCTAGGCGGATGGTAACAGGAGACAAGGGACACGATGTTTTTACCCAGGTTCGGGCCCTCTCGATGGAGGTAAAACCCTACTCCTGCTTGATTGATATTGATGATATGGGTAGTACAAGAGTGAATCTACCACGAGATCAAGGAGGCTAAACCTAGAAGCAAGCCTATGGTATGATTGTTGTAATGGTTGTGCATCCCACGGACTAAAGCCCTCCGGTTTATATAGACACCGAGGGGCTAGGGTTACACGTAATCGCCACAATGGTAGGAGATCTACATATCCAGACGCCAAGCTTGCCTTCCACGCCAAGGAAAGTCCCATTCGGACACGGGACGAAGTCTTCAATCTTGTATCTTCATAGTCTTGGAGTCCAGCCGATGATGATAGTCTGGCTATCCGGACACCCCCTAGTCCAGGACTCCCTCAGTAGCCCCTAAACCAGGCTTCAATGACGATGAGTCCGGCGCGCATATCGTTCGGCATTGCAAGGTGGGTTCCTCCTCCGAATAATTCATAGAAGATTGTGAACACCAGGATAGTGTCTGGCTCTGCAAAATAAATTCCACATTCCACCATAGAGAGAATAATATGTACGCAAGTTTAATCTGCTGACGTATTTCGTGGCATGATGTCATTCCACTACCAAGCTTTTACTTGAATCGTTTTTTATTATACCACCTCAGTGCGTTTAGCGAAGCGGTTTCCTTGGCACGTCTTGTCAAAGCAGAGGTCATGCTCCCCTTATTCCGGCATTCTCATCAATACGGACGTGGCTAACCCAACCGCGCCATTGATGGTGGCGCTTGGGGGATAAGCGAGTTTTACTAGGCCGGTGGGGACGCATAGTCTTTGTCCGCCCATATATAAGGGGATAAGGATCCACCTTTTTTACCTACGCCTTCTTCCTCCTTTGCTTATCCATCTCCGCGCACTCGAGCTCCAGCACCCAAGTCCGCACATCTCGTCTGAACCTTCTCCAGCCATGTCCGGAGCGGGAGGCAAGTGGATGACCTCCTCCGTTACGGAGGAGCACATCGAGAAGCTGCGCGGCGCCGGATACCTGTCCAATGACATCAGCAAGACCGGCTGCCCGACAAGGCAGCTCATCCCCACCCCCAGCCCCATGAGAGGGTCGATTCCTTCCCCACTTCCTCCGCGGACTGGGCTTCCCACTTCATCCCTTCATCCGGGGGCTCATGTACTACTACGGCCTGGACTTCCACGATCTGGCGCCAAACTTCATCCTCAACATATTGGCGTTTATCGTCATGTGCGAGGCTTTCCTCTGCATCCAGCCCCACTTCGGCTTATGGCTAAAAACCTTCAATGTCAAGCCGAAGGTAGTGAAGGGCGTCCAAGCGGAGTGCGGAGGCGCCATGGTGGGCAAGATGCCCAACGTCCTCTGGCTCGAGGGCGCCTTTGTGGAAACCATCAAAGGGTGGCAATTGGGGTGGTTCTATATCACCGAGCCGCGGGACCCTAAATGGGCAGCGGCCCCCGAGTTCAGATCTGGTACCCCCATGCAGCTCACCTCCTGGAGAGAGAAGGGCTTGCTATGGGGCAGTTCGGAGGAGCTGACCGGACTCCAGTCCTGTCTCCAGACCTTGGTGAACAAGATTCTCCCCTGCCAACAACGGGCCTTCAATCTGTGGGAGTTCGATCCGGCACAGCACCGGACCCTGAGCGGGCTCTTCGACACGACGTACAAAGCTGCCTGGAGGGTGTTGCTCAAGGGCGGAGAAGTTTCGCGTCCGCTGATCAAGATCGCGGATTCAGCACTGCGCCCGGCCGTGTGGTAAGATGTGTAATCCTTTATGGGACATTTATTTCTTTCATAGTTTGACTCTATGTGGGATCTAAAATTCCCAATGCCTTTAACAGGACTGGCAGAGGACGTCCGGACAGGTTAAAACTGTCCGGCTCCCCTCCCCGAGGAACCAGCGGACGCCTGCTTAACGGGTTATAGTCCCGCACTTTATGTGGTGCCGAGAAGAAGGCTAAGAAGAAGGCCACGGAACCCAAGGAGTTCCCGCGCCAGTGGTATCGGACTCATCGTCCGATGACTCCGAGGCGGACTCCTCCCCCGAAGGCGAGGAGGAGAAAGAAGACTCTTCCCAGGAGGGGGGAGAGAGGAAGAGGAAGGCTTCCCCAACGGGGGAGGCCGAAGGGTCCAAGAGGGGGAGGACCCTTCCTCCGAACAGCTCTGCCAACGCCAACGACGGCGACGGGGAGTGGACCCCAAGGGCCAAGCCCCTGGCAAGATCGTAAGTATCCAGATTCCTGAGTGATTTGTAGTTGCTCTTTTGTGCCTCGTAGTGTCCTTCTAATGCCGCACACTACCTGCAGCCCGGCCGAGGAGGATCTTCCCGCTTCATCCAGCGGGTCCTTGGCTCTATCGGATGTAGATTCCATTCCGACCGCCTCCACCCCTCGCGATGCTGAGGACGCCGAGGTGGGATCCCAGGAGGGGACCCGCCAGGAGGGGGAGGCTCCGGAGGTGCCACAAGGCAACCTCCCGGACTTCGTGCCGGACTCCGTGCCGGAACCCGCAGTGGTTCCGGAGTCTGGCAGGCGGCCCCTTCGTAAGAAGGGCAAGACCGTGACACCGGCATCCTCCGTCCAACCGGAGGTGCCGGACAACTTGTTGGAGGCGCTCAACAGCGCTTCCATCGAGGAAGAACACCGCACTATTATGAGTGCGGTGATTCAGAAGGTTCAGCTTGCCAAGAGCGGGCTGGCCGAAGCCTGCAGCAGCCTTCTAACAGGCTTTGAGGTAAGAAGTTTTAAAATATGTAATGTAATACCGCATAGACAATAGCCCCTGATGCTCGGTTCGGTGTTCGGAAAGAAAAACCGAACTGAGGATCTAAAAAAGATATACGCAGGAGTTCTAAAAATTATGTCAATATGGGATTGCAGGCTGCGCTGCTGACCTCTGCCGCACTAACTGCGGAGGTCGGTGCTTTGAAGCAGGACCTCGAGCGGTCCGAGCACGAACTCGGCCTTGCCAAGAAGCAGCTCGAGGACACAGAAGGTGAGTAACACCGCATTAAATTTATACCTTACAGAAAAGGATTTTGGTCGCAATAGAAATGACAAGGATAACGTGGGTTTTGCAGGGGCCACGAACGAGGTGGCGACCCTGAAGGAGGCCGTGTCCGCGGCCGAACGTAATGCGGCCGCAGAACGAGCGGAGCGAGAGAAGCAGGAGGCACGGGTGGCGGCGGTGCGGCAAGAGCTCCAGGCTCTCATGGAAAAGCATGAGAGTTTGGAGCGCGACTCGAAGACTCGAGAGTCCGAGCTTGCCTCGGCTCTTGAAAGTGCCAAAGCCGCTAAGGCCGAGGCCCATAAGGCCCTCCAGGAGATTGAGGTGGCGAAGAAAATAGCGGCGGGTAAGGTATTTTTCATGCAAAGCAAGCATGTGAATGTGAATTACCTGTTACTTACCCGAATTCGGAGCTCTCCAGGGGCGTTTGCAGATCTGCCTCACAGCGTGTCCGATGCCGCTGCATTCTACCGGGCCGAGGAGGGGAGCTCAACGGAGAAGGTCTTCTGGTCTCAGTATGCTGAGGCCGGACATCTGGTGCCCCTTAGCGACCAGCTGAAGCAGTTGGTCGAGCTCCACAAGGTAGCCGAGCAGGCCATGAACGGCCTCATAGTCCGGCTATGGCCTGGAGAGGCCATGCCTGGGAGCTACTTCGGCCTCGTGCGGTGGCTGGTGGATGCGTGCCCTTGGGTGGAGGTCATCAAGCGCTCCGCCTGCATTGGAGGTGCCCGTCGGGCCCTTGCCCGCGTGAAGGTGCACTGGGGCAGGCTGGATGCTGAGAGGCTTATCACGAACGCGCCGCCGGCGGGCAAGGAGTATCGCACGCCCGAGATGTACTATAAGAGTGTCCTGAAGGGTGCCCGCAAGATTGCGGATGAGTGTCCCAGAGATGTAATTTTTGAGTAGACTCGCAATGTGTTATCCTGTGCGCTGAAAACTTTGTTCATATGCGCTAAGCAACGCTTATTTGATTTAAAATATTACCTTCTGTGCGGCCGTTTATCAAATCTGAGAGATGGCAAGTCGTCGGCTTCAGCCCCCATGCCACGAGTGCTGGGGTGTTCGGGATAAACTTGAGCGCTCTTGTTCCCATTTTGGGTCCATCTAGGGAGGCGCTCAACACGACGAACAAGGCAACCGGACTTATAATGCTTGAACACTCTCACTTAGCCATAGAATTCTATAATTTTAAATTTCGGTGAAGCCCCTAGTGTTCGGAAGACCGAGTTCGGGGCGCTATCCACGCCTGGGCCGGACACAGCCGGTTCCTCGCTCTAAGCGGCATAAGTCTTTAGGGACTCGAAAAGACCTCTCGAACAGCGACCAGCTCTTGCCTTATCATGACAATCGGTTTTAGCTTTCTCCTTCGAGGCGCCGCCCAGCTCAACCGGGCGCAATCGCGAGTGGTTCTCCCGATGCTACCTTAGCCGATAGAATGGAACGAAGGTACCAAAACATGGGAGCCGGGCAAACCCAACTATTGACCCAAGACATGATTCGGAGCCGATGCATATAGTGCTATAAGTTCGGGGTGCCGCACTTGTGAAAGTGTTCGGACTTCTCACACCATAATGCGGGGAACATAAGCCCCTGGTGTATTCGGCCGTACCAAATTGTACGGATACAAGATGTCATAAATGAACATATATATAAGGAAAAGGAATGCAATTATAAGCGAAAAGTGATGTTGTTTATTCAAGGAATTCTGCTATGAGTGCAGAATGATACAAATAGTGCGGTAAGCAAGGGTTTGGACTATTAGACATGCCCCCCTCCAGTGGTAGGCTGCGGAATGGTGTAATAAACAGATTTAATGCTCGCAATGGAGACCACCTGAGTGTTCGTCGTAGCCATTGTTCCTCCCTGGCTGTTGCATCGTGAGTTCGGCAGATCTACTGCCGGACAGGGCCTCTGGTAAACGGAGTCCTGTGGATAAAGAATAAAAAAGGAAAATAAAAAGAGCGACACACTTGGGAGCCCATGGTGTGGTTGAGCCGCACTCTAGGCCTGTCGTGGTCGTGCCCCTCCCCCTATGCCCAAGGTATCTCCAGAGCATAATGATGTGCGCGGAGGGCTTGTCTTGCAATCATGCGAGGGCTGGGGTTGGGGCCGCATTGCTACGCGTGCTCGGAACGTGCCAGGTGGTCTTGATGTATGTTGCTCTGGGCGCGTTTAATCATGTCCGGTCTTTTAACAGCCGGACTCGAAAATTGCCTTAAGAGGCTGCTCTGTACTTCTACCGCGAGAGCCGCTGTGTGTTCCTCCGTTCGGAGGGAGCGCTCAGTGTTTCCGTTGACCGTGATGACTCCACGAGGGCCTGGCATCTTGAGCTTGAGGTATGCATAATGCGGCACCGCGTTGAACTTTGCGAACGCGGTTCGTCCAAGCAGGCGTGATAGCCATCGCGAACGGGACTATGTCAAAGATTAACTCCTCGCCGGAAATTATCCGGGATCCGAAGACCACTTCGGTGTGACCGAGCCTGCATAATTGGCCTCGACACCGGTATGACGCTTTGAAGGTCGTCTTTGTATGTTTAATCCTTGAGGGTCTATGCCCATCTTGCACACTATATCCCGATAAAGCGAGTTCAGTTGCCGCCGCCGTCCATCGTGGACTCTAGTGAGGTGAAATCCATCGACGATTGGGTCTAAAACCAATGCAAATAATCCGCCATGGTGGATATTGGTGGGTGGTCCTTCGATCGAAAGTGATCGTGCAAGAGGACCATGGATTGAACTTCGGCGATCGCTCCATCGCATATACGTCCCGGCGCACGCTCCGCTCCCTCTTGGGTATGTGGGTTGCGATATCATGTTTACCGTCCGCACTTCGGGGAAACCCTTCATCCTCTCATCGTTCGGCGGCCGGGTCTCCTCCTCGCCATCGCTATGCAGCCCTTGTCATTGTTTTCGCAGATTAACTTGCTGCTTTGAATACCCAACAATCCCTGTTGGTGTGGTTAGCTGGCTTTTCGGGTGTGCCATGTATCTGGCAAGAGCGGTCGAGTATTTGGTCCAAATTTGACGGACCCGGAGTGGTTCTTTTGAATGGCTGACCGGGTTTAGAGCCTCTGAATCCGGCGTTGACTGCCGTATCCTCAGTGTTATCGCCGTTGACACGGCGTTTGTTTTTGTTGCGATGCGACCTGCCATTGCGGTCCTTGCTGTCCGGACTGCCAGAACTTTTGCTGAGGTTGTTACTACGAGCTAGCCAGCTGTCCTCTCCCGCACAAAAGCGGGTCATGAGTGATGTGAGGGCTGCCATGGATTTCGGCTTTTCCTGTCCTAGGTGCCGGGCCAGCCACTCGTCGCGGATGTTATGTTTGAAGGCTGCGAGGGCCTCTGCATCCGGACAGTCGACGATTTGATTTTTCTTTGTTAAGAACCGTGTCCAGAACTGTCTAGCCGATTCGTCTGGCTGCTGAATTATATGGCTTAGGTCATCGGCGTTTGGTGGTCACACATATGTGCCCTGGAAGTTGTCAAGAAATGCGGCTTCCAGGTTCTCCCAACACCCAATTGACTCTGCTGGCAAGCTGTTAAGCCAATGCCGAGCTGGTCCTTTGAGCTTGAGTGGGAGATACTTGATGGCGTGGAGATCGTCACCGCGGGCTATATGGATGTGAAGGAGATAATCTTCGATCCACACCGCGGGGTCTATTGTGCCATCATAGGATTCAATGTTCACGGGTTTAAACCCTTCAGGGATTTGATGATCCATTACTTCATCTGTGAAGCATAGTGGGTGTGCGGCGCCTCTATATTGAGCAATATCACGACACAGCTCAAGAGAGCTTTGTCTTCTGTGTTCAGCCCGGCCGGAGTTTCTGTATCCGGCGCGACGGTAGTCGTCGTGGGTCGTGGGGCGCCCGCATGATCCGTAGATAGATCTTGATTGTCTTGCCTTATCCTCCAATATATCCCGCAAGTCCGGCGCATTCTCCCGTGGCTTCGTGCTTTTCGAGCGGTGCCGGGGTACGGCTCTGATGGAGGGCCTGGATGCCTCTCTGTTGCGGCCACGAGGTGGTCGGTCTGCCGTATTGTGCGCTGGTGATGAAGGTTTGTATGCTTCCTCCTCTAGTCGGAGGAGCAACTTGCGTTTTGGGTAGCTTTTGGAGGGGCGTTCGAGTTCATACTCTTCGGCCGCGAGGACCTCGGTCCATCTGTCGGCCAGCAGGTCTTGATCAGCTTGAAGCTGTTGTTGCTTTTTCTTTAGGCTGTTCGCCGTGGCCATTAGCCTGCGTTTAAAACGCTCTTGTTCGACGGGATCCTCGGGCACGACGAATTCATCGTCATTGAGGCTTGCCTCATCTCCGGAGGGAGGTATGTAATTTTCATCCTCCTCGTCTGCCGCTCTCTCTTGAGGGCTGGCTACTTCGTCCTCCTGTGTTGAATCATGCTGGAGGGGGTTGTCTTCGGCACTCTCTGGGGTGTTATTATCTCCGGTGCCGGAATCTCCATTCTTGCTGTGGCGGGATTTAGAGCGGCGCCGCTGTCGTCGGCGCTTGGGCTGTTTCTTAGAGGAGTCTGCCTCTGCTGCTTCTTCACCATCCCCATCCTTTGGGGTGTCCACCATGTATATGTCGTATGACGAGGTGGTCTTCCAGTGCCCTGTAGGCGCTGGTTCCTGATCGTCTCCGGCATCGTCGTCCATACCGTCGATGTCTTCGGAGTCGTAGTCTAGCATGTCGGTTAGATCGTCGACAGTTGCTACAAAGTGGGCGGTGGGTGGGTTTCGAAATTCTTCGTCGTCCGCATCCCAACCATCCTGACCGCAGTCCGGCCAGGGCTCTCCTGATAGCGAGAGATACTTTAGCGAATTGAGGAAGTCGCCAAAGGGTGAGTGCTGAAAGATGTCCACAGCGGTGAACTCCATGATCGGCGCCCAATCGGATTTGATTGGCAAGGGCGCCGGTGGTTCGGAGTCCGGCAAGGAGTCCGGCACCTCGGAGTCACAAGCTTTGCAAGGGACAAGGTCGGTATTCGGCTCTATCGCCGTAGAAGTTGCAGCCCCCGAGGCGGTTTCCAGCCACCTGTCCTCGATCTGCGCGGTCGGCTCCGAACTATGGGTCAGAGCGGACTTGTGTGCGGCCTCCAGGGTATTGTCCGGCGGCAGAGTTAAGTCATGCCCATCGTGACAGTGCGGCATGCTCGGCTGCGGCTCGAATCCATCGAAGATCAAGTCTCCGCGGATGTCAGACGTGAAGTTTAGGCTTCCAAATCGACTGATGGCGAGGGCGTAGCTTCGATCTGCTCCAGATGGCCAAGTGAATTGGCCCGCAGTGCAAAGCCGTCGAACACGAAGATCTGTCCGGGGAGAAAAGTCCCACCACAGACGGCGTTGTTGTTGATTGAAGAAGCCATCAAGCCTATCGGTGACGACACAGAGGAACTCTCAATGAAAGCACCAATGTCGGTGTCAAAACCGCGGATCTCGGTAGGGGGTCCCGAACTGTGCGTCTAGGCGGATGGTAACAGGAGACAAGGGACACGATGTTTTTACCTGTTTCGCCCTCTCGATGGAGGTAAAACCCTACTCCTTCTTGATTGATATTGATGATATGGGTAGTACAAGAGTGGATCTACCACGAGATCAAGGAGGCTAAACCCTAGAAGCTAGCCTATGGTATGATTGTTGTAATGGTTGTGCGTCCTACGGACTAAAGCCCTCTGGTTTATATAGACACCGGAGAGGGCTAGGGTTACAGTAGTCGGTTACAATGGTAGGAGATCTACATATCCGTATCGCCAAGCTTGCCTTCCACGCCAAGGAAAGTCCCATCCGGACACGGGATGAAGTCTTCAATCTTGTATCTTCATAGTCTTGGAGTCCGGCTGATGATGATAGTCCGGCTATCCGGACACCCCCTAGTCCAGGACTCCCTCAACAGTGCTACCAGTCGACGCAGATAGAACCATGGTTGTACTGGCCCACAAATTAGCCCCACCACACATAATCGAGACTCTTCCAGATTGCACACTTACACCGTTGGGCAGAGAACCAGCTACAACCCATCTAACCGCAACCCCAGCGGATAGTAATCCACTTCTAGTTGACAAAGCACCATGTCCACCACAGAGTACCCCCACACGAGCAGTTTGTAAAGCTCTTTGAAGTGCCCAAAGCATGAAGACCGCCACAGCTAACCCAAACTCCACGTTTAAAGCGTAAAAGCAACTGTTCTCGTGTCGATTCCATAGCTATGGTCCATACTCCTTTGCTGTTGCATCATTTGATTTACTCATACCAACTACTTTCAATTTGAAGGATCCAATTGAAACTCCAATGGCGCAACAGGTAGGTTTTAAACCTATTTCTTTAACTGGATTGCTGTTCTAACTTCTTGCTCTATGTTGATTTCAGTTTAAGTTGTATAAACAGTTATGTTCTCATGTGATGCACATTACAAGTGCTACCAATGTTGTGTAGTTTCTCACAATTATATTCTGTCTATGCTGATGTGTCTTTAAAATATATGAGTTGAACTGTGTCTCTATCTTGATTAGGCAACATAAACTAGAATGATATGGACAATACAGTGACCATAGTACATAGATATATGTTTGTTTCATGTTGTTATCCTGTCCACCTTACTACTGAACCGGTTTACCAAAATGAGTTTCGTATACTACAAGCTAAACATGTGATGTGTCTGCTTGTTTCTCTTGTAGTATGCAAACAGAATATTGGAGAAGAGCACCCCACTATGCAATGGTAGAGAAAGTAATGCAGATAAGGTTCAAGATAGTGAGACAACCCTGTTGGTCTCCAAGAAAGGTGATAAAAATGATCTTGTAGACAGTGAGAAAACCCCACAGTCCTACGTTGATGTAGTGTTCGAGTTACTGGCCAGTACCGCTGGCACAAGCTCTTCGAACTCGTTGCCTGAATCACTTCGGCTTCTTCAGTCTCAGCTACAAGCTGAAAGGCATCAATCAGCTATGATGTGGCAAGAAGCCGAAGGACTGAGGAAGTCCCTGCAGAATTCAGATGCGTACTTTCTTGTGCAACAGCAAGCGCTGGAGGATTTAAGCGCCAAACAAGAGAAAGTTAATAAGCTTGCTAAGCATCTTGCCAGCATTATGGGTACCCAGGATATTGTTTCTTGAGCTCTTCTGAAGTGGTTTCAGTTCTAGACTTGTTTTGCTGCGGCATTTATATGCTGCTTTGTTCCCTATATTTGCACTAGTGGCGAACTTTGATGCCAAGTGGATGTAATATGTGTAATAGTCGTGATAGCCTAGCATAAGTTGCTTGCTTATTTATTTCCTTGTTGTCTTGTTTATTTGTTTGCATGTAGTCAGTGCAGTTCTTTTTCCACGGTTTGCTAGTGGCTGCAATAACCTATTTTTTAAAACTAGGCCACAATAACCATGGGCTAATATTTACAGTAGTGACAGTGGGCCTCCTACGGGCCATAGAAACTGTGGGCCTTCTATGAGCCGTAGAAACAGTGGGCCTTCTACGGGCCATAGAAACAATGGGCCTTCTACGGGCCGTAGAAACAATGGCCTTCTATGGGTCGTATCATCAATGGGCCTTATACGGGTCGTATGATCGATTGGCCAAACATGGGCCAATAACAGACTGCATTATGGCCGTAAATGGGCTAGAGTTGGAATTGTCCGTTCATGGGCCAACCATAATGGGCAATGATACGTCTCCGTCGTATCTATAATTTTTTATTGTTCCATGCCAATATTATTCAACTTTCATATACTTGTGGCAACTTTTTATACTATTTTTGGGACTAACAAATTGATCTAGTGCCCAGTGCCAGTTATTGTTTGTTGCATGTTTTATGTTTCGCAAAAACCCAATATCAAACGGAGTCCAAACGGGATAAAAAGGGGCGAAGAATTATTTTGGAATATTTGTGATTTTTGGGAGGAAGAATCAACGCGAGACGGTGCCCGAGGTGGCCATGAGGGTGGCCCACGCCACCACTCCAAGTGGGCGCGCCCCCCACCCTTGTGGGGCCCTCGTAAGGCGGTTGATGCTCTACTTTGGCCGCAAGAAAGCTTTTTTGGAAAAATATCTGGGTGAAGGTTTCAATCCAACCGGAGTTACGGATCTCCAAATATAAAAGAAACGGTGCTGTAGGCGAGAATCCCTAACGCAGTAAGCAGAGAGACAGAGATAGATCCAATCTCGGAGGGGCTCTCGACCCTCCCACGCCATGGGAGCCAAGGACCAGAGGGGAAACCCTTCTCCCATCTAGGGAGAAGGTCAAGGAAGAATAAGAAGAAGGGGGCTCTCTCCCCCTTGCTTCCGGTGGCGCCGGAACGCCGCCGGGTGCCATCATCATCATCGCGATCTTCACCAACACCTCTATCATCTTCACCAACATCTCCATTACCTTCCCCCATCTATATTCAGCGGTCCACTCTCCCGCATCCTGCTGTACCCTCTACTTGAACATGGTGCTTTATGCTTCATATTATTATCCAATGATGTGTTGCCATCCTATGATGTCTGAGTAGATTTTCATTGTCCTATCGGTGATTGATGAATTGCTATGATTGGTTTAAATTGCATGTTTTATTATTGGTGCTATCCTATGGTGCTCTCTGTGTCGCGCAAGCATGAGGGATCCCCGTTGTAGGGTTTGTAATATGTTCATGATTTGCTTATGGTGGGTGGCGTGAGTGACAGAAGCACAGACCCGAGTAAGTAGGTTGTTTGCATATGGGATAAAGGGGACTTGATACTTTAATGCTATGGTTGGGTTTTACCTTAATGATCTTTAGTAGTTGCGGATGCTTGCTAGAGTTCCATTCATAAGTGCATATGATCCAAGAAGAGAAAGTATGTTAGCTTATGCCTCTCCCTCAAATAAAATTGCAATAGTGATTATCGGTCTAGTAAGGAAGTCAATTGCTTAGGGACAATTTCACAACTCCTACCACCACTTTTCCACACTCGCTATATTTACTTAGTTGTTTCTTTATCTAAACAGCCCCTAGATTTTTATTTACGTGCTTTTTATTGTCATGCAAACCTATCCAACAACACCTACAAAGTACTTCTAGTTTCATACTTGTTCTAGGTAAAGCGAACACTAAGCATGCGTAGAGTCGTATCGGTGGCAGATAGGACTTGAGAGAATATTTGTTCTACCTTTAGCTCCTCGTTGGGTTCGACACTCTTACTTATTGAAAGAGGCTACAATTATCCCCTACACTTGTGGGTTATCGAGACCTTTTTCTGGCACCGTTGCCGGGGAGTCATAGCGTGGGGTGAATATTCTCGTGTGTGCTTGTTTGCTTTATCACTAAGTAATTTTTATTTGCTGTTCTAAGTTGTTCTCTATCTTTAGTTACGGAAATGGAACACGAAATACCAAAAAAATTAGGTGTACTCGCTACTCATGGAGATGGGGAACCTCCTAAAACCCTCGATGCTCGTTATGTGACAGAAATTATGTACTACTTTGATAATCCTGAGAAAACCCCATTCAACTTTGTTATGGGAGACACATTGGATCAACGTGAATACTTTAGGGATTATCGCTTCACAGAAAAAGGGAAACTATTATGGGATCAAATTTATATGTTGCATTGTTATGCTCGGGATCTATGCTTGAGACATGATTATACTTGTTGCTCTAGGATGAAGTCTCCACACCTTCCCTTTTCATGCAAATTCAATGATAATAAAACCTTGGCTTCTTATGCTAATGGTATCTATGATTACTATGATGTGGAACAAATAGAAGAATTTGTTGCTTTTAAGTCTGCCTATGAAATTGAATCTTTGTTTGAAAAGTATGAAGCTTATGAGATTGAATCTATGTTTAAAACGTTTGAAGATTTTGATGGTTCAGTTTATAGACCTGAAAATTTTGCTATACTTAAATATTGCTATGAGAATTATGAATTCAATTCTGATATTGATGCATTTATTGAGAAAGTCTCCGCTGTCCAAGAAGAGACTAATATTTTGCAGGAGTCTATGGATGAAGGAATTGATGAAACTATGAGCTCTTTGGATGAAAAAGATGATGAGGAGAGCGAAGAACAAAAGGAGCAAGAGCGGATTAGCTACCCGTGCCCACCTTCTAATGAGAGTAACTCTTCAACTCATACATTGTTTATTTCCCCTTCGTGCTTACCGAATGATGATTCTTATGATCTCGTTGATTCTCTTGAAATATCCCTTTTTGATGATGCTTGCTTTGTTTGTGGCCAAGATGCCAATATGAATTATGCTTATGGAGATGAGCTTGCTATAGCTCCTTATGTTAAACATGAAATTGTTGCTATTGCACCCACGCACGGTACTCCTATTATCTTTTTGAATTCTCCAAACTACACTATATCAGAGAAGTTTATGCTTATTAAGGATTTTATTGATGGGTTGCCTTTTACTATTGCACATGATAATTTTGATAGATATAATATGCATGTGCTTGCTGCTCCTACTTGCAATTATTATGAGAGAGGAACTATATCTCCACCTCTGTATGTTTCCAATATGATAAAATTGCAAGAAACTGCTTATACTATGCATTGGCCTTTACTTGGTGTGCATGAATTGTTCTTTTATGACATGCCGATGTATAGGAAGAGAGTTAGACTTCGTTGTTGCTTGATATATGTTACTTTGTGCTCACTACTAAATTACAAATCATTGTTAATTAAAATTGGCTTTGATATACCTTGGGATCCGAGTGGATCCATTACTTGAGCACTATATGCCTAGCTTAATGGCTTTAAAGAAAGCGCTGCCAAGGAGACAACCCGGAAGTTTAAGAGAGTCATTTATTTCTGTTGAGTTCTTTTATATAGTTTCAAAACAAAAAAATAAAGAGGGGAACCCAAAACTTTTCAAAAAGGAAAGTGAAAGTGAGAGAGACGAGCATTGTTGAAGTGGGAGAGCTCCTTGAACTTTGTTCATGCTCACGGAAACTTTGTGAATCTAAATTACAGAAACTTTTCATCAAAAATAATTATCCCCTTGTACAATTCCATTGTATTATAAAAATAATGTGCCAAGGTTTGCCTTTAGGATGTTTACAATGCTTGTTGGTTTGTGCGGTGCAGGACAGAAACATTGGCTGTAGTGCGCGATTTTACATTTTTTGCTGGAACGTCAAATGGTTCTGATTCCTTTTGCACTGTCTTTATGTACAAATTGTATATTTTTTTCCTAATTTTGGTAGAATTTTTGGGGTACCAGAAGTATGGTGAATATTCGGATTGCTACAGACTGTTCTTTTTTTTGACAGATTCTGTTTTTGATGCATAGTTTACTTGTTTTGATGAAGCTATCAACTTATATCAGTGGATTAAGCCATGAAAAAGTTATATTACAGTAGACACAATGCAAAAACAAAATATGAATTGGTTTTCTACAGTACTTAGAGTAGTGATTTGCTTTATTATACTAACGGATCTTACCGAGTTTTCTGTTGAAGTTTTGTGTGCATGAAGTGTCTAATCGAGGAGGTCTCGATATGAGCAAAAGGAAGAGAGGCAAGAGCTCAAGCTTGGGGATGCCCAAGGCACCCCAAGTAAATATTCAAGGAGACTCAAGCTTCTAAGCTTGGGGATGCCCCAGAAGTCATCCCATCTTTCTTCAACAACTATCGGTATGATTTCGGATTCGTTTTGTTAATGCGATATGTGCAAGTCTTGGAGCGTCTTTTGCATCTAGTTTTCATTTTTATTTTATGCACCATGATGGTATGAGATATTCCATGGTTGATTTATAGAATGCTCATTGCACTTCACTTAAATCTTTTGAGTATGGCTTTATAGAATGCTTCATATGCTTCACTTATATCATTTGAAGTTTGGATTGCCTGTTTCTCTTCACATAGAAAACCGCCATTTGTAGAATACTCTTTTGCTTCACTTATATTTGTTAGAGCGTCGGCATATCTTTTGTAGAAAGAATTAAACTCTCTTGCTTCACTTATATCTATTTAGAGAGATGACAGGAATTGGTCATTCACATGGTTAGTCATAAAATCCTACATAAACTTGTAGATCGCTGAATATGATATGTTTGATTCCTTGCAGTAGTTTTGCGATATAAAGATGGTGATATTAGAGTCACTAGTGGGTGGTTGTGGATTGTAGAGACACTTGTGTTGAGGTTTGCAAGTCCTGTAGCATGCACGTATGGTAAACTGCTAGTGACAAATTTGAAGCATGGGGTGTTTCTTTGATTGTCTTCCTTATGAGTGGCGGTCAGGGACGAGCGATGGTCTTTTCCTACCAATATATCCCCCTAGGGGCATGTGTAGTAGTACTTTGCTTAGAGGGCTAATAAACTTTTGCAATAAGTATATGAGTTCTTTATGACTAATGTGAGTCCATGGATTATACACACTTTTACCTTTCCATCATTGCTAGCCTCTTCGGTACCGTGCATTGCCCTTTCTCACCTTGAAAGTTGGTGCAAACTTCGCCAGTGCATCCAAACCCCGTGATATGATACGCTCTATCATACATAAGCCTCCTTATATCTTCCTCAAAACAACCACCATACCTACCTATTATGGCATTTCCATAGTCATTCCAAGATATATTGCCATGCAACTTCCATCATCATCATATACATGACTTCAGCATTCATTGTCATATTGCCTTGCATGATCGTAAGATAGCTAGCATGATGTTTTCATGGCTTGTCCATTTTTTGATGTCATTGCTACGCTAGATCATTGCATATCCAGGTACACCGCCGGAGGCATTCATATAGAATCATATCTTTGTTCTAGTATCGAGTTGTAATATTGAGTTGTAAGTAAATAAAAGTATCAGATCATCATTATAGAGCATTGCCCCATGAAAAAAAGAAAAAAATAATAAAAAAAATTGGCCAAAGAAGCCTAAATAAAAAAGAGGGCCAAAGAAGCCTGCCCAAAAAAGGGAAAGAAAAAAAGAAAATAAAAAGAAAAGGGGCAATGTAACTATCCTTTTCCACACTTGTTTCTTCATATAGAGAGTCTCTTATGTTGTCACTTTCATATACTAGTGGGAATTTTTCATTATAGAACTTGGCTTGTATATTCCAACGATGGGCTTCCTCAAATGCCCTAGGTCTTCATGAGCAAGCAAGTTGGATGCACACCCACTTAGTTTCAGTTTGAGCTTTCATACACTTATAGCTCTTAGTGCATCTGTTGCATGGCAATCCCTACTCCTCACATTGACATCAATTGATGGCCATCTCCATAGCCCGTTGATTAGCCGCGTCGATGTGAGACTTTCTCCGTTTTTTTCTTCTCCACATAAACCTCCACCATCATATTCTATTCCACCTATAGTGCTATATCCATGGCTTGCTCTCATGTATTGCGTGAGGGTTGAAAAAGCTGAAGCGCGTTAAAAAGTATGAAGCAATTGCTTGGCTTGTCATCGGGGTTGTGCATGATGGGGGCATTTTGTGTGATGAAAATGAAGCATGACCAAACTATATGATTTTGTAGGGATAAGCTTGCTTTGTCCATGTTGTTTTGAAAAGACATGATTGCTTTATTAGTACGCTCGAAGTGTTATTGTTTTTATGTCAAAAGATAGACTATTGCCTTGAATCATCCGTGTCTTAATACTCATGCCATGATTAGATATATGATCAACATTATGCTAGGTATTATTCCACATAAAAAAATATCTTTTTTATCATTTACCTACTCGAGGACGAGCAGGAATTAAGCTTGGGGATGCTGATATGTCTCCGTCGTATCTATAATTTTTCATTGTTCCATGCCAATATTATTCAACTTTCATATACTTTTGGAAACTTTTTATACTATTTTTGGGACTAACATATTGATCTAGTGCCCAGTGCCAGTTCCTGTTTGTTGCATGTTTTATGTTTCGCAGAAACCCAATATCAAACGGAGTCCAAATGGGATAAAAACGGACGGAGAATTATTTTGGAATATTTGTGATTTTTGGGAGGAAGAATCAACGTGAGACGGTGCCCGAGGTGGCCACGAGGGTGGCCCACGCCACCACTCCAGGTGGGCGCCCACCCCCCACCCCACCCCACCCTCGTGGGCCCCTCGTAAGGCGTTTGATGCTCTACTTTGGCCGCAAGAAAGCTAATTTTTGGAAAAATATCTGGGCGAAGGTTTGAATCCAATCGGAGTTACGGATCTCCAGATATAAAAGAAACGGTGCCAGGGCAGAATCTCGGAATGCAGAAACCGAGAGAGACAAAGAGATAGATCCAATCTCGGAGGGGCTGTCGCCCCTCCCACGCCATGGGAGCCAAGGACCATAGGGGAAACCCTTCTCCCATCTAGGGAGAAGGTCAAGGAAGAAGAAGAAGAAGGGGGCTCTCCCCCCCCCCCTTGCTTCCGGTGGCGTCGGAACGCCGCCGGGGGCCATCGTCATCACCGCGATCTTCACCAACACCTCCATCATCTTCACCACATCTCCATCACCTTCCCCCATCTATATTCAGCGGTCCACTCTCCCGCAACCCGCTGTACCCTCTACTTGAACATGGTGCTTTATGATTCATATTGTTATCCAATGATGTGTTGCCATCCTATGATGTCTAAGTAGATTTTCGTTGTCCTATCGGTGATAGATGAATTGCTATGATTTGTTTGAATTGCATGTTTTATTATTGGTGATGTCCTATGGTGCTCTTCGTGTCGCGCAAGCGTGAGGATCCCTGCTCTAGGGTTTGCAATATGTTCATGATTTTCTTATGGTGGGTGGCGTGAGTGACAGAAGCACAGACCCGAGTAAGTAGGTTGTTTGTGTATGGGTTAAAGGGGACTTGATACTTTAATGATAAGGTTGGGTTTTACCTTAATGATCTTTAATAGTTGTGGATGCTTGCTAGAGTTCCAATCATAAGTACAGACCCGAGTAAGTAGGTTGGCGTGAGTGACAGAAGCACAGACCCGAGTAAGTAGGTTGTTTGTGTATGGGATAAAGGGGACTTGATACTTTAATGATATGGTTGGGTTTTACCTTAATGATCTTTAATAGTTGTGGATGCTTGCTAGAGTTCCAATCATAAGTACATATGATCCAAGAAGATAAAGTATGTTAGCTTATGCCTCTCCCTCAAATAAAATTGCAATAGTGATTATCGTTCTAGTAAGGAAGTCAATTGCTTAGGGACAATTTCACAACTCCTACCACCAATTTTCCACACTCGCTATATTTACTTAGTTGTGTCTTTATCTAAATAGCCCCTAGCTTTTTATTTACCTGCTTTTTATTATCTTGCAAACCTATCCAACAACACCTACAAAGTACTTCTAGTTTCATACTTGTTCTAGGTAAAGTGAACACTAAGCATGCGTAGAGTCGTATCAGTGGCAGATAGGACTTGAGAGAATATTTGTTCTACCTTTAGCTCCTCGTTGGGTTCTACACTCTTACTTATCGAAAGAGGCTACAATTATCCCCTACACTTGTGGGTTATCAGGCCATCGTTAATAGGCCGTATTTGATGACGCTATGAAAATGGCCCAACGAATTATTGGACCAAAAATGGGTCGACTGTAACCACGGGCTGAATTTTGCCCACAATCAAAAAATGACAGTAACGGGCCATAAATAAATGAATGCTGGAAATGAGCCCAAGAATTAATGGGCTCTGAGAAGGCCGAAAGATAACATGGGCTGGAAACGGCCCAACGAAATAATGGGTCGTTAATGGGTATAAAGTGATACACTGTTCATTACGGGCCAGTTTCACCACGGGGGTTAATGGGTGTAAAGTGATAAACTGTTAATTACGGGCCAGTTTCACCATGGGCCGTTAATGGGCCAAGAGTTACAAAGGTTCTCATATGGGCCGAAAAGATGTCATGGGCCATACATGGGCCAGAAGTGAAAACGGGCTGGAATCATATTGGATGGCCCAGATGACGCTACTAGGCCTAATTCGGATAGGGCATAACGTGCCTTGGGTTAGCGGGCTATAAATGGGATATATGCGGACAAGCCATTAACAGGCTTTCCATGGGCCGGCCCGCCACCTTTTGACCAAGTCAAACGGGCTGGCATTTTCACTGGAATGGGCCTCTGTTGGGCCGTGCCATGTGTTGACATATCATAGGCGCCTTCTGTCCAATGAGTGGATGACATCTGTCCCAGCGATGAGCCGACACGTGTTTCCTCCAGCCAATGATGATTTTACACGTGGAAAATCCCCATTGGTCCGGGCTGTTAACGGGTTATCGGATCCAAAACCCGACCCGATAGCTTAACGGCGTTCCGTTACGGTGGATGCCACGTGTCGGTCACCCTTGACGAAAGCACTTCTGTGACGCGTGATTTATCGTCATGGAAGTGGACACTTCCGTGATGATAATTTTGGTAATGTCATGGAACACTTGTACGACAGCACAGGTATGACTATCTTGATTCTGTCATAAAATCGTCATGGATGTACATGCATGACAAAAAATGCAACCTACTGTGACAAACACGTATCATCACGGAAGTGTATTTTTTTAGTGTTGGCAAGAAACCAAAGTTGTCGTTTCTTAAAGTTTGGGGCTACGATGCTTATGTGAAAAACTTCAACCTGATAAGCTCGGACCCAAGTCGGAGAAATGTGTCTTCATAGGATACCCAAAGGAGACTATTGGCTACACCTTCTATCACAGATCCGAAGGCAAGACTTTTGTTGCTAAATTTGGATCCTCTCTAGAGAACGAGTTTCTCTCGAAAGAAGTGAGTGGGAGGAAAGTAGAACTTGATGAGGTAACTGTACCTGCTCCCTTATTGGAAAGTAGTCATCACATAAACCGGTTCCTGTGACGCCTACACCAATTAGTGAGGAAGCTAATGATATTGATCATGAAACTTCAGATCAAGTTACTACCGAACCTCGTAGGTCAAACAGAGTAAGATCCGCACCAGAGTGGTATGGTAATCCTATTCTGGAGGTCATGTTACTTGACCATGGCGAACCTACGAACTATGAGGAAGCGATGATGAGCTCAGATTCCGCAAAATGGCTTGAGGCAATGAAATCTGAGATGGGATCCATGTATGAGAACAAAGTTTGGACTTTCGTTGACTTGCCCGATGATCGGCAAGCCATCGAAAATAAATGGATCTTCAAGAAGAAGACCGACACTGATGGTAATTGAGGGAGTCCTGGACTAGGGGGTGTCCGGACAGCCGGACTATCATCGTCCGCCGGACTCCAAGACTACGAAGATACAAGATTGAAGACCCCGTCCCGTGTCCGGATGGGACTTTCCTTGGCGTGGAAGGCAAGCTTGGCGATACGGATATGTAGATCTCCTACCATTGTAACCGACTCTGTGTAACCCTAGCCTCCTCCGGTGTCTATATAAACCGGAGGGCTTTAGTCCGTAGGACACAACATACATTACAACAATCATACCATAGGCTAGCTTTAGGGTTTAGCCTCCTTGATCTCGTGGTAGATCCACTCTTGTACTACCCATATCATCAATATTAATCAAGCGGGGCGTGGGTTTTACCTCCATCGAGAGGGCTCAACCTGGGTAAAACATCATGTCCCTCGCCTCTGCTACCATCCGCCTAGATGCACAGCTCGGGACCCCTACCCAAGATCCGCCGGTTTTGACACCGACATTGGTGCTTTCATTGAGAGTTCCTCCGTATCGCCACCGATTGGCTCGATGGCATCTTCAACCAACAACGCTGTCCAGGTGAGACTTTTCTCCCCGGACAGATCTTCGTATTCGGCGGCTTCGCACTGCGGGCTAATTCGCTTGGCCATCTGGAGCAGATCGAAAGCTACACCCCTGGCCGTCAGGTCATATTCGGAAGTCTAAACTTCACAGTCGACGTCCGCAGAGACTTGATCCTCGACGGGCTCGAGCCACAGCCAAGCGTGCCGCACTGTTACGACGGGCATGATCTAGCTCTGCGGCTGAACAGTGCCTTGGTGGCCGCACACGAATCGGCTTCGGCCCTTAGTCCGGAGCCGATCGCCCAGATCGAGGATCAGTGGATGGACACCACCTCGGGGGCTTCAACTTCCACGGCGATGGAGCCGAACACTAATCTTGTCCCTCGCGAAACTCGTGATTCCGAGGTGCCGGACTCCTTGCCGGACTTCGGACCTCCCATGCCCCTATCAATCGAATCGGATGGGGCGCCGGTTATGGAATTCACCGCCGCGAACATCTTCCAATACTCGCCCTTTGGAGACATCCTCAATTCGCTAAAGCATCTCTCGTTGTCGGGAGAGTCCTGGCCGGACTATGGCCAGGATGGTTGGGATACGGATGACGAAGAAATTCAGAGCCCACCCACCACCCACTTTGTAGCCACTGTCGACGATCTAACCGACATGCTAGACTATGACTCAAGACATCGACGGAATAGACGCGGCGATGCGGGGACGAACAAGAACCAGTGCCTACAGGGCACGGTAGGACCACCTTGTCATATGACATATATATGGTGGATACCCCAAAAGAGAGCGATAACGAGGACCAACGGGCCGCGGCAGAAGATAACCCCGCCGACAAACAACCAAAACGGCGGCGCAGACGCCGCCCTAAGTCCCGCCTCGACAACAACAACGCTCCTAAGGACCCTGCAATACAGCAGGGCACACAAGTGGACGACGAACATGCAGATAAGCAACCGTCCGAACAGGACGAGTCAGATAATCGAGTAGGCCCGCGAAAACGACAGTCCGGACGATCCTATGCCGGACACGCCACGGAGAGTAAAACCTTCTAAAAGACTCGTCAACACCGCAAGAAGCTTGAAGAAGGAAAAGCGGAAGCTCAAAGCAGCGGAAGACACACTCAGATGAGGTGGAGCAAAGTGCTCAAAACCATGGATAAATACGGCAATGGCCCCCAATCAAAGAGCTACCCGGCGCAAGCTGCTACGAGACCAACGAGGAGGCCATAGAGCCCCACAACAAAAAATAAAGAGGCTGCCTGGTTGGATAGACGGCCGGATGACAGGCCAAATTCTAAAAGCGGCGCCGCACATAAACCAACTAACGAACCTGGAAGGACAGATGGCCCAGCCAGGTCCATTTACGGGCCAAAGAAGAAGGCCCCAGGAAGCAAGGCGACACGTCAAGTGTCCGAAGATAGTGGCACACCCAAATATAGGGGCGGCGCACACCCACTATGTTTCACCAATGAGGTGCTGGACCATGAATTCCCAGCAGGGTTTAAACCCATAAACATAGAGGCCTACGATGGAACAACAGACCCTGGAGTCTGGATAGAAGATTATATACTACATATACACATGGCCAGAGGAGATGATCTCCACGCCATAAAATACCTACCCCTCAAGCTCAAAGGGCCAGCCCGTCATTGGCTTAAAAGCCTCCCAGAAAACATTGTGGGAAGTTGGGAAGAGCTCGAGGACGCGTTTAGAGCAAATTTTCAAGGGACTTATGTCCGCCCTCCGGATCTGAGATGATCTAAGTTATATAACTCAACAGCCCGGAGAGTCGCCACAGAATTCGGAATAGGTTCCTCACCAAAAGAACCAAATAGTCGAATGTCCGGATGCCGAAGCCTTAGCAGCTTTTAAACACAATGTCTCGAGACGAATGGCTTGCGGACACCTCGCCAAGAGAAACCGAGGACAATGTCCGCACTAACAAGCCTCATGACCCGCTTCTGTGCAGGAGAGGATAGCTGGCTAGCAAGATGCAGCACCAGCGACCCAAGTACATCCGAGATAAGAGATGGAAACGGAAAATCACGGCGCAGAAAAGAGCAGCGCCGGAATAAAGAGAAAAGCCCAAAGAGCACGGCAGTCAACGCCGGATTCAAAAGCTCGTGGCCAAACAACAAAACACTGCCTCTTAAGGATGACAGCGATGAGTTGTCCAACTTACATAAAATTTTGGGTCGGATATGTCAAATCCACAGTACCCCCGGAAGGCCTGCAAACCATACCCATCGAGATTTTTGGGTTTTCAAATAGTCCGGCCGACTAAACGCCGAACACAAGGGGCTCGACGCGTCAAGCGAAGATGACAAACCCCACCAGCAGAGCACCGGAAAGCAAAAGACTTTCCCACAAGAGGTCAAAGCAGTAAACTCACTTCATGTGATAATACGGAAAAATAGTGCGGCACCTTCTAAAAGGAGCCTTGCACGGTCCAACCCAGCAGACCATAGAGATTGGATATCACAACCAATCACTTTCGACCACCTGGATTATTCCAGAAGCGTTCGAAATGCAGGACGGACTGCCCTGATATTGGATCCCATAATCGACGGACTACAATTTACTAAAGTCCTGATGGACGGAGGCAGCGACTTAAACCTGCTGTATTCAAACACAATCCGCAAGTTGGGGATAGACCCTACTAAAATTCAACACAGCCGCACTTCCTTCAAAGGAGTGACGCCAGGCCCTTACGCCAAGTGCACAGGCTCCCTGTTACTAGAAGTTGTGTTCGGATCACCGAACAACTTTCGGCGTGAAAAACTAATTTTTCATATCGTCCCATTTAAAAGTGGATATCAAGCACTCTTGGGACGAAAGGCTTTTGTTCGTTTCAACGCCATACCGCATTACGCGTCTCTTACACTCAAGATGCCCGGTCCGCGAGGCATCATTTCAATCTTGGGTCACTTACGCACCCGGACACGGATGGACGAGTCCGGCATCGGTAGGCTAGGGGGCTCCCTAGCCGCACACCCCTTCATAAGGGGCTGCGCGCACAAACAACCGCGAGTTCATACGAACCCCGTTTTACTTATTTATATTTCTTCTTTCACACATACCTTTTTTGCACGAGTTGTTTTCAAACTAAAGTTCCTCTCTTTTTACAGATGAACAACGTGCACACCCGTCCGTGATAACGGCTGCGGGAGACACAGGCGCAGACGTGCAGTAGGGACCCGTTGCAAGGATTCTTTTCAGATTAAGACCCTGCATAAACCTTTTTTACTGTCTCTTGTTGCTACTCTTCCTTGGTTCCTTCTTATAACCAAAGCAGAGCGACATTTTTGGCATCGGCGCGTCGAGAGGACCATGCCGTGCACAGACACTAGGGGCTTAGGGCATTGTTCGCCCATTATTATAAAGACCGAACACCTTAGGGAGTGTTGGCGTCTCGAGTTAGGCATTATATGCATCAGCTCCGAATCATGTCTTTGGTCAAATGTTGGGTTTGCCCGGCTCACGTGTTTTGCTGCCTTACGTTCCGTATCATCGGCTAGCGGCACCAGAGAACTCTCGCGATTGTGCCCCAGTTAATTGGGCGAGCACCTCAAGATGAAAGCCGAAAACTGATCATGATATAGCGAGACTGTCAACCACTCGATCGACTACCGGAATGTTTAGAATTCCCCACTTTGACGAAGGACCGTTTCCCGGTCAGGCACACACGCGCCCCGAACTCAGAGAAGTGCGGTGCCCCAAGGGTCTATATCGTAGCCCCACCCTCGAACTCCACTGGCTAAGTGAAAGTGATAAAGCATTATAGTCCGGATTGCCTCGTTTGCTACGCTACCACCTCCTTCACAGGACCGAGACATCGGATTAAGTGTGAAAACGCTATTTTTTATGAACACCCCGCACCTTGTGCATGGGGGCTGAAGCCGAAGACTGCAATCTTTCAGGTTATACAAATGTATACGTAAACGGCCGCATAGGAGAAATTTTACTACTTGGGACGCACAAGTATAAAAAGCAGTTATATCATAATCATTGTTTTACAAGCTAAAACGTTCATTTGAACGTGACATTTTTCGAGCACTGCGACTCTATTACACGAGCGCCACGCATAACTTCCCCGAAATAGTGCTCGGCGGGTAGCCGGCTTTCATCCGAACCCTGGGCGGCAATAGCGGTGGCATCCATCTCTGTCCAATGTGTCTTCACACGGGCAAGAGCCATCCGCGCGCCTTCGATGCAGGCCGACCGCTTCATCTCCTTGATATGCGGCACTGCTCCAAGAAATTGCTGCAATAAGCCGAAATAGCTCGTCGCCTTGGGCCTCTCTGGCCAGACATGAGCCACGATGTCAGTCATGGCAAGTCCGGACAACCTATTCAGCTCGGCCCATTCGGCCAACCGATCGGCCAACGGAAGTGAACGACCCGGACTATGGAATTGAGACCAAAATAGCTCTTCTGTCTGGTGATCCTTCTGGATCCGGAAGTGCTCAACGGCATCAGCCACACTTGCCGCTAAGTCCATATACGGATCCTCCGGACCCCACAGCTGGCCAAGTTGACCATACTTTTGATCCGTAAACCGGCGACGCAGAATGAAAAAGGCTTGCCACCACAATATCTCGACCGGCGCAGCTCCTCCTTCATAGCCCGCATTGCAGAACGGGCATCCTTGGCCTCAGCGGTGGCCTTCCCCAGGTCTTCCCGCTCCGATAAGTGCTCCTTTTCAAGAGCCTCATTGCGGTCGGCAGCATCTTTTAATTTCACGGCCAATTCGGTCATCTCTTCCCTGCTTAGGCAATGTGCAGCCTTTTCGGCTTTCAACTCCTCGGCCGCCCTTGAGGCAGCCGCGTCACTCCTTCGGGCTTGCTCCTTAGCTTGACCAAGTTCGGCCCGAAGGCGCTCCACAGCAGCAGCACCGTCTATATCACAGCATATAATTTATCAGAGGAGGGCTTTGACCCCCTTAATAAAGCAACTGTGGAGAACTCATTTACCTTGCGACTCGTCAAGTCGCCGGTTGACAAGTGCGATGTCCGCATCTGGCACGTCAAGATGCCGCATTAACTCGGCAACTCCACTAGTCCGGTTAGCCCTCGGACTATCCGCCACCTGCATAGGAACGGCGACATTCATTACTTGCGATTTTGATCCTCGGCACGCTGTCGTTTTCGACAACCTACCGAGTCTCAGGGGCTACTATCTATACAGGGCGCACTTTTATGTGCCAAACTGTCAAAAAAAAGGGAGTGGCTCATTCTCGCGTACCTCAAATCCCGCCAGCAAACTCAGAGGCGGCATTACGCAATCCGCTCTCGGCGATTTAAATCCTTCCAATCACCATACGCATCAAAGCACGGTGATCTTCTGAGATGGACGCCCTCTCAAGCAGATTCTTCAGTTCTCCCGGCCGGATACTAGTGGGCGCCGAACTCTCCGGTCCCTCCGGACTCGGGGATACCCTCCGTGACGATACATCGGGCTCGTCGCCCTACTGACGGCGCAGCGACGAGGCGTTCGCTCTCCATCATCTCCGGAAGAAGGTCCCCCGAAGACGAACTCATCTGAGAAGGCTGCAAATCCGAACTGCAAGATAAAAATTTCGGTTACCCACAGAAGCAAAAATGGAGGTATTTTCTTACTAATGAATTCCCCTTTTCCTACTCACGGCTCGCTGGAGGGCTGATCCTTTAGCGACGATTGTGCGTCCGGATTCTCCCCGGACACCGGCCCCCCCGGTGAAGATCTCTTCCCCCGTTTAGGGGCTTTGGCCTCCGGATCTTCGGAGGCGGTCCTCTTCTCCCCCTGGAAGGAGGGGTTTTTGATTCCCCCCTCTCCAGGCGCCCCTTTGGGCGGCATAATAGCTCCTCTATTTTCCCCATCGCCCCCTTCTACGGGCGCGACCTCCAACATTCTCGACCAAAGACGGGCTCCAAAGGCGGTCTCTGGAGGAGCTGGACACCTTATCGGCCGATCGCGCTACCCACTCCTGTGAAGAAGCAATGGGTCGAGGCTAACTCTAGAAAAGCAGATAGACGTAACGTCCGGACTCGAGCTATTTACCTGCATATCCGGGCGATTGCAGCTTAGGCCTGCGTCCTCGGTCAATTCCGGACACGCTACTTGCGGTCCGAAGAACAACTTGTACATCTCCACGGGTGTCGCACCCATGAAGTGTTGGAGAATTCGAGGTCCCTCCGGGTTGAACTCCCATAGATGGAGAGGACGGCGTTTGCAGGGCAGAAGACGCCTGATTAGCATAACCTGCATCACCACGACCAGATTGATCTCCCTCGCTTGGAGGTCTCGAATCCGGCCCTGCAATAAGGGCACGTCTTCGGACGGCCCCTAATTGAGCCCTTGGTTGACCCACGACGTCAGTCGGCGTGGAGGTCCCGGGCGGAATGAAGGCGGCGGCTTTTGCTTGCTGCCCTTCGGAGCGGTGATATAGAACCACTCCTGCTGCCACAGTCCGAGTTCCTCTTGGAAGGAACCCTCGGGCCACGGGGCATCGGCCCTTCTGCTTATGGCCGCCCTGCCGCACTCCGCTTGACGCCCCCCGATCATCTTCGGCTCCACGGTAAGGTCTTCACCACAGGCGAAGTGGGGAGGACGCGGAGGAAGGCTTCAGACGATAATGAATGCGGAGATATGGAGGATGGACTCGAGCCAAATCGTGAAAATCCAGCCCGTAGAAGAACATGAGCCCTCTCCGAAGGGGTCCGCTGGGAAGCCTAAACCCGACGAAGGTGGGATACAAAGACAACGTACTCACCAGGCTCGGGCGGGCACGCGCCTGCCCTTAGGCGGGCAACTGTCGAAATCTCGTGGGGCCAGTGCTTGGCCTCACGCAGCTTTAGCACATCCTCCTCCGTGATGAGGAGGGCATCCACCGACCACGGAGGTCGAGCCGGACATTGCTGAGAATCCGCGCTCGAATCTGAGGCTCGAGTGTTGGAACTGGGAGCGAGAAGGAGATTCGATGCAAGATTGAAGAAAAGAACGAGCCTTGGTCCTCTTATAAAGGGAAAAATACCAAGAGTCGCCTCCGTGACCGTTCGGGATTCACCTTCGATAGAGGAGGCGTGGCGACGGGCACGGTTGGGTTACCCACGCACGTATTGATGAGAATCCCGGAATAAGGTGAACACGATCTCTGCTTCGACAAGACGTGCCAAGGAAACCGCTTCGCTAAACGTGCTGAGGTGGTATAGTAAAAAAACGGTTCAAACAGAGGCTTGGTAGCGGTGTAATGTCACGCCGCGTAATACGTCAGCAGATTGGACTGGTGTACATTTTATTCTCTCTACGGTGGAATGTGGAATTTATTTTGCAGAGCCGGACACTATCCTGGTGTTCATGATCTTCTCCGGATTATTCAAGGGAGGAACCCACCTTGAAATGCCGAACATTATCTTGCGCCGGACTTATCGTCATTGAAGCCTGGTTCAGGGGCTCTTGAGGAGTCTGGACTAGGGGTGTCCGACAGCCAGACTATCATCGTCCCACGGACTCCAAGACTACTGAAGATACAAGATTGAAGACTCCGTCCGTGTCCGGATGGGACTTTCCTTGGCGTGGAAGGCAAGCTTGGCGTCTGAGATATGTAGATCTCCAACCATTGTAATCGACTCTGTAACCCTAGCCTCCTCCAGTGTCTATATAAACCGGAGGGCTTTAGTCCGTAGGACACAACATACATTACAACAATCATACCATAGGCTAGCTTTAGGGTTTAGCCACCTTGATCTCGTGGTAGATCCACTCTTGTACTACCCATATCATCAATATTAATCAAGCAGGACGTAGGGTTTTACCTCCATCGAGAGGGCCCGAACCTGGGTAAAACATCGTGTCCCTCGTCTCCTGTTACCATCCGCCTAGACGCACAGTTCGGGACCCCCTACCCGAGATCCACCGGTTTTGACACCGATAGTAATGTTACTACCTACAAAGCTTGACTTGTTGCGGAAGGTTTTCGACAAGTTCAAGGGGTTGACTACGATGAGACTTTCTCACCTGTAGCGATGCTTAAGTCTGTCCGAATCATGTTAGCAATTGCCGCATTTTATGATTATGAAATTTGGCAAATGGATGTCAAAACTGCATTCCTGAATGGATTTCTAGAAGAAGAGTTGTATATGATGCAACCAGAAGGTTTTGTTGATCTGAAAGGTGCTAACAAAGTGTGCAAGCTCCAGCGATCCATTTATGGACTAGTGCAAGCCTCTCGGAGTTGGAATAAACGTTTTGATAGTGGATCAAAGCATATGGTTTTATATAGACTTTTGGAGAAGCCTGTATTTACAAGAAAGTGAGTTGGAGCTCTATAGCATTTCTGATATTATATGTAGACGACATATTGTTGATTGGAAATGAAATAGAATTTCTGGATAGCATAAAAGGATACTTGAATAAAAGTTTTTCAATGAAAGACCTCGATGAAGCTGCTCATATATTGGGCATCAAGATCTATAGAGATAGATCAAGACGCTTAATTGGACTTCCACAAAGCACATACCTTGATAAAGTTTTGAAAAAGTTCAAAATGGATCAAGCAAAGAAAGGGTTCTTGCTCAGATTACAAGGTGCGGTTGAGTCGGTGAATGCCCGACCACTTCAAAAGATAGAGAGAAAATGAAAGATGTTCCCTATGCTTCAGCCATAGGCTCTATCATGTATGCAATGTTGTGTACCAGACCTAATGTGTGCCTTGCTATTAGCTTAGCAGGGAGGTACATAAGTAATCCAGGAGTGGATCACTCGATAGTGGTCAAGAATATCCTGAAATACCTGAAAAGGACTAAGGATATGTTTCATGTTTATGGAGGTGAAAAAGAGCTAATCGTAAATGGTTACGTCGATGCAAGCTTTGACACTGATCGGAACGATTCTAAATCTCAAACCGGATACGTGTTTATATTGAACGGTGGAGCTGTCAGTTGGTGCAGTTCTAAACAAAGCGTCGTGGTGGGATCTACGTGTGAAGCGGAGTACATAGCTGCTTCGGAAGCAGCAAATGAAGGAGTCTGGATGAAGGAGTTCATATCCGATCTAGGTGTCATACGTAGTGCATCGGGTCCAATGAAAATCTTTTGTGACAACACTGGTGCAATTGCCTTGGCAAAGGAATCAAGATTTCACAAGAGAACCAAGCACATCAAGAGACGCTTCAATTCCATCCAGGACCAAGTGTAGGTGGGAGACATGGAGATTTGCAAGATACATACGGATCTAAATGTTGCAGACCCGTTGACTAAGCCTCTACCACGAGCAAAACATGCTCAACACCAAGACTCCATGGGTGTTAGAATCATTATTTTGTAATCTAGATTATTGGCTCTAGTGCAAGTGGGAGACTGAAGGAAATATACCCTAGAGGCAATAATAAAGTTATTATTTATTTCCTAATATCATGATAAATGTTTACTATTCATGCTAGAATTGTATTAACCAGAAACATAATACATGTGTGAATACATAGACAAACATAGTGTCACTAGTATGCCTCTACTTGACTAGCTCGTTGATCAAAGATGGTTAAGTTTCCTAGCCATATACATGAGTTGTCATTTGATTAATGGGATCACATCATTAGGAGAATGATGTGATTGACTTGACCCATTTCGTTAGCCTAGCACTTGATCGTTTAGTATGTTGCTATTGCTTTCTTCATGACTTATACATGTTCCTATGACTATGACATTATGCAACTCCCGTTTACCGGAGGAACACTTTGTGTGCTACCAAACGTCACAACGTAACTGGGTGATTATAAAGGAGCTCTACAGGTGTCTCCGAAGGTACTTGTTGAGTTGGCGTATTTCAAGATTAGGATTTGTCACTCCGATTGTCGGAGAGGTATCTCTGGGCCCTCTCGATAATGCACATCACTATAAGCCTTGCAAGCAATGTGACTAATGAGTTAGTCGCGGGGTGATGATTTACATAACGAGTAAAGAGACTTGCCGGTAACGAGATTGAACTAGGTAATGAGATACCGACGATCGAATCTCGGGCAAGTAACATAACGATGACAAAGGGAACAACGTATGTAGTTATGCGGTTTGACCGATAAAGATCTTCGTAGAATATGTGGGAACCAATATGAGCATCCAGGTTCTGCTATTGGTTATTGACCGGTAATGAGTCTCGGTCATGTCTACATAGTTCTCGAACCCGTAGGGTCCGCACGCTTAAAGTTTGGTGACGATCGGTACTATGAGTTTTTGTGTTTTGATGTACCAAAGGTAGTTCAGAGTCCCGGACATGATCACGGACATGACGAGGAGTCTCAAAATGGTCGAGACGTAAAGATCGATATATTGGATGACTATGTTCGGACACCGAAATGGTTTCGGAAGGTTTCGGACATATATCGGAGTACCGGGGGGTTACCGGAACCCCCCGGAGGGTTTATTGGGCCTCATGGGCCCTAATGGAGAAGAGGAGGGGCTGCCAGGGCAGGCCGTGTGCCCCCTCCCCCTCTAATCCGATTTGGACAAGGAGGGGGGCGTCGCCCCCTTTCCTTCATCTCTCTCTCTCTCTTTCCCCCTTCTCCTACTACTACAAGGAAAGGAGGACTCCTACTCCCGGTGGGAGTAGGACTCCCCCCTTGGCGCGCCCTCCTCCTAGGCTGGCCGCCTCCCCCCTTGCTCCTTTATATATGGGAGCAGGGGGCACCTCTAGACACAACAATTGATCATTGATCTCTTAGCCGTGTGCGGTGCCCCCCTCCACCATATTCCACCTCGGTAATATTGTAGCGGTGCTTAGGTGAAGCCTTGCGTCGGTAGCATCATCGACACCGTCATCATGCCGTCATGCTGATGAAACTCTCCCGCAAAGCTCCGCTAGATCGGAGTTTGTGGGACGTCATCGAGCTGAACGTGTGCTAAACTCAGAGGTTGCGTACGTTCGGTACTTGATCGGTCGGATCGTGAAGACGTACGACTACATCAACCGCATTGTGCTAACGCTTCCGCTTTCGGTCTACGAGGGTACGTGGACAACACTCTCCCTCTCGTTGCTATGCATCACCATGATCTTGCGTGTGCATAGGAAATTTTTTGAAATTACTACGTTCCCCAACACCTCCACATCGCGGATGTGCAGCACCCCCTCACGCATCTCAATGGTTTGAGGATGATGCAGCACCTCCGTGAGGTAGGGGTTGATGACCTTCTCGAAAAACTTGTCCTTGAGGGCGCTTGAAGACGTCATGGTGCTCTAGATCTGTCGAAAAACAGCTCGAAACAAAGACAGAGGATATTTGCGTGATACGATGGTCAAAACCTTCGGGAGATTATATAATGAATTTTTGCCGACCGAAAGAAGTATCGTGCAAGAAAACGGAGTCCGGAGAGCACACGAGGTGCCCACGAGGCAGGGTGGGCGCGCCCTCCACCCTCGTGGATGCCTCGTGTCCTTCTCGGAGTACTTATTTTCCTATTTTCTTAAATATTCCAAAGCGGAGAAAAGTTGCTATTACAACTATTTTGGAGTCAATTTACTTACCGCACCACATACCTATTCCTTTTCAGAGTCTGAAACGTTCTGGAAAGTGTCTCTTATGTATTCCTCCGGGGTTATGGTTTCAATAATATTAGTTTCAACATTTATAGGATTACCTGAGATATAATATTTCATTCTTTGACCGTTCACCACTTTCGGATTTGTGCCTTCGAAGTTGTTGATTTTTATGACACCGGAACGATAGACCTCCTCAATAACGTAAGGGCCTTCCCATTTAGAGAGAAGTTTTCCTGCAAAAAATCTTAAACAAGAGTTGAAAAGCAAAACATAATCACCTACATTAAACTCATGCTTTTGTATCCTTTTGCCATGCCATCTTTTGACTTTTTCTTTAAACAGCTTGGCATTCTCATAGGCTTGGGTTCTCCATTCATCAAGTGAGCTTATGTCAAATAACCTGTTCTCACCGGCAAGATTGAAATCATAATTGAGCTCTTTAATGGCCCAATATGCCTTATGTTTTAGTTCAAGAGGTAAGTGACATGCTTTTCCATAAACCATTTTATATGGAGACATACCCATAGGATTTTTATATGCAGTTCTATAAGGTCATAATGCATCATAAAGTTTCTTGGACCAATTCTTTCTAGATCTATTAACAGTCTTTTGAAAGATTCATTTATGCTCTCTGTTACTCAATTCTACTTGACCACTAGATTGTGGGTGATATGGAGATGCAATTCTATGAATAAAGTCATACTTAGCAAGCATTTTACGGAAAGCACCATGAATAAAATGTGAACCACCGACAGTCATTAAGTATCTAGGGACACCAAACCACGGAAAAATAACTTCTTTAAGCATCTTAATAGAGGTGTTATGATCAGCACTACTAGTTGGAATAGCTTCTACCCACTTAGTAACGTAATCAACAACAACTAAAATATGTGTATACCCATTAGAGGCAGGAAACGGTCCCATATAATCAAAGTCCCAAACATCAAATGGTTAAATAACAAGAGAATAATTCATAGTCATTTCTTGATGTCTACTAATATTACCAATTCTTTGACATTCATCACAAGACAAGACAAACTTACAAGCATCTTTGAAGAGAGTAAGCCAATAAAAACCAGATTGCAATACCTTATGTGCAGTTCTATCTCCACCGTGGTGTCCTCCATATGCCTCGGAGTGACACTTGTGTAGGATCTGTTCTTGTTCATGCTCAGGTACACAACGTCTAATAACACCATCTACTCCTTCTTTATAAAGGTGTGGGTCATCCCGGAAGTAATGTCTTAAATCATAGAAGAACTTTTTCTTTTGCTGGTATGTGAAACTAGGCGGTATAAATTTAGCAACAATGTAATTAGCATAATCAGCATACCATGGAGCAGTACGAGAAGCATTTATGACAGCTAATTGTTCATCAATAAAGCTATCATTGATAGGTAGTGGGTCATCAAGAACATTCTCTAACCTAGACAAGTTGTCTGCAATGGGATTCTCAGCTCCCTTTCTATCAATAATATGCAAATCAAATTCTTGTAGCAAGAGAACCCATCTAATAAGTCTAGGTTTAGCATCTTTCTTTTCCATAAGATATTTAATAGCAGCATGATCAGTGTGAACAATTACTTTAGAATCAACAATATAAGGTCTGAACTTATCACAAGCAAATACAACTGCTAAGAATTCTTTTTCAGTGGTAGCATAATTTCTCTGAGCAGTGTCTAGAGTTTTACTAGCATATTGAATAACATTTAGTTTCTTATCAACTCTTTGTCCTAGAACAGCACCTACAGCATAATAGCTAGCATCACACATAATTTCGAAGGGTGAATTCCAATCAGGTGGCTGAACAATAGATGCAGAAATCAAAGCTTCCTTAAGTATTTCAAACGCTTCTACACAATCATCATCAAAGACAAAAGGAATATCTTTTTGCAATAGATTAGTCAGAGGCCTAGAAATTTTAGAGAAGTCCTTAATGAACCTCCTATAAAAACCGGCATGACCAAGGAAACTTCTTATACCTTTAATGTCCTTGGGACATGGCATCTTTTCAATAGCATCAACCTTAGCTTTATCAACTTCAATACCTCTCCCAGAAATTTTATGCCCCAAGACAATGCCTTCATTAACCATAAAGTGGCACTTTTCCCAATTCACGACGAGACTAGTATCTTCACTTCTCTGCAAAACTCGATCAAGGTTGCTCAAGCAATCATCAAAAGAGGATCCATAAACAGAGAAATCATCCATGAATACCTCACAAATCTTTTCACAAAAGTCAGAGAATATAGCCATCATGCATCTTTGAAAGGTAGCAGGTGCATTACATAAACCAAAAGGATACGTCTATAAGCAAGAGTACCAAAAGGGCAAGTAAAAGTAGTCTTTTCTTGATCCTCCGCTGACACAGGTATTTGAGAGAAACCAGAGTAACCATCTAAAAGAAAAATGTGTATGTTTGGATAGTCTTTCAAGCATTTGATCAATAAAAGGTAAAGGGTAATGATCTTTTTTAGTAGCTTTATTTAATTTGCGGAAATCAATTACCATCCTATAACCTGTAGTAATTCTTTGCGGGATCAATTCATCTTTATCATTAGGAACGACAGTAATACCTCCCTTCTTTGGGACACAATGGACAGGACTTACCCACTGACTATCAGCAACGGGATAAATTATACCTGCCTCAAGGAGCTTTAGTATTTCCTTTCTTACCACTTCTTTCATCTTAGGATTTAACCGTCGTTGGTGATCAATAACTGGTTTGGCGTCTTACTCCAATTTTATTTTGTGTTGGCATAGAGTGGCACTAATGCCCTTAAGATCATCAAGAGTATATCCAATAGCAGCACGGTGCTTCTTCAGAGTTTTCAATAATCTTTCTTCTTCCTGCTCTGAAAGGTTAGCACTAATAATAACATGATATATCTTCTTTTCATCAAGATAAGCATATTTAAGAGTATCGGGTAATGGTTTAAGCTCAAACACGGGATCACCCTTGGGTGGTGGAGGATCCCCTAGGATTTCAACAGGCAAGTTGTGTTTCAAATTAGGACCCTGTTTAAAGAATACTTCATCTATTTCCCTTCTTTCATTCATAAACATATCATTTTCATGGTCTAGCAAATATTGTTCTAGAGGATCATTAGGAGGTATGGCAATAGAAGCAAGACCAATAATTTCATCCTTACAAGGCAATTCTTTATCATGGGGTTGTCTATGAAATTTAGCAAAATTAAACTCATGAGACGTATCCCTTAAACCAATAGTAACAACATCCTTTTTGCAATCTATCTTAGCATTAACAGTATTCAAGAAGGGTCTACCAAATATGATGGGACAAAAGTCATCTTGTGGGGAACCAATAACAAGAAAATCAGCAGGATATTTAACTTTCCCACACAAGACTTCAATATCTCTAACAATCCCAATTGGTGAAATAGTATCTCTATTGGCAAGCTTAATTGTAACATCAATATCTTCTATCTCAGCAGGTGCAATGTCATGCATAATTTCTTCATATAAAGAATGAGGTATTGCACTAGCACTAGCACCCATATCACATAATCCATGATAACAGTGATCTCCTATTTTAACAGAAATAACAGGCATACAACGGGTCTATGTTTCTTAGCATCGGGTCTAGCAATTCTAGCAGCTTGATCACAGAAATAAATACCATGCCCATCAATATTATCAGCCAAGAGATCTTTAGTCATAGCAATACTAGGTTCAACTTTAATTTGCTCAGGGGGTGTATATGTTCTAGTATTACTCTTACGAACCACAATTGAAGCTTTAGCATGATCCTTTATCATAACAGGGAAAGGTGGTTTCTCAATATAAGTAGTAGGAACAATAGGATCATTATAAGTGATAGTCTTTTCTTCAACTATAATAGGTGCAACTACTTTTACTTCAGTAGGAGGATTATATTTAAACCACTTCTCCTGAGGGAGATCAACATGAGTAGCAAATGATTCACAGAAAGAAGCTACTATCTCAGAGTCAAGTCCATATTTAGTGCTAAATCCACGAAAAGCATCGGTATCCATAAAAGATTTGACACAATCAAACTTAGGTGTCATACATGACTCCTTACCATCGTCGGAATCCCAATCTTCAGAGTTGCATTTAATTCTTTCCAATAAATCCCATTTGAATTCAATAGTCTTCATCATAAAAGACCCAGCACAAGAAGTATCAAGCATGGTGCGATTGTTGAGAGAAAGCCGAGCATAAAAGTTTTGAATAATCATTTCTCATGAGAGCTCATGATTGGGGCATGAATATAACATTGACTTAAGCCTCCCCCAAGCTTGAGCGATGCTTTCTCCTTCACGAGGCCAAAAGTTATGTATATAATTACGATCACGATGAACAAGATGCATAGGATAAAACTTGTGGTGAAATTCCAATTTCAATCGGTTATTGTCCCAGGATCCCATATCATCACATAGCCTATACCATGTCAATGTGTCTCCCTTCAAAGATAAAGGGAAAACCTTCTTATTAATAACATCATCGGGCATACCTGCAAGCTTAAATAATCCACAAACTTCATCCACATAGATAAGGTGTAAATCAGGATGCAATGTTCCATCTCCTGCAAAGGGATTAGCTAGCAGTTTCTATACCATACCCGAAGGAATTTAAAAATAAACATTTTCAGTAGGTTTAGTAGGTTGAGGAGCAACTCTTTGCTCTACTGGTCGGGGTGAAGATACCCCGAACAAGCCCCTCAAAGGATTATGTTCCATAGTAACAAGTGACAGTAAATTTGAGCACACTAATAAATTTTTCCTTACCAAGTTCCACTTACCAAAGGCGCTTCACTCCCCGGCAACGGCGCCAGAAAAGAGTCTTGATGACCCACAAGTGTAGGGGATCTATCGTAGTCCTTTCGATAAGTAAGAGTGTCGAACCCAACAAGGAGCAGAAGGAAATGACAAGCGGTTTTCAGTAAGGTATTCTCTGCAAGCACTGAAATTGTAGGTAACAGATAGTTTTGTGATAAGATAATTTTTAACGGTTAACAAGCAATGAAAGTAAATAAGGTGCAGCAAGGTGGCCCAATCCTTTTTTGTAGCAAAGGACAAGCTTGGACAAGTTCTTATAATGAGAAAAGCGCTCCCGAGGACACATGGGAATTATCGTCAAGCTAGTTTTCACCACGCTCATATGATTCGCGTTCGTTACTTTGATAATTTGATATGTGGGTGGACCGGTGCTTGGGTACTGTCCTTTATTGGATAAGCATCCCACTTATGATTAACCCCTATTTCAAGCATTCGCAACTACAAAAGAATTATTAAGGTAAACCTAACCATAGCATGAAACATATGGATCCAAATCAGCCTCTTACGAAGCAACTTATAAACTAGGGTTTAAGCTTCTGTCACTCTAGCAACCCATCATCTACTTATTACTTCCCAATGCCTTCCTCTAGGCCCAAATAATGGTGAAGTGTCATGTAGTCGACGTTCACATAACACCACTAGAGGGGAGACAACATACATCTCATCAAAATATCGAACGAATACCAAATTCACATGACTACTAATAGCGAGACTTCACCCATGTCCTCAGGAAAAAACGTAACTACTCACAAAGCATATTAATGTTCATGATCAGAGGAGTATTAATATGCATTAAGGATCTGAACATATGATCTTCCACCAAATAAACCAACTAGCATCAACTACAAGGAGTAATCAACACTACTAGCAACCCACATGTACCAATCTGAGGTTTTGGTACAAAGATTGGATACAAGAGAAGAACTAGGGTTTGAGAGGAGATGGTGCTGGTGAAGACGTTGATGGAGATTGATCCCCTCCCGATGAGAGGATCGTTGGTGATGACGATAATGATGATTTCCCCCTCCCGGAGAGAAGTTTCCCCGGCAGAACAGCTCCGCCGGAGCCCTAGATTGGTTCCGCCAAGGTTCCGCCTCGTGGCGGCAGAGTTTCGTAGCTTGCTTATTATTTTTTCCAAGGTAAAAGACTTCATATAGCAGAAGATGGCCATCGGAGGGCTGCCTGGTGGCCCAGAGGCAGGGGCGCGCCCCCCACCATCGTGGATGGTGGGTGGCCCCCCTCAGGTATGTCTTCCGCTGAACATTTTTTATTAATTCCCAAAATGACTTTCGTGGAGTTTCAGGACTTTTAGAGCTGTGCAGAATAGGTCTCCAATATTTGCTCCTTTTCCAGCCCAAAATCCCAACTGCCGGCATTCTCCCTCTTCACGTAAACCTTGTAAAATAAGAGAGAATAGCCATAAATTTTGTGACATCACGTGTAATAACAGCCCATAATGCAATAAATATCGATATAAAAGCATGATGCAAAATGGGCGTATCACGTGCCCAGGGGGGTAGGGCGCCCCTCCACCCTCGTGGATGCCTCGTGTCCTTTCTAGACTACTTCTTATTTTCCTATTTTCTCAAATATTCCACAATGGCGAAAAATTGCTATTAGAACTGTTTCGGAGTCGGTTTACTTACCGTACCACATACCTATTCCTTTTCGGGGTCTGAAACGTTCTGGAAAGTGTCCCTTATGTACTCCTACGGGGTTACAGTGTTAATAACATTGGTTTTAACATTTATGGGGTTATCTGAGATATAATGTTTGATTCTTTGACCGTTCACCACCTTCAGATTTGTGCCTTCGAAGTTATTGATTTTTATGGCACCGGAACTGTTGAGGATATAACTACTGAGTGTAAACCGCCCAGGAGGGGCCGGTTCACACTCATTCGTATTGAAGCCCTTGAAGATAAAGAAGATGGTGTTCTACTATTAAAGCTTAGAGGCCCAGAGCCCAAAGGCGGATTAGGGCCCATAGTTATAAACCGCCATAGTTATCTAACTTGTATTGTAAGACAAGGAAAGGAAGAGACCGAGCCGGACGCTTGTATGAGCCGGCCTCGGGACTCTGTAAACCGGCCGGGCGTCAACCTGTGTATATAAAGGGATGACCCGGCGGCGGTTCAGAGACAAAAAGCAACAACTCGAGACTCAGGCAAAGCGTATTCGCTCCCTGATCATCGAGACCCCAATAATTCCATCACAACTAGACGTAGGCCTTTACCTTCATTGTAAGGGGCCGAACTAGTATAAAACTCTCATGTCCCTTGTTCCGGTTTAACCCCTTTAAGCTAATCTCGTTGTGATGGCTCCATGACTAAGTCCTTCTGCTAGGACATCTGACATGTTAATTCCACGACAGTTGGCGCCCACCGTGGGGCTATCGCACGATGGTTTCGAGTTCTTAAAGGGCAATTTTGAAGGACTCAAAGGGTACGCGGTTGGCCGGATGACCAAGAGTCGTCATGGCAAGCTCTACATCGACGACGCAAGCTGGGGCCCCGAGGCCGGCTCAATCGAGTACGGGTACTAGGTCCCCTTTGGCGGAATTCATGTCTTCATCGGCAAGATCAGCGAACCAGGCCCTGAGCCGGACATCTCCACCGACCTCATCGAAACGGCTCAGCGTGCAAGTCCCGCCCGGGTTCAGCCTGCCGTGAAGCGTGCGTTCGTAGGGTTCATCCATGGTGCGGAATCTAAACCGGTGTCTGATGGCGAGACGGCCATCTACTCAGATGGTGAATCGTCCACTGGCGAAACCGAGTCGCTGTACCAGTTGCAAGATGGCCGGTTTGGGGGCTGTTCCGAAGGCAACAGTATTCCGGGCCCCTTTTAACCATCAAATTGGGTTGCAGTCTTCATGGCCAGTACGCAGCCCACCGTGCAATCTTCATCTATAGCAGCAATGATCTCCGGGTCAGTAGCCACGGCAGGAGGCCCGATGCACCGGCCGGCTCAAATTCTTGCCGGTTTGTTGGATACTTTGACCAAATTGTTGACCACGGCAGTCACCCCGGAGACCCAACTTCAGCATAATACGGATGTGGCAAAGTTAAAGGATCAAATAACTCAGGCCAAGGCGGACTTGGCGGCTGAGGAGGCCAGGGTGGATGAAGAGCGGGCCGCGTTGGATGCCCAATCGCAACAGATACAGGCGCAGAATTACTGGCTTATGTTGGATTAGAACGCGTCGAACGACGTAATGAGAAGGAAGTACCGGTCTCGTCTGCCGCAGATTTACGAGGGTATGAATCTCTTCAACACACCAGGAGCCGGGCCCAGTAATCCGGCAGGAGTAAATCAGACTGAGGCACCAGGGGCAGCTCCGGATCAGCCACGGATGATGGACCCGTCTTGACGGATGGACAACCCGCCGCAATATGTAACAACACCACCGGGTCACTTCTCTAGCCCTTTGGATAACATGATCACTGCAGCGTCGCGTTTGGCAGCTATTCCAATGGAGGGTGACTCGCTAGCGGCGATTAAAATACGGCGGGCCAAGGATCTTCTTCAAACCGCTGTTGTGCAGCAGCAGGCTTACTCCTATAGCTAAGACAGAATACTTTCAACACCCCGTCCGAGCAAGAGTTATAGAAGGCACATGGACGAACCGGCCGTGTCAAGCAGTGCGCGGCGTCGTGATGCCCCTCGGGGGCCTAATCCGGCGAACGGCAGTTTAAATGCTCAGGATGTGGTGAATAATGGTAGAGCACGGCGCGAGGCAGAGTTAGCAGCCCAGTTAACTGCGCAGTACCAAAATCAACCTGCTCCGGTTCAGCCAGCGGCATCAGTTGAGCATGGTTTAGCGTTTAGATCTTGGGGGGTACTGTGACTCACTCCAGCTCTGCGTAATGTGCGGCTGCCCAAGGATTTCAAGGGTCCACGTAAAGTACCTAACTATACCGCTGATCAGTCCCCTGAGGCGTGGGTTGAAAGTTATGAGATGGCAATGGAGATGCTATATGTGGATGAAGCGGCATGTGCAAAATACTTCACCATGATGTTGGAAGGAACAGCTCGTACCTGGTTGAGGATCCTGCATGTTAACTCGATCAGTTCATGGGATGAATTGAAGGCCAAATTTATAGCAAACTTCAAGGATACATGCAAGCAACCCATGTCCATTGTGGATCTGGCGGCTTGTGTCCAAGGAGAGAATGAATCGACAACCCATTGGGTGCGCCGGGTTTCAGAAATTTTGCATTCGTCAGGCCGCATCAATCCAGACACGACAATTGTGACTTTGGAAGGTAACTGCAGGTTCAAGTCAGTAAAGATGAAGTTGGGACGGCTCAAGCATCACTGCAATGATATGGGAACACTTATGGCGGCTCTGGTTAAGTATGTTGATTCTGACAATACCAAGGACCCTGATTCTGACGAAGAAAAACAGGAGAAGGGAAAGAAGAGCGCCGGTTCAGAGGGACAGCATAGCCAGGCGAGCCACGGGAACAATGGTATGCGCAAAGCGGACAATTCAGATTTTGTGGCTAACACCAGTATGCAGGGCAATATGTAGCGCCGTAAGGGTAAACCGCCCCAACATGGTGGAGGCATGAATCTGGAACGCTTGTTAAACCAACCCTGCCCAAAGCACGGGACAAAGGAGGTTCCAGCCACACATTTCTGGAAGGATTGTCACATCATGAGGGAGTTCAAAAACTCTAATCTATTACGGTATGATCAGGGTCCATCCGGTGGTTCCGGTCCAGGATTTCACGGGCTAGGTTACGATGGTGGCTGTTCAAACTCAGGATTTCAAAATAATCAGGGCAATCAGAACAACCAAGGTGGTCACAATCAGCAGAATAATTAGGGGAATCAGCAGCAGTCGGGTTATCAGAGCAACCCGAAGCAGTTAAATGGTGGACAGTATCATGTCTTCACTACCAGCTTGTGCAAGCGCAATCAGAAGCTCCATAAAAGGGCAGTAAACTCTATTGAACCGGCAGTGCCCCATTATCTATGCTGGTCTGAACAGCCTATTGTCTGGAGCAGGGAGGATCATCCGCCCCGGGTTGACAATCCGGGCCACCTAGCTTTGGTGGTTGCACCACAGGTTGGAGGTTATAAGTTCACCAAGGTGCTCATGGACGGAGGGAGCAGTATCAATATCTTGTATTACGAAACCTTCCGGTATGGGGTTGACAGACAAGAACCTTAGACCGTCAAAGACCGTTTTTCATGGAGTGGTGCCTGGTAAATCGGCTTATCCAGTTGGCAAGATAGCTCTGGAGGTGGTCTTTGGAGATGATCATGATTCAAGATCCGAGATGGTGACCTTTGAAGTGGTCAAGATCAAAAGCCCATACCATGCCTTGTTTGGACGGCCGGTTTATACTAAATTCATGGCAAGGCTGTGTTATGTTTATCTGCAGCTTAAGATGTCGGGTCATAAAGGGACCATCATGGTTCATGGAAGCCGTAAGATTGCGCTGGAGTGCGAGGAAGGTGATGCGGCATATGCTGAATCGGTTTATGCAACGGAGGAGTTGAAGTTTTATAAGGACAATGTTGATCCGGCAGACATGACTTCTCTAAAGAGGCCCACTACAGAGCATGATCCGGCTTCGAAGTTTAAATCGGCTGATGAGACTAAATTGGTTGATTTTGTTCCTGGCGATTCATCCAAGCAGTTCATTATCAGCATCAACTTGGATCCGAAATAGGAAAGCGTGCTCATCGAGTTCATCCGTGAGAACCGGTACATCTTTGCATGGAAGCCTTCTGACATGCCAGGTGTACCGAGGGAACTTGCTGAGCACACTCTTAATATTGATCTGAAGTTTAAACCGGTCAAACAGTTTCTTCACCGCTTTAATGAGGAGCGGCGCAAGGCCATTGGTGAAGAGGTAGCCCGGTTATTGGCAGCGGGGTTTATCGTGGAAGTGTTTCATCCAGAGTGGTTGGCTAATCCGGTGTTGGTACTTAAGAAAAACGGTACTTGGCGTATGTGTGTGGATTACACAGATTTGAACAAAGCTTGCCCAGCTGATCCCTTTGCCCTCCCTTGTATTTGACAAATCATTGATGCTACGGCGGGTTGTGAGCGTTTGAGTTTCTTGGATGCGTATTCTGGTTATCATCAGATCAAGATGGCAGTTAAGGACCAGGAGAAGCCAGCTTTCATCACTCCCTTTGGAGCCTTCTGTTATGTGTCTATGCCCTTTGGGCTCAAGAGTGCCCAGGAAACTTATCAACACTGTGTGCAGAATTTTCTTCATACTCAGATTGGGCACAATGTTCATGCCTATGTGGATGATATTGTGGTTAAGTCCAGGAAGGCAGAGACGCTCATAACTGATTTGCAAGAAACCTTTGATAATCTGAGAGTTTATAAAATGATGCTCAATCCGGCTAAATGTGTCTTTGGTGTACCGGCTGGCAAACTCTTGGGTTTTTTGGTGTCCAACAGGGGCATTGAGGCTAATCCGGATAAGATCAAGGCTATCACATCCCTGGCTAAACCGGCATGTATCAATGATGTTCAATGTTTGGCGGGTCGTATTGCGGCTTTGAGACGGTTTATCAGCAGGTTAGGAGAAAAGGCGACCCCTTTGTATCAGATGTTGAAGAAGACAGACAGCTTTGTCTGGAGCGATGCTGCTGATACGGCGTTTGAGGACTTGAAGAAGCAGTTGGCTGAACCGCCAGTTCTTGCTGCTCCAGTTGATAAAGAGCCACTGTTGTTATATGTGGCTGCTAATGCCCGGGCTTTTAGTGTAGCTATTATGGTGGAGCGCAAGGAGGCTGGAAAGGAGTACCCGATTCAAAGGCCGGTTTATTATATCAGCAAAGTGATCATTGAGTCAAAGCAAAGATATACGCATTGGCAGAAGCTAGTGTATGGGGTTTTTATGGCAAGTCGGAAGCTTAAGCAGTACTTTCAAGGTCATCCCATCACAGTGGTCAGTTCTGCTCCTTTGGGGGATATAATCCAAAACAGGGAGGCAACTGGCCGGGTTGCTAAGTGGGCTATTGAGCTTGGACCACACGGCTTGAAGTATATGCCTCGAACAGCAATCAAATCCCAGGCCCTTGTGGATTTCATCAATGATTGGACAGAGTTGCAGATACCGGAAGATAAACCGGACAATACATACTGGACTGTTCACTTTGATGGGTCCAGGCAATTGGAGGGCTCGGGGGCTGGAGTTGTCCTTACTTCCCCTCGAGGTGACAAAATTCATTATGTTCTTTGCTTAATGTTCCCTTGTGCTAACAATGCAGTTGAGTATGAAGCGTTACTCCATGGTCTTTGAGTGGCTAAGGAAATGAACTTAAGCCGAGTACGATGCTTTGGAGACTCGGATCTGGTAGCCCAGCAAGTTTCAGGTACTTGGGGTTCCAAGGATCCACTCATGGCGTCTTACCGACGAGAGGTGGACATTGTTGCTGGTCACTTCAAGGGTTACCAAGTGGAGCACATTGATCGGCGCAAAAATGAGGCAGCTGATGCTTTAAGCCGGCTGGGATCTCGGCGTAAACCGGTGCCACCCAATACCTTCCTGGATATCTTGCACAACCCGTCAGTTCAGTTGCCTACAGAGGAGGACCTCGCTATTCCTGATCCGGAGGCACAGTTGGTGGCCGCTTTACACATCATTCCTGATTGGACGGTTCCATACTTGGCATACATGAACTGGGGCGAGTTACCAGAAGATGCAGTTTTGGCCAGACAGATAGTTCGGCGATCAAGTCCATGATTGTTCACAATGGTGAGTTGCACCGTTGCAATGTTTCTGGTGTTCCAACGTTGTGTTTCTCCTGAAGAAGGTCATGAGATTCTTCGAGAGATCCATGAAGGAGACTGTGGTCATCACGCCGGTTCAACATCCCTAGTTGCTAAAGCGTTTCGTCATGGCTTCTACTGGCTGACGGCTCATGCTGATGCTGAGGACTTGGTACGGCGGTGCGATGGTTATCAGAAATTTTCATGACGAGCTCATGTTCCGGCTCAGGAGCTACAGATGATTCCCATCACTTGGCCGTTCACTACCTGGGGGCTTGACATGGTAGGGCCTTTCAAGCGATCCAAAGATAAGAAGATCCACCTGTTGGTGGCAGTTGATAATTTTACTAAATGGGTTGAAGTGGAGCCAGTGAGCAAGTGTGATGCAGCCACGGCGGTTCAATTTATCAAAAAGGTGATCTTCCGTTTTGGTTTTCCACACAGTATTATCACAGATAATGGCACGAACCTCTCGAAGGGCGAGATGGAGGATTTTTGTCAACGAGAGCACATGCGGCTTGATGTGGCATCGGTGGCTCACCCCCAATCTAATGGTCAAGCTGAGAGAGCTAATCAGGAAATCTTGAAGGGTATCAAGCCCCGGCTTATGGTTCCTTTGAAGAGGACGCCGGGTTGTTGGGTGGAAGAGTTACCATCTGTGTTATGGAGCATAAACACCACCCCAAACCGATCTATAGGTTTTACACCTTTCTTCATGGTTTACGGGGCAGAGGCAGTACTCCCAAGTGATATTCGTCATGATTCGCCCCGGGTTGCCAATTATGTTGAAGCGGACAACGAGCAAGCCCATCAAGAAGCACTAGACCTGTTAGATGAAAAACGGGACATGGCATTGGCTCGTTCGGTGGTTTATCAGCAAGACCTGCGGCGTTATCACAGCCACCGGGTTAGAATAAGAACCTTTCAAGAAGGCGACTTAGTGCTCTGGCTCATCCAGGATCAGACCGATATGCACAAGTTATCCCCACCTTGGGAAGGGCCCTTTGTGGTCAGCAAGAATCTGCACAACGGATCATACTACCTCATCGACGTTCGCGACCACAAAGACTCAAGCAAATCGGAGGAGGAGACCCGTCGGCCGTGGAATATCGCTCTTCTACGGCCTTACTACACCTGAGTCATACGCTCTCATTATGTACATATTTTGACAATGTATATATTATGATCAATATAATAAACCGGCATCCTTTCTACAAGCAGGGTCTCTGCCGTTCTTCCAATATTTCTTGGCTACAAGGGGGCTTCAGCTTACAAAGTGATGTCCTGTTTTGTCCATTAAACCGGCTATCATGCCACAATATAGCTTGGGAGCTTCACACCCATGGGGCCAAAGAGAGTATTGTTGCTAACAGCACAACTCAAACATAGGCACTCATTGAGCACAGCTCACAAAGTTACTTGGGGGCTCTTTGTGTAAACTAACAAAGAGTTTGAAAGGACCCTTGTAATTGGGTAATTGGGTAATTGTGTAAAGTAACAAAGAGTTTGGAAGCCTGGTGTATTCACCTAAAACCCCGGGTTAACCTGCCTTCATCAAGTAAGCCACTCCTATCCAGGTAATCTTGGCATGACCCGCTAAATGTTTGACAAGTTACACTCATCGAGACCCTGAACTTGTCAAAGTTAAAACGACGATTGGTTAGTTGGAGGCCCATCTTAAAAGGCTTTGTCAAATGGTTTAACTCAGCGGCCTGACAGCCCACAAAAAGCCTCGAATTTGGGCCTGGCAGCCCTCGAAAAGCCTTGACTACAGGTTTTATTTGATTTTGTTTTTGCAAGTTCTATCTCCATTGATAAAGTTTTAAGATAAACCGGCGTCTCTTGACCCAGCCAGACTATATGTCTTCATCTCAACCCGGTGTTTCTTAACCCGGTGCGACTTATAGCTATCAGTTGTTAGCACATAATCGGCATATCTCCATCCGGTCTGGCATTGACTATACGTCTCCAGGATGACCATCCGATGTTTATCAATACACGGCATGGCTTATTACGCACCAGCACAATGCGGTGGCTATTTTCCAATACTCAAAGTTTGAGTTATCACACTTACTAAACAAGTTGGTGAACCAACAAAAGTGATTTAATATCACAGGTATGACATATTTCATATTTCATTACTTTATAACCCTGGTTATAAGGATTCTGGTTCTGTATTGGGTATCATCACCCGTCCGGCGGTACACCGCCAGGACATGTTTAAGTGTTTACATGCAGAAATTGGAATTTTATACGAAATATCAAGGCAAATAAAGCAAGCACACAGCAATCATGTCGGATTACAGTATCAGGTAGCAGTGCACGATGGCAGAAGATTAAAGTATTTCGCCTAGCCTATTACAAGGCGCTTTGATGCCCAAAAGAATAATTGTTTGTTGCCCGCAACACATAAAAATCAAACCGGCCGGCGGATTACGATTCAGCACCAGGCTGACATGACGTTGAAGGATCATCTCGTGCCGGTTCAACCTCCTCCTCCTCACCCAGTGGCTGGAAGTCAAGGGTGGACCAATCAATCCTAGTTAAGGCTTGAAAGACAACTTCATCGCCTATAAGGTTGGAAGGTTCAATGTTAGGGGCATAGGTGTGCTTATGGATTGGAGGGATTAAACTCTGAGCTTCCTTAACAGTTGCGTCAACCCATTTGCCATCTGCATCATAGCTGGACCGGTAGACAGACAAATCAACCACCTCAGCTAGTTGGCTTGCCAGTGGGCGCATCTCTTTTGTCAAGACCTTCATAGCTTCATTATCAAAGTCTGATCCATCTTCTTGTTGACCGGGATAGCCTTTGGCGATATCTGCCGGATCAAGGTCAGCAATCCACGCTTTGGCCCGCGTCAGTGCTGTTAAAGCGCCAGCTCTTGCAGCAGATCGCTTTACCTCTTCTATCTGGGTTGGGGTCATAAACAGTTTGGTCAATGTGTCCTTGATCAAGATGGGTGCCGGCTTGTTGAAGGAAGATGCACAGATGACTCGTTGAGCGCCAGTATACAATTGTTCTATCAAAGTGTAGGTTGCCTTCAACTTCACCCGTATGTCAGAGCCTAGATGAGCAACACGGCTACCTGCAAAACGGTTTAAGAAGTTACTGTTAAACCGGCAAGTTCAACAATGTTTAAGGAAGGAATGGACGAAGGATGTTTACCAAATATTGCTGAAGTCATAGCATTGACTTGCTGCTTCAGCCCTATTAACTCCTCAGCCACCGGCTTAAGTGCTGCTTCGGCATCTTCAGCCCGCTTTAAGAGAGCTGCTTTTTCGGTTTCCCAATTCACCCGCTCACTTTTGAAGCCATCCTTCAATTGTTCCATGGCAGTCAAAGCACCCTTCAGTTCATCTTTGGCTTTGGAGGTTTCTGCCTGCTGGGACTTAATATTTTCTTGAAGATCAGCAATCTGGGAATCTCTGATGTTCAAGTCAGCCTGCACAAGACAGATGATAAAGATGTTAAAAAAAATTCTCAAAGTCCCAAGCTCATAACAAGTTATATACTTGGCACTTGGGGGCTAATGCGGATTGCTTTTCATTTTGTCTATCATTTTAAGTCCCAAGACTCAATACAAGTTTTAATCTTGGCACTTGGGGGCTAATGCGCAATTGATCAGAAATATCAATAGCGAAGGAATTCAACAAAGGAAAAATTTGAAACAGAAAGTCCCGGTTCATCTTGAAGAGGTAAAATCGGCCCTTGGGGGCTACACAGTTGAAAGCTTTTCTGTTAATTAAAGTCCCGGTTCATCTTGAAGAGATAAACCGGCCCTTGGGGGCTACAATGGAGTTGATATATAGGGCAAAGAAAATTTATGAAGTGTTTGGAAGTTACCTCATAACGCTCCTCCATTAAATTGACCAAACCGGCCTCATAGTCACGGCTGGTGTATAGGCGGTTTAAGTATCCAGAATGAAGTTCATGAGCAGGGAGATGAGCATAACTCGATACATCAGCCTTCCACTTGCCTTTCTCTTCAGCAGCAGGTTCCATTTTGGCACTGTGCTTTGCCAAAGCGACATGATTACCAGGAGAAGTATAGCCAATCCCAGTAATCACAACATCATCAGTTGCTGCATTTGGGCTCGCCGGTTTGTCTGAGGCTTTAGCAGGGCTTGGCGGATCAGCAGTTGGACTTGGCAGGTTAGCTTGCGGGCTTGGTGGATTGATATGAGGGCTCGTCGGGTTAACTTCGGGCAGATCAACACAGTGGGTTGGCCTTGTGGCACAGGGTTGTCCATGACAACATCAACATTTCCACCGGCATCCTCTGAGGTCCTGTCCGGTTCAATCTCATCAGTGGGAGTATTTGTTTTCGCCTTCTTGCTCAATCGGGCTTTGGCTCTACAAAAAAGGCACACACGGGATTAATATGGTAAACCGACGTAAGAAGACAAGGTTAACATTATTATACTTACCCAGGGACGGTCTTGAGGAGAGGCATTTGCGTGGTCGATGAATCGCCATAGGACGAGTTGGAAGTTGCCTGATAATTTGAGTCAGACGGATTAAGAGGATATCGAAAGTAACCCGCCAAGGGATAAGACTTGATAGAATTACAAGAGACCTCTACACGGCGCTTCCGGAGTGGAGTATCTGGTAAACCAGAAGAAGTGACTTGCTGGCCACTATGCCGGGTTGTGCGATGAGCTTCAGGATGCTGTGAATCCAAATGAGTGAAAGGATGTGAACGCTTCACTTTCCGGACTGTGCGACGGATTTTTCTTACTGGCACAAGATCGGAATCGAAGGAAAGGGAGATTACCTCTACATTGTCAGCACGGCTCGCTTCCGCATCATCCTGGTCCGATCCTGGTAATGGTCGTTGTCAATAAGATGTATGAAAAATGAGCCAAGGGAGTCAAGTTCTACCTCTTGTTACGAATCATCAACGTCTTCGGGCGGATCAGAGGACTCGGCTGTTTTCTTCTTGGCAGACTTCTTGATGGCCTTGCTCTTGGCACGACCAGTTCTCGCCGGTTTGTCTTGAGTTTTTGGCGGTTTGTCCTGAGTTTTCCTTTTCCAGAAAGGATCTTTGGCCTGTCAGAATAAACAAAGGATTATCAGAACAGTGTTAAAGTGGAGACGGGTCAAAAAGGCAGAAAGATAAAGTTTTTAACACTCGCGGTTTGTTGGAGGTGTTAAAGGGACACAACCCAGTTTTGCTGCATTCAGCGATCGGTTCATCCAGCATCTTCTTGACAGCCTCAGTGACTTCATTGTCAGTTATCTTTATTTCATGGTGCCGTTGAGGGTCCTTGATATCCCCGGTATACTCATGCATCAACCTGGTGCGGCGGCTTAAAGGCAGGATACCCCATGATACCCAGCAACGAACGAGGTCAATGCCCGTTAAGCCGTTTGCTAGGAAAGCCCAGAGCTTCGCGAGTTGAGGTGCATATGTTTGACGTTCTTTAGCTGTGAGCCGCTGACGCAAGGGATGACCATTGCTCAGCCGGTGAGCACGGTAACCCGGCAGAGGGTTTTCTTCAGTGGGAGCACTGTTCTGACAATAAAACCATGTTTGGTTCCAGTCTTTGGGGTGGCTGTGATGTTTGGCGTGAGGAAAATCAACTTCTTTCCTTTTCTGAATTGACACACTGCCGAGTTCAGTGTTGGGGCCGTCAGAGAATTCAGTTCGGCGGTTTAAGTGGAAGAAGTCCCTAAAGAGCTCGACAGACGGTTCTTCTTGAAGGTAGACTTCACAGAACACTTGGAAATTGCATATGTTGGACACAGAATTCGGTCCAATATTTTGTGGATGGAGTTGGAAGCTAGCAAGTACATCCCAGAAAAACTTTGATCCGGGAGGACCCCGGTCTAGATTCTGCATAAATACCACCACTTATCCATCTTGAGCTTCAGGAGGGCACTCAGAGCCAGGAACTCGCCAATGAATAACTTCCTTCTTGGCCAAAGAGCCAGTCAGAACATACCCATTAAGTTGTGTCTCTGTGATCCGGGAAGGAACCCAGTTGCAGGAGGCGAATTGTTTGGCCATTTTTGAAGAACAAGCTGTAAAGGAAGTACAAAGGCTGGTTCATGGTTTAAGATTGATGTGTACAAACCGGTGCTAAACCAGCGGGTTTAATTCAGACATATGTATACTATAAACTGGATATCAATGTTTAAGTTACAGTGGCGGTTTGTGTGAGGGCTAATGGTACCTGGCAGGTTGTGATTTTCTAAAGGTTAAACCGCCTACAAATGGAAGAAGCACATCTGAAATTTGCTAAGTACTGAAGAAAAACAGGTTTCACAAGACGGTGTTATAATTTTGGATCTACCGCGGCCTAGTAAAGAAAAGTTTCTGAGCCCTAAAAATGGCGACAATGCAATAACAACAGTCCAGATGAGATCTGTTCAGGAATAGCAAGAGGCTATGGCGGGACAGATTAGAACTACAGTTTCGGCCACGAGAGGAAGCTAGATTCAATAAGATGCTAGGGGAAGGCAGATGAACACTAATGAACACTGATGAGCGCTGAAGAACTTTGGAACCCTAAGGCAGATTCAATGGTTGAAGAAGGGAGTGCTTACCAGGGCCACATAGCGGTGGAAGAGTGTCGCAAGATCTCTAGAACAAACAGGTTGATGCAGCGGCCTGGTCGATGCAGATTTAAGCGTCGACGATGGCGGCGATGCTTGAGCTCTTCGGGGTCGCGAGGAGGAAGAAGATGCGAACAGGCAAGGGAGAAAATGGAAGGACCCTCCGGTCTTATTTATAAAGGCAAGGGGATAAGTGGCAGGCATGAGAATCGAGGAGCTCGAAGCGGCAAGAGGGGGCGCAGTTGTCGCCTCGATCTTCGGAAGTTAATTTAATGAAGGGAATCTTTATAACCTTTTTATACAAAGATGACATCATGACGATTTACTGCAGTTTCAGAAGATGACGTCACGGCGGTTCACCAAAGTTTGCAGGGAGAAGATATCATGGCGGTTTACGAGGATCATAAGAAGATGTTCACGGATTTTTCGAAGTATGGAAGATTGACATGAACAGGTTCAAATCAATCTGGGGCCTAATGTTGAGGATATAACTACTGAGTGTAAACCGCCCAGGAGGGGCCGGTTCACACTCATCCGTATTGAAGCCCTTGAAGATAAAGAAGATGGTGTTCTACTATTAAAGCTTAGAGGCCCAGAGCCCAAAGGCGGATTAGGGCCCATAGTTATAAACCGCCATAGTTATCTAACTTGTATTGTAAGACAAGGAAAGGAAGAGACCGAGTTGGACACTTGTATGAGCCGGCCTCGGGACTCTGTAAACCGGCCGGGCGTCAACCTGTGTATATAAAGGGACGACCCGGCGGCGGTTCAGAGACAGAAAGCAACAACTCAAGATTCAGGCAAAGCGTATTCGCTCCCTGATCATCGAGACCCCAATAATTCCATCACAACTAGACGTAGGCCTTTACCTTCATCGTAAGGGGCCGAACTAGTATAAAACTCTCGTGTCCCTTGTTCCGGTTTAACCCCTTTAAGCTAATCTCGTTGCTATGGCTCCATGACTAAGTCCTTCTGCTAGGACATCTAACGTGTTATTTCCACGACAGGAATGATAGACCTCCTCGATAAAAAAAGGGACAATTGCATTTTTACCCCTAGTTGGTTCCTACCCACGGGTTTTGCCCTTACTTTTCGAGCTTGCTCAGTTTTGCCCTTACTTTTTCCATCGAGGTCCCTCGAATGCCCTTTGACCGTTTGACCAAAACTTTGAAAAATCATAACTAATTCATATGAACTCAGAAAAATGCAAATAAGATATCAAAATGTTCATATAAACATTACCTTTATGGGCATATCATTTGCATTCAGGACAAAAGAATCGTTTAAACTACCCGAGGTAATTAATGTTATTAACATTATTAAAAATAAATAGGTATAAACAATATTTTTTTCATGAATAAAAATTATATGCAAATGTAGGTGATGTTTTCTGAACATTCTGATACATTATTTGCATTTTCCTGAGTTCGTATCAACTTGTTATGAAGTTTCCAAATAATGGTCAAAGTCGTTAGAACATTCATAACAAGTCGTTAGAACATTCATTAACCATAAAGTGGCACTTCTCCCAATTCAAGACAAGACTAGTTTCTTCACATCTCTGCAAAACTCGATCAAGGTTGCTTAAGCAATCATCAAAAGAAGTTCCATACACGGTGAAATCATCCATGAAAACCTCAACAATCTTTTCACAAAAGTCAGAGAATATAGTAGTCATACATCTTTCAAAGGTAGCAGGTGCATTACATAAACCAAAAGGCATACGTCTATAAGCAAAGGTACCGAAAGGGCAAGTAAAAGTGGTCTTATCTTGATCCTCTTTTGACACAGGTATTTGAGAGAAACCAAAATAACCATCTAGAAAGCAAAAATGTGTATGTTTGGATAATCTTTCTAGCATTTGATCAATAAAAGGCAGAGGGTAGTGATCTTTTCTAGTAGCTTTATTCAATTTGCGGAAATCAATTACCATTCTATAACATATAGTAATTGTTTGTGGGATCAATTCATCTTTATCATTAGGAACAACAGTAATACCTCCCTTCTTAGTGACACAACGGACGGGACTTACCCATTGACTATCAGCAACAGGATAAATTATACCTGCCTCCAGAAGCTTTAGTATTTCATTTCTTACCACTTCTTTCATCTTAGAGTTTAACCATCGTTGGTGATCAGCAACTGGTTTAGCGTCTTTCTCCAATTTTATTTTGTGCTGGCATAAAGTGGGGCTAACGCCCTTAAGATCGTCAAGAGTATACCCAATAGTAGCATGGTGCTTCTTCAGAGTTTTCAATAATTTCTCTTCTTCCTGCTCTGAAAGGTTAGCACTAATAATAATAGGGTATATCTTCTTTTCGTCAAGATAAGCATATTGAAGAGTATCAGGTAATGGTTTAAGCTCAAACACGGGATCACCCTTGGGTGGAGGAGGACCCCCTAGGATTTCAACAGGCAAGTTGTGCTTCAAAATAGGTCCCTGTTGAAATAATACTTCATCTATTTCCCTTCTTTCATTCAAAAACATATCATTTTCATGGTCTAGCAAATATTGTTCTAAAGGATCATTAGGAGGCACGACAATAGAAACAAGACCAATAATTTCATCTTTACTAGGCAATTCTTTATTATGGGGTTGTCTACGGAATTTAGAAAATTAAAATCATGAGACATATCCCCTAAACCAACAGTAACAATATCCTTTTTGCGGTCTATCTTAGCATTAAAAGTATTCAAGATGGGTCTACCAAATATAATGGGACAAAAGTCATCTTGTGGGGAACCAAGAACAAGAAAATCAGTAGGATATTTAACTTTCCCACACAAGACTTCAACATCTCTAACAATCCCAATTGGTGAAATAGTATCTCTATTGGCAAGCTTAATTGTAACATCAATATCTTCTATCTCAGCAGGTGCAATATCATGCATAATTTCTTTGTATAAGGAATGAGGTATTGCACTGGCACTAGCACCCATATCACATAAGCCATGATAACAATGATCTCCTATTTTAACAGAAACAGCAGTCATGCCAACAACAGGTCTACGTTTATGTTTAGTATCGGGTCTAGCAATTCTAGCAGCTTCATCACAGAAGTAAATAACATGCCCATCAATATTATCGACCAAGAGATCTTTAACCATAGCAATACTAGGTTCAACTTTAATTTTCTTGGGGGGTGTAGGTATTCTAGCATTACTCTTACAAACCACAGTTGAAGCTTTAGCGTGATCATTTATTCTATCAGGAAAAGGTGGTTTCTCAATATAAGCAGTAGGAACAATAGGATCAACATTATAAGTGATAGTCTTTTCTTCAACTTTAATAGGTTCAACTACTTTTACTTCAATGGGAGGATGATATTTAAACCACTTCTCTTTAGGGAGATCAACATGAGTAGCAAATGATTCACAGAAAGAAGCTACTATCTCAGAGTCAAGTCCATATTTAGTGTTAAATTCACGAAAAACATCGGTATCCATAAAAGATTTAACACAATCAAACTTAGGTGTTATACATGACTCCTTACCTTCGTTGAGATCCCAATCTTTGGAGTTGCATTTAATTCTTTCCTATAAATGCCATCTGAATTCAATAGTCTTCATCATAAAAGAACCAGTACAAGAAGTATCGAGCATGGAGCGATTATTGAGAGAACGCCGAGCATAAAATTTTTGAATAATAATTTCTCTTGAGAGCTCATGATTGGGGCATGAATATAACATTGACTTAAGCCTCCCCCAAGCTTGAGCGATACTTTCTCCTTTGAGAGGCCAAAAATTATATATATAATTGCGATCACAATGAACCGGATGCATAGGATAAAACTTCTGACGAAATTCCAATTTCAATCGGTTGTAGTTCCATGATCCAATATCATCACATAGCCTAAACCATGTCAATGCCTTTCCCTTCAAAGATAAAGGGAAGACCTTCTTCTTGATAACATCCTCGGGCATACTTGCAAGCTTAAATAATCCACAAACTTCATCCACATAGATTAGGTGCATATCGGGATGTAATGTTCCATCTCTTGTAAAAGGATTAGCTAGCAGTTTCTCTATCATACTTGAAGGAATTTCAAAGTAAACATTTTCAGTAGGTTCAGTGGGTTGAGGAGAAACTCTTTGCTCTACTGGTTAGGGTGAAGATACCCCGAACAAGCCCCTCAAAGGATTATTTGCCATAGTAACAAGTGACAGTAAATTTCAGGACACTATATAAATTTTTCCTTACCAAATTCCACCTACCAAAGGCGCTTCACTCCCCGGCAACGGCGCCAGGAAAGAGTCTTGATGACCCACAAGTATAGGGGATCTATCGTAGTCCTTTTGATAAGTAAGAGTGTCGAACCTGATGAGGAGTAGAAGGAAATGAAAAGCGGTTTTCAGTAAGGTATTCTCTGCAAGCACTGAAATTATCGATAACAGATAGTTTTGTGATAAGGTAATTTTTAACGGGTAACAAGTAACGAAAGTAAACAAGATGCAGCAAGGTGGCCAAATCCTTTTTGTAACAAAGGACAAGCCTGGACAAACTCTTATATAAAGGAAAGCGCTCCCGAGGACACATGGGAATTATCGTCAAGCTAGTTTTCATCACGCTCATATGATTCGCGTTCGTTACTTTGATAATTTGATATGTGGGTGGACCGTTGCTTGGGTACTTCCCTTCCTTGGACAAGCATCCCACTTATGATTAACCCCTCTCGCAAGCATTTGCAACTACGAAAGAAGAATTAAGGTAAACCTAACCATAGCATGAAACATATGGATCCAAATCAGCCCCTTACGAAGCAACTCATAAACTAGGGTTTAAGCTTCTGTCACTCTAGCAACCCATCATCTACTTATTACTTCCCAATGCCTTCCTTTAGGCCCAAAGAATGGTGAAGTGTCATGTAGTCGAAGTTCACATAACACCACTAGAGGAAAGACAACATACATCTCATCAAAATATCGAACGAATACCAAATGCACATGACTGCTTATAACAAGACTTCTCACATGTCCTCGGGAACAAACGTAACTACTCACAAATCATATTCATGTTCATAATCAGAGGGGTATTAATATTAATAAAGGATCTGAACATATGATCTTCCACCGAATAAACCAACTAGCATCAACTACAAGGAGTAATCAACACTACTAGCAACCCACAGGTACCAACCTGAGGTTTTGAGACAAAGATCGGATACAAGAGACGAACTAGGGTTTGAGAGGAGATGGTGCTGGTGAAGATGTTGATGGAGATTGACCCCCTCCCGGTGAGAGGATCGATGGTGACAATTTCCCCCTCCCGGAGGGATGTTTCCCCAGTAGAACAGCTCCGGTGGAGCCCTAGATTGGTTCCACCAAGGTTCCGCCTCGAGACGGCGGCACTTCGTCCCTAAATCTTTCTTATGATTTTTTCCAGGGCAAAAGACACCTTATACTAGAAGATGGGCATCGGGGGGCTTCCAGGTGGCCCACGAGGCAGGGGGCGCGCCCAGGGGGGTAGGGCGTGCCCCCCACCCTCGTGGACAGAGGGTGGCCCCCCTCTGGTGCTTTCTTCGCCCAATATTTTTTATAAATTCCAAAACTGACTTTCGTGGAGTTTCAGGACTTTTGGAGTTGTGCAGAATAGGTCTCTAATATTTTGCTCCTTTTCCAGCCCAGAATCCAGCTGCCGGCATTTTCCCTCTTCATGTAAACCTTGTAGAATAAGAGAGAAAAGGCATAAGTATTGTGACATAATGTGTAGTAACAGCCATAATGCAATAAATATCGATATAAAAGCATGATGCAAAATGGACGTATCAAAGACACCTGTAGAGCATCTTTATAATCGCCTAGTTACGCTGTGACATTTGATAGCACACAAGGTGTTCCTCTGTTATTTGGGAGTTGCATAATCTCATAGTCTAAGGAACATGTATAAGTCATGAAGAAAGCAGGAGCAATGAAACTGTAACGATCATAATGCTAAGCTAACGGTTGGGTCTTGTCCATCACATCATTCTCCTAGTGATGTGATCTCATTCATCAAATGACAACACATGTCTATGGTTAGGAAGCATAACCATCTTTGATTAACGAGCTAGTCTAGTAGAGGCATACTAGGGACACTTTGTTTTGTACATGTATTCACACATGTACTAAGTTTCCGATTAATACAATTCTAGCATGAATAATAAACATTTATCATGATATAAGGAAATATAAATAACAACTTTATTATTGCCTCTAGGGCATATTTCCTTCAGTCTCCCACTTGCACTAGAGTCAATAATCTAGATTACACAGTAATGATTCTAACATCCATGGAGTCTTGGTGTTGATCATGTTTTGCTCGTGGAAGAGGCTTAGTTAACGGGTCTGCAACATTCAGATCGTATGTATTTTGCAAATATCTATGTCTCCTTCTGCGACTTGATGCCAGATGGAATTGAAGCGTCTCTTGATGTGTTTGGTTCTCTTGTGAAATCTAGATTCCTTTGCCAAGGCAATTGCACCAGTATTGTCACAAAAGATTTTCATTGGACCCGATGCACTAGGTATAACACCTAGATCGGATATGAACTCCTTCATCCAGACACCTTCATTTGCTGCTTTCGAAGAAGCTATGTACTCTGCTTCACACGTAGATCCCGCCATGACGCTCTGCTTGGAACTTCACTAACTAACATCTCCACCATTCAATAAAAATACGTATCCGAATTGCGACTTAGAGTCATCCGGATCAGTGTCAAAGCTTGCATCGACATAACCATTTACGACGAGCTATTTTTCACCCCCATAAACGAGAAACATATCCTTAGTCCTTTTCAGGTATTTCAGGATGTTCTTGACCGCTGTCCAGTGCTCCACTCCTGGATTACTTTTGTACCTCCCTGCTATACTTATAGCAAGGCACACATCAGGTCTGGTACACAGCATTGCATACATGATAGAACCTATGGCTGAAGCATAAGGAATGACTTTCATTTTCTCTCTATATTCTGCAGTAGTCAAACATTGAGTCTGACTCAACTTCACACCTTGTAACACAGGGAAGAACCCTTTCTTTGACTGATCAATTTTCAACTTCTTCAAAACTTTGTCAAGGTATGTGCTTTGTGGTCCAATTAAGTGTCTTGATATATCTCTATAGATCTTGATGCCCAATATGTAAGCAGCTTCACCGAGGTCTTTCATTGAAAAACTCTTATTCAAGTATCCTTTTATGCTATCTAGAAATTCTATATCATTTCCAATCAACAATATGTCATCTACATATAATATTAGAAATGCTACAGAGCTCCCACTCACTTTCTTATAAATACAGGTTTCTCCAAAAGTCTGTATAAAACCATATGCTTTGATCACACTATCAAAGAGTTTATTCCAACTCCGAGAGGCTTGCACCAGTCCATAAATGGATCACTGGAGCTTGCACACTTTGTTAGCACCCTTTGGATCGACAAAACCTTCTGGTTGCATCATATACAACTCTTCTTCCAGAAATCCATTAAGGAACGCAGTTTTGACATCCATCTACCAAATTTCATAATCATAAAATGCGGCAATTGCTAACGTGATTCGGACAGACTTAAGCATCGCTACGGGTGAGAAAGTCTCATCGTAGTCAACTCCTTGAACTTGTCGAAAACCTTTTGCAACAAGTCGAGCTTTGTAGACAGTAACATTACCATCAGCGTCAATCTTCTTCTTGAAGATCCATTTATTTTGTATGGCTTGCCGATCATCGGGCAAATCCACCAAAGTCCACACTTTGTTTTCATACATGGATCCCATCTCAGATTTCATGGCCTCAAGCCATTTCACGGAATCTGGGCTCATCATCGCTTCCTCATAGTTCATAGGTTCATCATGGTCTAGTAACATGACATCCAGAATAGGATTACTGTACCACTCTGGTGTGGACCGTACTCTAGAAGACCTACGTGATTTAGTAGTAACTTGATCTGAAGTTTCATGATCATCATCATTAGCTTCCTTACTAATTGGTGTAGGAATCACTGGAACTGATTTCTGTGATGAACTACTTTCCAGTTCAGGAGAAGGTACAATTACCTCATCAAGTTCTACTTTCCTCCCACTCACTTCTTTTTAGAGAAACTCCTTCTCTAGAAAGGATCCATTCTTAGCAATGAATATCTTGCCTTCGGATTTGTGATAGAAGGTGTACCCAACGGTTTCCTTTGGGTATCCTATGAGGACACACTTTTCTGATTTGGGTTCGAGCTTATCAGGTTGAAGCTTTTTGACATAAGCATCGCAGCCCCAAACTTTAAGAAAAGACAACTTTGGTTTCTTGCCAAACCACAGTTCATAAGGCGTCGTCTCAACGGATTTTGATGGTGCCCTATTTAAAGTGAATGCAACCATCTCTAAAGCACAACCCCAAAACGATAGCGGTAAATTAGTAAGAGACATCATAGATCGCACCATATCCAATAAAGTACGGTTACGATGTTCGAACACACCATTATACTGTGGTGTTCCAGGTGGCGTGAGTTGCGAAACTATTCCACATTGTTTCAAGTGAAGACCAAACTCGTAACTCAAATATTCGCCTCCACGATCAGATTGTAGAAATTTTATTTTCTTGTTACGATGATTTTCCACTTCACTCTGAAATTCTTTGAACTTTTCAAACATTTCAGACCTATGCTTCATTAAGTAGATATACCCATATCTGCTCAAATCATCTGTGAAGGTAAGAAAATAACGATACCTGCCACGAGCCTCAACACTCATTGGACCACATACATCAGTATGTATTATTTCCAATAAGTCAGTAGCTCATTCCATTGTTCTGGAGAACGGAGTTTTAGTCATCTTGCCCATGAGGCATGGTTCGCAAGCACCAAGTGATTCATAATCAAGTGATTCCAAAAGCCCATTAGTATGGAGTTTCTTCGTGCGCTTTACACCAATATGACCTAAATGGCAGTGCCACAAATAAGTTGCACTATCGTTATCAACTTTGCATCTTTTGGCTTCAATATTATGAACATGTGTATCTCCACGATCGAGATTCAATAAAAATAGACCACTCAACAAGGGTGCATGACCATAAAAGGTATTACTCATATAAATAGAACAACCATTATTCTCTGATTTAAATGAATAATTGTCTCGCGTCAAACAAAATCCAGATATAATGTTCATGCTCAAGGCTGGCACCAAATAACAATTATTCAGGTCTAAAACTAATCCCGAAGGTAGATGTAGAGGTAGTGGGCCGACGGCGATCACATCGACCTTGGAACCATTTCCGACGCGCATCATCACCTCGTCCTTAGCCAATCTTCGTTTAATCCATAGCCCTTATTTCGAGTTGCAAATATGAGCAACATAACCAGTATCAAATACCCAGGCGCTACTACGAGCATTAGTAATGTACACATCAATAACATGTATATAAAATATACCTTTCACTTTGCCATCCTTCTTATCCGCCAAATACTTGGGGCAGTTCCGCTTCCAATGACCAGTCCCTTTGCAGTAGAAGCACTCAGTTTCAGGCTTAGGTCCAGACTTGGGCTTCTTCCCTGGAGTAGCAACTTGCTTGCTATTCTTATGAAGTTCCCCTTCTTCCCTTTGCCCTTTTTCTTGAAACTAGTGGTCTTGTTAACCATCAACACTTGATGCTCCTTCTTGATTTCTACTTCCGTAGCCTTTAGCATTGTGAAGAGCTCAGAAATCGTTTTCGTCATCCATTGCATATTATAGTTCATCACGAAGCCTTTACAACTTTGTGGCAGTGATTGAAGAACTCTGTCAATGACACTATCATCAGGAAGATTAACTCCCATCCGAGTCAAGTGGTTATGGTACCCAGACATTCTGAGCATGTGTTCACTGATAGAACTTTTCTCCTCCATTTTACAACTGTAGAACTTGTTGGAGACTTCATATCTCTCAACTTGGGCATTTGCTTGAAATATTAACTTCAACTCTTGGAACATCTCATATGATCCATGATGTTCAAAACATCTTTGAAGTCCCGATTCTAAGTTGTAAAGCAAGGCACACTAAACTATCGAGTAGTCATCAACACGCGTCTGCCAGGCATTCACAATGTCTGCAGTTGCTGACGCAGGTGGTACACCTAGCGGTGCTTCCAGGACGTAATTCTTCTGTGCAGCAATGAGGATAATCCTCAAGTTACGGATCCAGTCCGTGTAATTGCTACCATCATCTTTCAACTTATCTTTCTCTAGGAACACACTAAAATTCAAAGGAACGGTAGCATGGGCCATTGATCTACAACAACATAGACATGCAAAAACTATCAGGACTAAGTTCATGATAAATTAAAGTTCAATTAATCAATGGTGAACATCACTATGTTGATCATATCTACTATATGATTCACATTCGACCTTTCGGTCTCAGTGTTCCGAGGCCATATCTGCATATGCTAGGCTCGTCAAGTTTAACCCGAGTATTTTGCACGTGCAAAACTGGCTTGCACCCGTTGCATGTCAAAGTAGAGCTTATGACACCCGATCATCATGTGGTGTCTCGGCACGACGAACTGTAGCAACAGTGCATACTCACGAAGAACACTTATACCTTGAAATTTAGTAAGGGATCATCTTATAATGATACCGTCGTACTAAGCAAATAAGATGCATAAAAGATAAACATCACATGCAATCAAAATATGTGACATGATATGGCCATCATCATCTTGTGCTCATGATCTCCATCACCGAAGCATCATTATGATCTCCATTGTCACCGTCTTGACACCTTGATCTCCATCGTAGCATCGTTGTCGTCTCGCCAACTACTACTACTACGACTATCGCTACCGCTTAGTGATAAAGTAAAGCAATTACATGGCGATTGCATTTCTACAATAAAGCGACAACCATATGGTTCTTGCCAGTTGCCGGTAACTCTGTTACAAAACATGATCATCTCCTACAACAATTTATATCACGTCATGTCTTGACCATATCACATCACAACAAGCCCTGCAAAAACAAGTTAGCCGTCCTCTAGTTTGTTGTTGCAAGTTTTACGTGGCTGTTACGGGCTTCTAGCAAGAACCGTTTTTACCTACGCATCAAAACCACACCGATGTTTCATCAAGTGTGTTGTTTTAACCTTCAACAAGGATCGGTCGTAGTCAAACTCAATTCAACTAAAGTTGGAGAAACGGACACCCGCCAGCCACCTATGTGCAAAAGCACGTCGGTAGAACCAGTCTCATGAACGCGGTCATATAATGTCGGTCCGGGCCGCTTCATCCAACAATACCGCCAAATCAAAGTAAGACATTGGTGATAAGCAGTATGACTATTATCGCCCACAACTCTTTGTGTTCTACTCATGCATAAAACATCTACGCATAGACCTGATTCTGATACCACTGTTGGGGAACGTAGTAATTCAAAAAAATTCCTACGATCACTCAAGATCTATGTAGAAGATGCATAGCAATGAGACGGGAGAGTGTGTCCACGTACTCTCATGGACCGAAAGCGGAAGCGCTTAGTAACGCGGTTGATGTAGTCGAACGTCTTCACGATCCAACTGATCCAAGTACCGAACGTACGGCACCTCCGTGTTCAACACACGTTCAGCACGATGACGTCCCTCGAGCTCTTGATCCATTTGAGGACGAGGGAGAGTTCCGTCAGCACGACGGCATGGCGACGGTGTTGATGATGTACCGGTGCAGGGCTTCGCCTAAGCACTACGATGATATGACCGAGGTGTTAAACTGTGGAGGGGGCACGACACACGGCTAAGAGATTGTTTGTTGTGCTTTGGGGTGCCCCCTGCCCCCGTATATAAAGGAGGAGAGGGGGAGGCTGTCCGGCCCTATAGGGCGCGCCAAGAGGGAGGAGTCCTACTAGGACTCCAAGTCCTAGTAGGATTCCACTTGGTGGAAGGAGGAAGGAAGGAAGGGAGAGGGAGAGGGAGAGGGAAAGGGGGCCCATGCCCCCTCCCCTAGTCCTGCGCGCGCCACCCCCTTGTGGTCTGTCCTCTCTCTCCCCTATGGCCCATGATGGCCCATTGCTTCCCCGGGGGGGTCCAGTAACCCCTCCGGCACTCCGTTTTTACCCGGTACTTCTCGAAACTCTTCTGGTGTCCGAATAACATCGTCCAATATATCATTCTTTATGTCTTGACCATTTCGAGACTCCTCATCATGTCCGTGATCTCATCCGGGACTCCGAAAAAACTTCGGTCATCAAATCACATAACTCATAATACAAATCGTCATCGAACGTTAAGTGTGCGGACCCTACGGGTTCGAGAACTATGTAGACATGACCGAGACATATCTCCGGTCAATAACCAATAGCGGAACCTGGATGCTCATATTGGCTCCTACATATTCTATGAAGATCTTTATCAGTCAAACCGCATAACAACATATGTTGTTCCATTTGTCATCGGTATGTTACTTGCCCGAGATTCGATCGTCGGTATCATCATACCTAGTTCAATCTCATTACCGGCAAGTCTCTTTACTCGTTCCGTAATGCTTCATCCCGCAAATAACTCATTAGTCACATTGCTTGCAAGGCTTATAGTGATGAGCATTATCGAGAGGGCCCAGAGATACCTCTCTGATACACGGAGTGACAAATCCTAATCTCGATCTATGCCAACCCAACAAACACCTTTGGAGACACCTGTAGAGCATCTTTATAATCACCCGGTTATGTTGTGACGTTTGATAGCACACAAGGTGTTCCTCCGGTATTCGGGAGTTGCATAATCTCATAGTCTGAGGAACATGTATAAGTCATGAAGAAAGCAGTAGCAATGAAACTATAATGATCATAATGCTAAGCTAACGGATGGGTCTTGTCCATCACATCATTCTCCTAATGATGTGATCCCGTTCATCAAATGACAACACATGTCTATGGTTAGGAAACATAACCATCTTTGATTAACGAGCTAGTCTAGTAGAAGCATACTAGGGACAGTTTGTTTTGTCTATGTATTCATACATGTACTAAGTTTCCGGTTAATACAATTCTAGCATGAATAATAAACATTTATCATGATATAAGGAAATGTAAATAACAACTTTATTATTGCCTCTAGGGCATATTTCCTTCATAGGGTAGCATTGCCAAACCAATGATCCTCCCAGAATCTAGCTCTCTTGCCATTCCCTATATGCAAAGAGAAGCCAACTTTAGAAGCTTGAGCTACCCAGAGCACTCCTTTCCAGAAAGGGGAAGCCCTAGAAGCAGAGCAAGCAAAATGTTATTACTTGGAGGTCATACTTAGAATCTATGATGTTCTTCCAAATTTTGTGCTTAGAGTTATAATGCCTACTTATCCAAGAGGCTAACAGGCGTAAGTTCGTATCCCCAATATCAGTAATATCAAACCCCCAAACTCCTTTCTCATATTCATAGACCCCCAAGAAGTCAGGTGGTATTTGTGGTGGCCCTCATAGTCATCCCAAAAGCAATGAGCTAATTGGGAATTAATGAGCTTAATAGCCCATTTAGGGAATTTGATATACCCCATAAGGTAGGTTGGAATACTATCTAAACAGGCTTCAACTAGAATCAGCCTTTTGCCAAAGGAGAGAAGTCTCCCTCTCCACCCTGCCCCTTCTTAATAATCTTATCAACCGAAGGTTGAAGAACCTCTTTTCTAATCTTACTATAGTGAAGGGGAGCACCCAAATATTTAATAGGGAAAGCACTAATCTTGCACCCTAAAGACTGGACAAAAATAATAGCTTCATCCCTATCAATATTAATAGGAACCAGGTCACACTTATGAAAATTGATCCTCATGCCAGAAATATGTTCAAAACAAGATAAAATCAATTTCAAATTTCTGGCATGATCTAGATTTTTATCTAAAAATAGAAGAGTGTCATCAGCATATTGCATGCTAATAACACCAGTTGGATTTGAGGGAGGGAAGACACCAATGATCAAATTATTGCTCGCAACTTTTATCATCATTCTAGTGAATACATCAGTTACCAGGTTGAACAATAGGGGAGACCGGGTCTCCTTGTCTAACCCCTTTGCCAGCTATAAAATAATCATTGTTTGTGTCATTAATCTTCACTCATACTGATCCATTGCAAAGAAGAGATTCAAGTTTCATCATCCATTTGGGGCCAAAACCCCTATTCCTAAGCATTTTCAGCATGAATTATCTACTAATCATATCATAAGCTTTCTCATAGTCAAGATTAAAACAAAAACCAGATAGGTTATTACTAGCTACTGGCACCCTGTCGCTTCTTCACCTGGCTCGCAATTCAGAACAGATGTTGGACATCCGATCGGTTGGCGAGACGGGGACTCGACCATCAAGACTGTTGCCCAATGTGCAACCAAGCAGAAGAGAGGATAAACCACATCCTACTTCAGTGTGTCATTGCACGGGAAGTATGGACCGCGATCTGCCACCCATTAGGCAAGCCAAAGTGGGTACCTACCACGAATGACAACCTCATCGCATGGTGTCAAGACAAGGGAGGAAGAGGACAATCCGGGAGGGATGCAAATGCAATCATCATCCTAGGTCTATGGCAACTATGGAAACACCGCAACTCTATCGTCTTCGACGGGGCCGCACCTTCAAAAAACCGAGTTATACACGCCGTCGTCCGGGAGGGCCGTGTATGGAAACAAGCGGGCATACTACGAGGAGACATGAACGTGTTCTTTGCGGAAGTGAAGAAGTGGGCATCATGGAGTAGATAGACATACGAGAGAAAGGTGGAGGGTGGGGTTAGTGTTCAATGTGTATATATGTAATCTGTAATACTAACGTGGACAGGCTCTTTACCCCGATTCCTTCTTTATAATATAGTACGCACACTCATGCGTATTTGAGAAAAAAAATTACTAGCTGCTGCATGCACCACTGCATGAGCAGAACACCACAGGACACATGACAACAACGTCTTTCAACGTTTTTTCTCTTTTTCGTTGTGAATCTCCACATCTTATTTTCTCTCTTTTTCGTTGTGAATCTCCATTGGCCACAGGACACCAACGTCTTTCAACATTTTTTCTAAGCCGGCGGCCTAACTCTCCATCTTCTTTTGTTGGCTTCGTAGCAACGCACGCACAATGTGCTAGTAAACCTTAAAGTGGTGATGTTCTTGATAGCCTAGATTGTTTTAAGAAATGACGGCGTGTCCAGACCAGTTTAGTTGGTTGTTGGTGAAGTATTCGTGATTAGATTTGCACTTGCGCACGTATTTCAGTTATCTTGTTAAAACGGTTTCTTTTTAGTTTGAGTTGAATAGGTTCCCTTTTTTTGTATGCTAAAATTAACAACTTTCATATAGATGGAGATGGCAATGTTTGTCTGAGTCGGCGGTACATCCTCTGGGCTGCGTTTGGCTGCTTAGTATTTTTGGAATTTAGGAGAATATACCATGGTTTTTGTAGGAACACCAGTTTTAAATACTTTGATTTGTTTGGATTCGACAAATACTTTACTTTAGTTTTACACAAACAATTCAAACTCGCCGGAGACAGAAAGAGAGGGGACCCGCGAGGCAGAAAAGGACCCACCAAACCCATTTCATTTCCCCGCCGTCCGCACTGAAAATTCGAACCCGCCAGAGACAGAAAGAGAGGAAATCATCCCCAATCCCCCCCTCCCGCCCCCAACTCCGGCGACCCGCCGCCGCCGCGATGCAGCGCGGCATGGACGCGTCGATCTCGGCGCTGTGCGGCTCCCTCTCCCAGGTGCTCACCCACGCCGACGACTCCTCCCGCGCGCTCTCCGACGCCCTCTCCCGCCGCGCCATCCCCCTCGGTACCGCATCTGATCTCGCCGCCGTTCCCCCGCTAGGGTTTCGCCAGCCACCGCTTTTCATTCCTGCCTGCTCACGGAGGACGTGTGCGTGCGTGTTCCCTCGCAGAGTCGGCGACGAACGCGTTCCTGCAGGGGCTGGACCGGCGGGTGGAGGCGGCGGGCGCCGACCTGGCGCGCCTCGAGTCCATGGCCTTCGGCACCGTCTCCGTCGAGGAGCTCCTCGGCCACTGCCGCGAGGTGCACAACATCGTCTCCCGCCACGCCGACGCCATCGAGTCCCGCCTCGTCTCCTTCGGCTATGTCGCCCCCGGTGAGTCTGATCCCCCGCCTTTACCCACCCCACTTCAGGCAGGAACCGTCACTCTGAAGCTCTGCCCTGCAGTGTTCGTCTTGTTTTGCTGAGGGTCATGGGGTTTCTCTTGTTGGTGCAGAGGTGGAGGACGAGGTGGAAGAGGAGGAAGGTGGAGACACAGGGGAGCTTGATGTCCCTGGGAATGGGCTCTTGGGAGGGTCAAGTTCGGTCCTCAGGTCTGCCCGGAAGCACTTCGACGACGACGATGAACTGTATCCTTCCATTACTAAGGCATTTTCAGAGAAATGCACTTTTGATTGTGTTGGGTGTGATCTATGACCGGGCTGATGGAATGGGTACATAGCAATTCGAGATGCATAGGCTCCGAATAGGAGATATCAGCTTGCACCTAGTTGGCTAGCTGTAAGGGTTTGCAATTGCAGCGTTGTCAGTGAAGTCAGAGTCTGAAGATTTATAAGCATTAGGAGTTGAACCATACTTACTCTGCCCCTATTATTAGCTGTTAACCTTTACTACCAACTTCTCCTGCTAAATGTGTAAATCTCCATAATATCATTGTCATACCATCATTTGGGACCAGCAAACATTGGAGATTATGATTGGTTGGGATGTTGGGGACTTGTTATACTGGATAAACTTAAAATTGTGAATGCACCAAGTCTGGACTTTGATCTTTAATTAATAATAATGGGCTTCTGATTTTTTGGAAATATAGTAGGCAATCCTTCTTTATTTAGAGGGTGTTTGCTTGTTGTAAGTCGGGTACAGATGACTCTGATGCCAGGAGAGGAGCTCCACTGTACTTCATTGAACCATTCAGCATTAAATCATTCTTTTGTGTTTCTGCTAGTGGTCTATGTGATTGAGATACAGAGTATTGAGTTCTTTCTTGACTGCATGTAAGATTTGCGGATTCCATGTCACTAAAGAATTTTGGGATTTCTGATGCTTGTCTAGCTACTCTGTCCTCTCAAGGTACTGAACACTTGCAAAGCATCTTCCAAAATCAACTATTTGTCCTCTCAAGGTAATTTCTTACTGCAAGTCTTAAATCGAGTAGAGATAATAATTTGTTCGGATGTTGCAGATCATGATTTTTCTGCAAGCCCAAAGATGCCTGGCAGAAAGCCTGAAAGGTAACTCATTGAAATACAGACATATATGAGATATCTTGCAATGTCCTTTTCATGCTGTTCTTTTCTTTGTTCGCCATAGTTCTTTACATATATTATCTTCCCTGAAAATTACCTATGTGTTTATATACTGTTCAGTGTTGATGACCAAGGTATCTTGGAGGAAGCTGAAGAACCCACACCTCCCCAAAATGAACCAGATGAGGAAGATGGTCAGCAGAGTGTGTCTTTTATGTTTAAAAGATATATTGAATGCTTGCTTTTTATGACTGACATCTCTGTTGAATCCGTGAAGACAACGCTTTCCAAGGAATGATAAGGGCATCGAAGGAGGAGTACGATAAACTTCCTCCTTACATGAAGACTCTTGCATCATGGGAGGTCTGACTTCTTTCTTAAAAAAACTGCTCGGGAATGCTTCTCATAGTACTCTATGCACGTTGTCTATTTTGTAGTGCCAACAAGTTACAGCACAGTCCGTGTAATTCAGAGATGTTACTGGAATTAATTACTAGAAGGGAGAAATCATGCAATATCTTTTCTTACCTCTTGCCATAAACTCTTTAAAGTCTTTTCTGTTTTGGTCTCTGCATTGCAGTGTTATCTTAGTTATGCCACCTCAAAGCAATCTACTGCAATGCTTACCTTTTTTGCGGCCTCTCTTTTTATCAGGAATTGCATGACGCCGTTTCAAAACTAAATGCATACTTTGGTGGTGATAAGGTTCAGGGGAGTTTGAATCAGGATGATGTTGCATCAGTCGGCTTGGGTATGTTCTAATCTTATACTTGCCATTCCCTGCCCGCTGAAATGTCAAATGCTTTTACACTAGACTAGACAAATTCCATTGACGTTTCCTTTCACTTCCTTGTGTTGTAGGGCGCAAAGGAAGATCCTACTTGTTGATCCTTCTGCGGTTGAATCAACTGGTTATGGAGACGATTGATGGCTCGATCTTCTACAACCTACGCAAGAACGACTCCTAGGCGAATTTTCCAGAAAACCTTGGGAAACAGAAGGGGATATAGCCGATACTACCACCATACTGTATTGTAATGTTCCTTATATAATAATGTGTTGCGATGTAGTTAGTCTGGTGCATAACTTGTTCTTTTCAAAGGCAGTGGCTTGGATTTGATTGCTGTTCTGTTTTTAGATTAGTGTGTTGTAATGTACTACCTCTGTATCAAAATACAAGACATTGTTGCAGTTCAATTTGAACTGAAAAAACGTCTTATATTTTGGTACGAGGGAGTAGTTAATCGGTAAAGAGCTTGGGTTTGATGGTTGCTGTATACCCAGACTTGAAGCTGCAAAGAGTATTTTAACTGAAGCAGAGTGGGAACTGTATGATGAAAAGTGGTGGCCTATCTTTTTGTTAACTGTATGATGTTTTTAGGAGTATTTAAACTGAAGACCAAATTGACCATTATTCGGAATTGCTCCCTGCTGCAGTGTCACCCCAAGATCTCTGAAGTTTTATCAACTCCGGTAGTTAGTCTGGTGCATAACTTGTTCTTTCTGAAGGCTTTGGCATGGATTTCATTGCTGTATTGTTTTTTAGAATAGCATGCTGTAATGTACTCCCTCCGTTCCTAAATAATTGTCTTTTTGGAGATTTCAAATAGACTATCACATACGGATGTATATAGACATATTTTAGAGTTTAGATTCACTCATTTTGCTCCGTATGTAGTCACTTGTTGAAATCTCTAGAAAGACAAATATTTAGGAACGGAGGAAGTAGTTAATCTGGTAAAGAGCTTGGGCTTGATGGTTGCTGTACTCTCAAACATAGGGCTGCACAAGTGTTTTTTAACTGAAAGCAAAGTGGAAATTGTATGATGAGAAATCATTGGTCATCTTTCTGCTAAGTTGGTATAAACACATTATGCTGCATGACAAACTGAAGAATGACCATGATTCAGAACTGCTTCATGCTGTGATGTCACACCAAGATCTCTCGAGTTTCATCGACTCCGGTACATTTAAATGAATCATCCCCTTACAATGTTGCACATGTTGCAAATCTTACTCTTCTATTTATACATATTTACTATTTACATTCCTCCAACAAGGCACATATATATGATGATGCTATATCTACAGATTGCAATTTACACAGCTTCAGAATTTGTTGAATTCTTCAGACCCCATGTCCTGCCATGCCATATGCAGGCTGTAGCAGCAGCAGGGGAAGATCCCCTCCAATCAGGGTGGTGCTCGAGGTTTCCGTGAGATGGATCCCGGATCATATATATAATCTCTCAGGGATGATCTGCGACAGTATCTATCTAGGCCACAAATGCCGACGAAGAGGAAGAACCGTATATCTCGTTTGCCTGAGCCAGGGAGACGTACACGACATCCGTCAGCGAGCTGTGGGTCCGGCCGTAGAAAATGTACACGAATACTCCCATCACCAGCCATACCCCGACTCGCATCCACGTGCCACCCCTGAAGAACATAGGTTGGCAGTGTTCAGACACATACATACACATCTTCCATGCTGAACATTTTGTTGGCAAGTAAAATTGTCGGCGAGATCATTGTTTGAGGTGCTTACCCTAGATTTATGAGCAAGTATGTGTTTATGAGAATGCACATCACCGGCAGCAGTGGAACGAATGGGCAGATGAATCCTGCAGGGGGGGTGGAGCAGAAAGAGGTTGTGATGTCAAAATTACCAGTAGTCTAGTGTAGAGACATGCATAAAAATGATGGTGCATGCAAGTACCTCCAGAGTGACCAAATGAGTGTCTTCCGTCGTCTTGGTCGATCCAGGAGAGCACACCGAGACCGGCTAGAAGTACCAGGCCGCCAAAGACGCAGGCGAAGCACCTCACCAGGCTGACGTGAAACACATGTTAGATCAGTCAGTATTTTTCTTACACATGGTCATTGTGGGAAGTGAGTACTCTTTCATGGATAACAAGATACGCCCGTTCTATACTTACAATGGCAGGAACGTTACAGAAGCTGAAGCCGTCAGGATTAGAACCCCTATGCATACAGCTGCAATGCTGCGAGCAGCGGTTTTCCGCCGCTTTAACTCATCCAATTTGTCTGATGGATTGATAGAGAAACCGCTTAGCCATCTTATAATAAGTAAAATGCACATACTCAGAAATGCAGACCAGACCAAGTCGAAATGCAATTTCCTAGACTTACTTGCGTATAGCTGCTTCTCAATTAGAGGGTCATTGATTGATTCTACTACGATCACATCCTTAATTTCAGACGTCCCCTGTTCATGGTTCCCATCTCCAGTAGGACTCCCCACTTTTTCCTCATCACATTCTTGGCTTAAGCGGAACGACGTTTGCAGAGAGGATGGCAGGGGTACCTCATCTGGAGGAACATATCTGAGGATCAAAATGGAGACAGCGACTATGGTGAACGCGAGGAGTGTGCCTACACTGACCTGCAACCAAACTTAACTCCTTTAGCTCTACACTCCAACCATTAGTCCTCATAAAATTCTTAATCTGCATAACATGTTCTATAAAGGGTTCATCAAATTTCTCAAATAACAACTATTTAATGCTTCCTAGATCCTTTACCATTCCTGCCAGTTGTGAAACATCCATGAAGAAAGCCAGAGAAGCGGCACAGATGCCAGTTATGATTGTGCTCTTGACAGGAACTTGTGTCTTCTCGCTAACATCGGAGAAGAAGGATGGCAATAGCCCATCTCTGGCCATAGCCATCAATATCCTTGGCTGTGGCAGAAGTGATCCCATCAAGGTTGAGCAGAGAGCGAGAACAGCACCAGATGTTACAAGGTACCTAAAATAAGACAGCACCGTCCAAAAAAAGCCTCAGCAGGAAGCACACCAAGTGATGCATGGCGAAATGGAAGCACTGTCAAAAGGAGTCCTTACATCGCCCACTGCATCCCGTGCCTCGCGAAGGCGGACGAAATAGGGGTATCTGGGTCCATTGCAAAGTATGGTACCAGACCGACAATAACAACTGAAACCAGCATGTACAAGGAACAGCAAATCGTCAATGACGTGGCTATTCCCAGCGGCAGATCTCGTTGTGGATTCCTCACCTGTTGGAATGGAAGTTTAGACAGAAGAATTGTTAATAATGCCGCCGATCCAGTGGGTGTAAGAGGTGCCATGTCAATTTGGAAAATAGAGCCTGTCCTTACCTCCTCGGCGGTGCTCGCAACTGAATCAAAGCCTATGTAGGCAAAGAAGACGGTCGCTGAGCCAGCAAGCATTCCATTCACCCCATATGGCAGAAATCTGGAGAGAAAGTGGGTAAGCACGCTACTTACAAAATAGAGAAAACTAAATAAGAAGTAGCTTTTACATTACCCGCCAGACACCTTGTAGCCGACCCATCCTGTTTGGAAGCCAATGTAACTGCCGGCTATAATAACAAATAGCATCACGCAGCAGTTCAGGACTGTCACAATTCCTTGTACGAATGTACTCTGTTTTACAAAAAAAAACAAGGAGTAAATATCATAGGCTATACTTCTCGAGGAAGTAGCACGAAAGGTGTTTCTGAAGTGTTGAAGCCTGTAACCTCTTTTATCCCGACGCATAACAGGGCGGTGACAAGGAAAACCAAGGCAGCAGCACAAGGATCAACTACAACATCTAACCATGGGAGCTCATGGCGTGCTAGAATCCATGGCAGACTATTTGGCCCTCCGAAAAATAACGCCTGAAAGCATAGACAAAGGTTGTTAGAGAGAGATGGAAGGTGAAGAAACTACTAACCAACATGCCACAGAAACAGGGGAAAACCCCCACTTACTAGATTGGGTGATATGCCACGGGCAACGGCTGATCCGCCAATCGTATACTCCAGTATCAAAGCCCAGCCGATCAACCATGCAACTCTAGGAGAACAAAATGTGAAAGAAAGCATGAGAACATCTGATCAACTGAATATGGCACTTCATGAACAATGTGCAGTCCAGCATGTCAGCAAATTACCCTTCGCCAACGCAGATGTACGAGTAGTGGTAGGCGCTTCCCGCAGAAGGGCAGCGGCTGGCGAGCTCCGCGTAACAGAAAGCCGAAAGCGCAGCCGCTATTCCGGCGATCAGAAACGAGAGCGTCAGTGCCGGGCCAGAGTGCTCCCGGGCAACCGTCCCGACGAGAACGTACACTCCGGCTCCAACCGTCGAACCGACGCCTGAAAGATGACACAAAATAGATGCTCCATGAGCACTACTTTCATCATAACATAAAACACCGGGATGGGTGCAAGACAGAAAATAGACTCTGCACAAGTGTTAGGAACACTCTGCATTCCAGAAGCATGTAACCATTTCTACATGAAACAGAGTATACATCATCAAGGTATGTAGCAAGATTTGGGAATTGGAATCCTGAGGGAGGACCCACCCACCCAGCCACCCACCCTACCTACACTGACACGGCAACAACCAAAACAAGCACAAGAGTAGTAGACACGGCACAAGCCTGGACTTCAGATACCTCTCAACCTTCCATGGAAAGTACGTAGTAGAGTATCACAAATGGACGGAATCTGCATCTCATCGTCCATTTCCTGATCAAAACATTCCTATTGAGATCTCAGACTGTGCGTAAATAAATTCATGTGAAATGTTTGCTGTTCTTCAACGGAAGCCTGTGCAGTCTGTAGCAACGGAATTTTATTACTCAAAACTGTAGTTCGTGTTCGGCATCATATATACACCTAACGGATTTTGGATTTGGCGGCCGTGTGGGCGAATGACGCGAGGGGAATCCAAATTCAAAAGGTAAAAGCTCTGCAGAAAATCACAGCAGAGAACCAACAGTACGCCAATCCGAGCAGAGTAATTTTTTTCACTGTTACGAGCTGAAAGATCCAAAGATAACAATCCGAGCCTTAAAAGCTTGGCGCCTTGAGCCGTGGAGGCGAAGGATTAACCCGGAAGGCAGGTCAAAGCTCGCGCTTTCCGCATGTAACTAACCCATTCCCCACAAAAAAAGATCATCCACGGGAAGTCCAAGGAGAGAAAAAGGCAATGATGAGCGCGCACCGATGGCGATGAGCTGCGTGATGGAGAGCTCCTTGGCGAGCTGCTGGCCGCCGGCGGCGCGGGCCCGGTCGGAGTCCACCTGCTTCCGCCGCAGGAGCACCCGGATCCCGCCTCCGCCGCCCGGCGCAGCCTCGTCGGCCCCCATCGCCGGCACGGATGAGGAGCCCCGCTGCCGCCCCCGCGACGTGGTCGGTGCGCCGGCCGCCTCTGTCCCCTTTGCTTGAGCCGCGGGGATTCTTGGGTGGGAGGAGGGGAGGAGGGGAGGGAGAAGAGTGTGTTTACGGGCAGGATTAGCGGGGAGTCAGAGGAGGCTTCTCGTTGGCTTTTATCGTGAGGCGTGCCGCTCTCTGAATCGTCAAAAAGATTTAAAAAAAATCTAGAAACTGTAGGAGCATTAGTATACTCTATGTATACGTACGTACTCTACGTGGCATGGAGCATGTAGAATAAAGTTTGCTGTGTTTGATACGCCAACAGGAGTGTGTACTTTAACAATTTATTTAAATCGAGACTATGAAGGGTTGAAGAGGTCATAGTCATGAACCACCGCAGGCAGGTCGCCTTCCACAATGATAAATTCCGGCGGGTTTTATTGCAAGGCGGGGGGTAGAGTGGGCTGACGACGATTTATATACCGCACATCCCCTTTCGTAGAGTTGAGCGGGTCGAAGATTCATAGATGTGGTTGAGCGATAAATTTTGGCGTGTTTTATTGCATTGAGTAGAATAATATAAAGAGTCATAAACTACACCACGCCCTTCATAGATGCTCTCGAAAAAATATTTAGAGTTTTGAGAGAATGTAAGTTTAGAAGGGACTAGGTAGGAGACTTAAGGGTCTAACATGCAGTATTATATTAACACCGTGGAGTGGGGCGGAAATCGGGAGAGAATTGATTTACACTCATCTTCAAGGTTCATCGTAACTTATGTTCCATCTCTGCACTAATCCCATCTGAATCCACCCCTCTATCAAGCATGGGAAGAGGCTTTATTATCAAACTCCCCACACATAATTCCCATTAAATACCAAATGGGGGATTCGGGAATGAAACGGCACTTCCCATAAATAATCTCTGTACAACTCTCTTCTCACTAAACTCTAATTCCTCCAACTAAAGGTTAACAATACATTGTAAGGGGCGTGGAAACCGAACGTTACGGTAAACAATCTTAGAACCGCTGCTTATTAAGGTTAGTTCACAATGGTAAAATAATTAATCTTTTTTTTTTGCAAACTGAACATGTATGATGCTCACTGTTGCACTGCTAAATGGCATGGAATACAAAATTTGATGTGTTTAATATGCCAAAATGAGTTGAATTTTCCCTCAAAGAAACATGAGTAGCAAGGGTTGAAGAATCATGACCACACGCTTGACGGCCTTCCTCCATACTTCATCACCTATATGATAAATTTCATAAATAAATATTGTACAAAATATAGAGTACCAGTGGATACCCGAGCTGCGAATTCGACGTATCAGAGAGCATCCGTATCAACCAAGCAGATGCGGGAGAAGTCGACTAGCACGAGCGATAAGGGACGTGGAAACAAAACATCATGGTCTAAAAGCCTTAGCATCATATTATTCATGCACCTAGCTTTTGGTCTATCTGGAAAACTCGCAATGACATGATTTTCAGTTCTGTTGTTTGGTCTGGGATGCAGGCTATGTGGCGAAAAACTGCATCGAATCTATCTCTGTGGGGATGTCTATCCTCAAGCCATGTCAAGGACCGTTTAGAAAGATGTTCACAGGAACTGGAGTAGCTGGCACGAAGCCCCCCTCCCACTTCTGATGTGGCCAGATCCCGGCTGAAGTGGGAAAGCGTGTTCTGAAGTTCATCAAAATGCTGGAGAATCATCGTCTTTCGGCATGCTTAGATGCTAGTTCCAGTGATGAAATGTAAAACGTAGCTCCTTGAACTTGCTTGAACTTAGCCATGCGGCTTTCTTTTGTTGTTGCTAGAAAAGTTTAGCTTTTGTTATGTCCGTGTGTTTCTGTGGCTGAGGCAGTGTGTCGCTGGCCTCCGTGTGCTACCCTTGCAAGAGACTCAGTCCTTCATTTTCAACAAATTGGAGTTGGGGCATGTGCCCTTTCCCTCTAAACAAATATTAAGCTAATTCAATTGTTATTTCAAAAAAAAATCAGTACTAAAAAGATATAGGAGGTGCCAAGCGAAGTATTATTGAGCCTTCAGGTCGGGGGGGGGGGGCACTCCCCCCACCTTGAAACTATACTTTTGCGAAATGAAAAGAAATAGGGACGTGGGAACCGAACATAATGGTCTAAAAGCCTTGGCACTCAATACTTAGCTAATTAAATTGTTATTTAAAAATATTATCACTACTTAAAAGATATCGCAGGTGCCAAGCAAAACAGTGTTGAGCCTTCATCATTTGCAGAGGCAGAGCAATGTAGAGATAGGTGAGGGGGCACGTTGGATCTCCTTTTTTGCGAAATGGAAAGGAAAAAGGCGGATCAAGTTCTGAAGGAAAAAAAATACTACCTAGGAGACTCCCCCCCCCCCGACGTAGGGCAATTCCGTCTCTCCCAAGATCTTGGAATGATTCTTACAAGATGGAGTTGTTGAACCTATTTTCTTCGGCATTCTTAATAGGAAGTCTGTTGTTGTGTGAATCATCCAAAACATCGAAAAGAAAACTCTGCAAATTATACGCTGGTAGTAAGAAAACCCCCTTTTTGTACGACGACAAGTCATATATGAGACTCGAGAGTCTTCATGGGAACTTTATTACATGGAATAATTTTGTCATGATGAATATCGAGTTTGATGTGTTTAATACGCCAATGGAGTTGAAGAGTCATAAAAATACAGACTTTTTTTGAATAGTTTGGATTGCTTACCACATGTGTCACGTACGAGAAATGAAATACATGATGGTTGCATATATATATATATATATATATATATATATATATATATATATATATATATATATATATATATATATATATATATATATATATATATATACTTGTGTCGTACGAAAGCTTATCTACGTTTAGTTGGAGCCCCTGCTAAGTGCTAACTATTACTCCTGACAGTGGAACTGTATAAGCATGTGGCGTGTGGGTGCCACTACTGTACGTCCCTGATGCGATCCGATCGTGTGGACAGCGGCCTGTCTTGATTAAGTAGGGTTGCATCTAATTAAGTACTCCTACATCAGTTGTGCCTTTGTATGTAGATAGAATGGAAAGCTGATGTGGAGGTTAGTTAATTACCAGCCGTACGTGTGTCTTGCTTGCTGATGTAGTAGTATCTCACATGGCTCTAGGCAGTATCGATCAGAGGCGACACCATCGAAATGCGAAAAAATTATTCTAGTGAGTACGTACAACTTAATAACTGAACAAAAGAGTTTAAGACACGACACGAGCTATATCATGCTTTTTGAATTTTGATATTTAAGACCCGTTCGACAATCCACCAGCTCCTTAAAATTCTAGGATTGAGGAGCACGTGTTTGGTCGCTCCAAGATTTTTAGCTGCCGCTCCGTCCGCTCCGGGAGGGGAGGGACACGGAACGGGGCCCTTGCACATAAACTCCAGCCGCGCACAAGGAACAACACCAAATGCTTTTACGACGAAAGGTTAACAAAATTCATGTACTCTAGATGTTTGGATGCTTTGTCTTGTGGGTTGGCGGGGTGTAGATGATACATGGAGGGACGCGGACTTGGTGCCATCGGGTACCCGCGCACCCTATATGCTGGAAAAAATATTAGTAATTCAGAAAAAGTTGAAAAAACTCCAAATCGTTTTTGGAATCAAACATGATTAAGTATTGTACTCGTATAAAAAGTTTGGACAAAAAATTATTCATATTGGCTTCACAGCAAAAAAAAAAAATTATGACGACAATATAACGTGTATAGTACTTATATATATAGCGTTTTTCATACATGGAGCACCATTTTAGCCATATATGCAAACATGCTTGCTCGATCGTTGTTGATCAAGTATCACTACAGGCCATATGATCCACCGCACTTATTTAATTTGTAATCGTGGGGGCAGTCTGTGGTGGTAGAGTGGCCAACAAGCTACAGAATCTGGTTCGTTAATCAGATATACTCCAGCTAGTAGTACTGGATCTTATTCGGCCTGGTCAACGAATCAATGATAGGCCGGCGTGGAATATGTTTATATGTACTACATGGGCACGTAGTAGGGTGGTTGGCATGCCGTGTTGGGATCTTCTTTCTCTCAGCAGATGCAAGATTCATCCAACCAACCCCCGGTATGGCAAAGACCGGGTATTTTGTATTCTGTATGTATCGAGCTGCGCGTCCGTCAGGCGAGAGGAACATCCATTCTGCCGCCCTGGCTAGCAATCTCAAATATTGAATATGCAAAAAAAAAATTAAAAAAATCCATTCCTGCCAATGACGATCGTCCACGTACGTGCCCCAAATGAGTACAAACAAAAAATTGCACATCAACTTGAGTACAAACTTAAATAGTAGTACTATTTAAGTTTAGCCATTCCATGTTCGTATGATTGTACATCCCCTCCCCTCCCCTCCCCTCCCCCAACCAAGTTGACTGGGCGCAAGTTTTTGACTTCGTCTTTGTAAAGCATGTGTATACAATGTCTACACGCGGTGAATTGAATGACGGTGTATATTTTCCTTCTTTGATTCGTTCACAAAAGAAAAGAAACAAAGATATCATCTTTGATTCGTTCGGATTCTAAAATGGTGGGATATAAATGACCCAAGGATTGAATGAATATATGTTTGCTTTCTACCATAGGGCCGGCAAGTACAACTATAAAGGCCACTCCCTCTGTTCAGGTTTATTAGGGCATGTACAATGGAGGCATCATCATGGTACTGCCTCAGCTCTTAAACTAATTAAAAAGTAATGAAGCCACCATTTTAGAAAAATTCTCTCCAACAGAGGCCACACTATGTAGCGGACCCACTGTCCATCACATGCATAGCATTGGTTTTCTGCTCTCTCTATCCATCTCTTGCATGCATCAGCGCAGCAATGCCTTTTTCTTCCTTTCTTCGCTTTTCACATCTGAAGAGGTTGGCTCTTCTGCAGGATGTAGCTTTAGTCTGCAAGCAGCACGTTGCGTCAATTTGGGACCATCCGAACCTAGGTGGCAGTTGGAGCACCCGTCCACCGTGTAGCGTTGTATAAGCCCTTAGGGCGCAATACTGGGACCAAGGCACCACGTCGTGCGGTTGTGCGGCTTTGAATTGGCCTATTAAAACACATTGGTACAAAACCGTCACGCCTCCCACCACATGCAAGCGCCGCTTGTTGGGAATATTCTCCCTCAATCGGCGGATGGTACAGTTGTGAAATCTGCGAATTTGCGCCACTTAGAGGGTGCTTGGATCCAAGGGACTTATTTTAGTCTGACTAAAAATAGTCTCTTTAAGAGGCTAAAGTTCCAAGACTAAAGAGGCTAAAACTAGTCTTGAGACTAAATTTTTTTAGTCAGGGGTACCCCTACTAAAATGTGGATTAGCCCTCTCTTCTCATTTAACTCCTCTCCTTTAACACAGACGAGTTCTGAATTGGAGGGTTTGAAGTATAATAAATGCTCATTAACTTAATTTTAGTCTCTTTAGTATTTGAATCCAAGCATGAGTGAGGCTAGCAAGTTTTAGTCCCACTACTTTTAGTCATGGGACTAAAACGTATCCAGGCACCCTCTTAGTTCCATCGCTCTTGGGCCTAATAAAACCAGATGAAGGTGCACTAATTTTTTCGTGGATAAAGAGGCCGTAAAATTCTGGTATTATAGATAACCAATTACTACTAGTGACATGTTACTAGTGGTGGGCTTCCATCTCTCTTGGGACTAATAAAACCAGATGGGATGCACTGATATTTTTATGGATAAAGAGGTCGTAAAATCCTAGTATTATAGATAACCAATTACTACTAGTGACAGGTTACCAGCGGCGGGCTTCCATCGCTCTTGGGACTAATAAAACTAGATGGAGGTGCACTGATATTTATGTGGATAAAGAGGTCGTAAAATCCTGGTATTATAGATAACCAATCACTACTAGTGACATGTTACCAGTGGCGGGCTTCCACCACTGGTAGGCTTTTTGAGGCCATCATTGGTAACCAATCTACAGTAGTAGTGTTACAATAGGGTTCTTCAAACTCGTCGACTCTAGCTTTCCCTCTTCTGCATTGATCGCAACATTCTCCCATGACTTCCGTGAAGATACCGTATGAAAAATTCTTAACCTTGATATTGATATATGCAATCATACCAAATATGTAAAACTGGACATATATACTCCTTTTGTTCCATAATGTAGTGCGTTTAGATTTTTCTGAGAAGTCAAACTAAGTAGACTTTGACTGAGTTTACAAAGAAAACTATTTATATATACAATTTCAAACATATACAACATGATAATATAATAGATGCTGTATACAATGATATGCATTTGGTATTTAAAATGTACATATTTTTGCCTATAAACATGATCGAAGTTTGTAATGTTTGACTTTTCAGGAAATCTAAATGCACTACATTATGGAATGGGGAGAGTATAAGTTTTGTGAAACTAAGTCATCCACCTCAATAGACGATAACTCAATATCATTGAGCGCATTCTAGTCGGGACACATCCGTTACAAGACAAGTTGTCGAACTACCGCTTACGGATACTAATAGCGCACGTCCCTGACCCTTATTCAACCTTTTCGGAAAACAAAGCCACTTTCATATATATAGTCGTGACCTTTTCAGCAAGTTTCAAAAACTAAAACAGAAACCCTAAGCCCTAAAGTCCAAAGCCCTAAGCCTAGAACCCTAAAACCCTAAAAGCACATGCACCTTGATACAACTTAATGTCACCATTACCAAGTTTCAATATTTGAAACTTGAAACTTTTTTAATAGGTTGTCCAAATGTATTCAAGACTGGTCTTGTTCAAAAGTTTTCGTCACGACGAACACAAATATGGAAGCAAATTTAATTTGGCCTTTTGATTCAGAGGATATAGTAGATTGAAATTAATATATGAAATGAAAAATAAATGGATGGTAGGGTGAATGGGGGAAAAGCTACGAAACATTCATGATGGACCCCACCCTACATTAATCAAATGTCTAAGACTACACACATTCGCGAATCTTAAAGCAATCATACGGCCGAGAAGGACTGCGCAGGTGCATGCCCCTACGAATTTCCGCTCTAGCTTTTTCCTCTTTTACATCGATCTCAACATTCTCCCACGATTTATGTGAAAAAACCATATGACACCAAACATGTACAATCTGGACAGATTTACAAGTTTTGAGAGTACAAGTTTTGAGAAACTAAGCCGTCCACCTCAATAGGCGATAACTCGATATCATTGAGCACGTTGTGATCGGGACACATCTGTTACAAAACAAGTTGTCAAACTACTGCTTATGGATAAGAATAGCACGCATGCTTGAACCTTGTTCAACCTTTTCGGCAAACAAAGTCACTTTCTTATAGTCGTCATGTTTTCAGCAAGTTTCAAAAACTAAAACAAAACCCTAAGCCCTAATGTCCGAAGCCCTAAGCCTAGAACCCTAAAACCTAAAAGCTTATGAAACTTGAATTTTTATAATAGGTCGTTGAAATGTTTTCAAGATTGATCTTGTTCAAAAGTTTTCGTCGTGATGAACACAAATATGGAAACAATATTTAGTGTGGCCTCTCGATTCAAAAGATATAGTAGATTGAAATTAATAGATGAAATGAAAAAGAAATCAGTCGTGGGGTGAATGGGGGCAAAAGCTGTAAAAAGCATACATGATGGGCCCCACCCTACATTAATCAAATGTCCAAGAATACATACATTCGCGAATCTTAAAGCAATCATACGGCTGAGAAGGACTGCGCAGTTGCACGCCCCTACGCTCTAGCTTTTTCCTCTTTTACATCGATCTCAACATTCTCCCACGATTAGGAGACGTTCCCGTCGACGACGAGGTGCCTACGGTGACTTTGTAAATTTCAAGATGATATGCCGGTTCAGTTTCTCGGAGATGCTCATAGAGGTAGGGTGTGCGTGTGTGTGCGTTCATAGGGGTGAGTGTATGCACGTGTATATGAGCGCTTACGTCTGTACTGTGTTCAAAAAACATTCTCCCATGATTTCCATGAAGAAACTATATGACACCAAACATGTACAAGCTGGACAGATTTACAAGTTTTGAGAAACTAAGCCGTCCACCTCAACAAGCGAGAACTCGATATCATCGAGCACGTTGCAATCGGGACACACCCGCTTACAAGACAAGTTGTCGAACTGCTGCTCACGGATACGAATAGCGCGCGTGCTCGAACCCTATTCAACTTTTTCGGCAAACAAAGTCACTTTCTTATAGCCGTGACCTTCCAGGGATCGGCCGGCCACATTAACCAGCATCTTGCTGCATATATATACTCCCTCCGTTCCGAATTACTTGTCTTAAATTTGTCTAGATACGGATGTATCTAGCACTAAAATGAGTCCAGATACATATGTATCTAGACAAATCCAAGACAAGTAATTCGGAACGGAGGGAGTAGTAGCTTGCGAACTGCCATGACTTGTGACAACAGCTTTGCTAGCAAATTAACTGTGGGACTTAATTTCCTCTTACCTTTCCTTGACAGCAACGGCTCCATATGAACTTGACTCTGCTCGATCAGCGTGTAGGGAAGCCATATATTGGCTGAAAGAAACATGTATCAGAAAGATCCAAAGACACATCAACATCCTGGCAATAGAAAAGTGAAAAAAGAGACACATCGACGTCTGGCGTACGTGTTGAAACTTGAAACAGTAGTTCATTCTTATCCAATAGCCTAACTGCTCCGGGTTAATCATGCATGTATTCATGTCCATTGGTTGGGCATTGGAACAAATTCTTATTCTTTGCACCTAAATGAAGTTTCTTCCCTGATTTTTCCAGTCTTCGCGTACCTCCGCCATTGAAGATCAAGGTCTGGATTTTGACATGCCCATTTGGCGTGTAGCCATCTACTTCTTCCGTCCGACAAAGCTTAGGAACAAGTTTTTTCGGATGGAGGGAGTACCAGCTCTTGGGTCAATTTTCCAAACAAATTCTCATGATAGTTTAATTAGTGGCAATACGTGCAAAACTGCCTAACCTATAGTTATTAATGCATGTTTGGGACAAGCTTTCTCTTTTGACCAGGTAATGCAAGCTTTCTCACGGTAGCGTCATATGAGAAGCTGCAGGTAGATGGACCCGTACAAGCTTTATCATGCATGCACGTGATCCACGAGCGCATGCCAGCTGACATACTATAATATCCACAAGATCTGGTATATATATGTTGTATATTGTTTCATCAAATCTGGTGCTTGCAGCCCTTCAACATGTTGCATACGTCCCCATGCATGATTGGCTGTCGCCATACATATAGTGACCCACTACCACTAAACCCCCCACTTGATTTTGGTTTAGTCTTGTCACCAATGCCACATAGTTTTGGTTTTAGTCGGTTCACGATGCAATCAGTATGGGCAGCTGGGCGCGCGACATCGGGCCTTCGATCGACTCCTCTGCCTTAGATCAGCTCTTCGCCATCTGGCCAATGGTGGCAGCAACACAGCTGGACGCGCGCGGTCATGATACCACTGTCTGGGCATGGGACAAAAAGAGAAAATTCCTTATTTGACACTATCTTAAAATCTGATTCCTTATTTGACACTGGAAAAGTTTTTCTTTCCTATTTGACACAAGTTCTAAATTTTATTCTCTATATGACATTTTCGTCCATTTTGAACCTAAATGACACCTGAAAAGACTCTTTTGCCCCTCATGTGGTATGTGTGTGTGCTGGGCAGTAGCGCACACACGCAGCATCAGTGCGAGATTGGAGCACACACGCAGCAGCACATACACATGCAGCAACACACACACGCGCGCACACACCTGCAGCAACACACACACGTGTGCGCGCGCACACACACACAGCAACACACACACACGCGCGCGCACACGCAGCAACACATACACACGCGCGCGCGTGCACACACACACACACACACAACACACACAACAGCAGCACATAATCACGCAACAGCGTGCGCGCGCGCACACACACGTGCACGTACACACGCAGTAGCAAATACACACGCGCACACACACAGACGCAGCAGCAGCACACATGTGCGCGCGCACCCACACACGCAACAGCATACACGCGCGTGCACACACACATACCGCATGAGGGGCAAAATGGTCTTTTCAGGTGTCATTTAGGTTCAAAATGGACGGAAGTGACGTATAAGGAATAAAATTTAGGACTGGTGTCAAATAGGGAAGAAAAACTTTTCCAGTGTCAAATAAGGAATCAGATTTTAAGACAGTGTCAAATAAGGAATTTTCTCGGTCAAAAACGGGCAGTTCTCGGCCAAGTCGGCGTATCATGCAAAGTTTTCTGCGACTTTCACCTGGAACTCCCGGGCCCCACTGAGATGTCGATACTTCGCCTGGTTAGCGGCCAAGAACAGGTGTTGGACCTCCGATAGACTCGCCCGGAGGGGTTTACCACATCAAGAGTCATGCCCGCTTTGAGGACAAAGACGAGGAGACGATCGACCACCTACTCCTACACTGTGGCTTTGCGCGCGACATCTGGTCGAAAATCCTACTTGAGCTGGGCGTGCCACACGGCGAGCCGCACGCCGGAGAGTCCCTACCGGAATGGTGCGCAAGAAACGGCCAAGAACACCTGCAGAGGCGTAAAGCAAAGACGGTGAGAGCAGTTTGCCTCCTCGCCATGTGGGAGATATGAAAGTACCGCAACGCAATTGTGTTCGATGGTAAAACCCCATGCATGCAGGATGTGTTATGTAAGATAGCGAGAGAATGTGAATTGTGGCAACAAGCGGGATTGTTGAGTAGCGAGGATGAGCCTCATGGTCTCCTCGGGGCGGCACTGGTGGGTAGAGGGTGAGTAGTAGTCTTCCAAGCTAGAGGGTGGAGTGTGGTGTGTGTCACGTGTACCTACACATTGTAAAAAGCGGAGGGGCTCTTCCCCCTTTTTCTATCTTCAATATATGATACGCACACTCGTGCGTATTTGAAAAGAAAAAGAACTCGTAAACACCAGCTCAAAAAAGGAGAAAAAAGAACTCTGCAAATACAGCTAAAAAAACTCTGCAAACCAGCTGTAATATCTGATATACCTATATATACACAGATATGATTCTCAGGTTTAATATTACACCAGGGGCTATTGATTGTGACGCTAAGTTTTGCCAGCGCATTATTATTTCTTGGTGAGAAGAGATGTCAAAATTGGCATCCGGCCTCATCGTTTTCCTCTCGCAGGAAGCAAGACGAAATTCAACCATGCAAGCAAGGCCAAGAATAAGAATATAGAGTATATGCAGAATTTCTTCCATTGAAAAGTAAGAAAAGACAACCGATGGATATAGCCAACAAACCCATAAAAAAAGTTAGGCGTGGACATGCAACAAATGTCCAAACGCCAATTCTTTTGTGTACACGAAATGAAATCCAAACTGTGAAAAGTAGAACAACATGAATGTCATTTGTTTAAAAAAATATATCACCTGAGTGTCTCTTATTTTCTAAAAAAAAAGGTGAAAATACAGAACAGTGCCTTAATGTTTTTTTAATGGAAAGTGCATCAATGTTCCTTATTACTATTTGAGCAGCACCTTGGGTAGTTTTGTTTTTCTCTCTAGGGCATGCCATTTCTGTAGGGATTTTTTTGGGCCGTACTGTCTTGTTTATCATGTAGGGCAAATGGGAGAAATATAGGCGAAAATATAAGGGCCCATATCCCAAAAATGTGCGCGAGACTAGGTCCACTTAAATTTGGGCTCCATTATCCTTTTTATGGGAATTGGGCTCCATTATCTTGCTAATTTTCAAAGGGAAGTACTGCCAGAGGCACATTGTGCCCGCGGGTGCTATATCTCGTCTACTGCAAGACCAAGTTCCATCTCACAGTAGGTGACCGATAGAATGGGACAGCTACCCAGTTCTATGAAGCTTCTATTACCGGTGTGTACATGTTTTAGAAGCTTTCGCGTGTTTTTTTTAAGGATTTGTGTGTTTCTTCACCGTTTTTTGGGGGTTTCCTTTTTTTTAAAAACTTTTTTCTTTTCCCAACACATGTCAAACTTTTTCAATACACATTACATATTTTTCGTACACACCTGGAACATTTTTTTCATACATGTTGAATATTTTCCAAATACATGACATATATTGTTTTTTGAATACATGTTAAACATTTGGCAAATACACATGAAACATTTTTAAATGGTATGAAATATATTTCTATATTGTATAGTTTTTTTAAATGTCACGAACACATTTTGAAATACGTGGGCATTTTTTCAAAAGAGTCATGTAATCTTTTTGAATTGTATGAAACATTTTTTTGAATTACGTAAATACTTTTTTGTATTGTATAAGCATTTTTCTAAACTGTCATGAACATTGTTTTCGAAAAGCCTGAGCATTTTTAAATATCAGCAACAGTTTTTTTTATGATACCAACATGTTATGTAAAATGCGTGAACAGTTTTTGCGCTGCGTGAACTTTTTTTAAACGTGCGATGAAAGTTTTGAAAACTTAAGTATTTTTTTGAAATGTAAGGAAAAAATAAATTAAGAAGAAAAACTGAATGAAACACGACTACGTAATAAACCCATGTTTCCCTATTGGGCTGGCCCACTATTGCCTTGCTTCAGGTTAGGCTAGCCCTGTCTCGCTGCGGGCGAGACCTAGTCGCTCCTCGTTGCACCTCAACCTATACTTATTTTGAGGGACACAAGTTATATTTTTGAACATCTAACCCTTTTGATCCATCACAAACTAGATCATATATACCTAAGGCAGTTTTGCTAAGGTAAGCACACATTTTTTTTCTAAAAGGGATAGCCACATAGGCAGATTGGACGATGACAAGTCAACAAAGAATAATAGAAAAAAATGAAACCAAACATACTTCATATTGTTAAAATTTAAAAATCTGAATGTTTTTTTTTATAAAAGCAGTCCATGAGAAGGAGCAATAGGAATTTAAGAATCTCAAAGCTGATAAAGAATTGGGTAGAGCATGCAATTTTTTTTAACAAAATAGAGAGGGGAATATAGAGGAACAAAGGATCTGGAAACGGTCCTAGACAGCTGCTGCGAAAAGCAAGCAAGCACTCTTACATGATAAACTACCATCACTGAGACATCGTGCACACACTAAAACCTACACTCACGGCTCAACTAGCTAGCTTGCTCCTAAATTCACAAGGAAAATGGTTCTGACATCATGTTGTTTTGCTCGTCATCCGTTGCAAAGGGCTGGAAATTAAGAACGCGCCGCCGGGGACTCAATCACCCGTCGGAGATCACTCCTTGGTTGCAAACTTGCAATTACAGAAGTTGTTTGGTTGCACCACGTGAAATTATTTAGGGTTTTCTCTAGGTATCGGGTGTATTCTCATAGAAGCAAAATAAATTCTTGAATAGGCTCCATGCACCTTTCTGATGCAGAGGCCGGGGCGAACCACCCTTTTCGAAAAAAATAGGTTTCATGCCGTAGAATTTCTTTTCCTTGGAATCGAGTACCAAGTTCCATACCAAAAGAGACGAATCAAATACAAAGTGGCCATGTTCTAGAAAACATTCATAGGGACCCAAATCCTTCAAAATACCTTCAAAAATCTTGTGGATGAAGAGACCTTAAATCCTAGTATTTTAGATAAGGTCGTATAACATACTGGCATATGGTGTAAAGATGTTGCTTAACTTGAGACTCAAATATGTAGCAAAAGTCTAGCTTTATTGATTAATATTTAGACAAAGTACCATGCGTCGGACCAAACCAGCCAAAACAGAAAACAGATGATAAAATTCCCCGTAAAACTAAAAGTTACATCAAGGTTCTTGGAATTCGTCGGCTCCCGCTTTCCTCTTTTCTATCTCAACATTCTCCCATGACTTCTATGAACCGTGAATAAAATCGTAGGACACCGAACATGCATAAGCTGGACAAATGTATAAGTTTTGAGAAACTCATAATGTGAATGTCCACCTCAATAGACGATAACTTAATGATTGAATCTGTTGTAATCATGATACACCCATTACAAAACAAGTTGTCGAACTATTGCTTACGGATAGGAATAGCGCGCATGCTCGAGCCCTATTCAACCTTCTTGGCAAACAAGGTCACTTTCTTATAGTCGTGACCTTCCAGGGATCGTCCGGCTACATTAACATAAGGCGGCAGCATCTTGCTGCATATATGTAGTAGCTTGCGAACTGCTGTGACTTGTTTTTTTTTTTTTTTGAAACGAGGCAAAAGATTTGCCATTTTCATTGATTAAGAAGAAGAGAATTGCCCGGTTTATTAACGGAAAACCGGGCTAAAACCGAACTGCTGTGACTTGTGACAGCAGCTTTGCTAGCTAATTGACTGGGGAACTTAAATTTCCTTGACAACAATGGCTGCATGCACGTTGATTGACTCTGCTCGGCGTGTAGGGAAACCATATATTGGCTGAAAGAAACATGTATCAAAAAGATCCAAAGACGCGTCGGCATCCACGCAATGGAAATAATAAAACTGAAAAAGAGAGACATCGTTGTCTGACGTACGTGTTCAAACAATACTTCATTCTTATCCAATAGTCTAACTGCTTCAGGTTAATCACGTCCATTATTGGTTGGCCACTAGAATAGATTCTTCTTCTGCTGCTGCTGCTGTTAATTCCTCTAGTTATTTTGCAAAAAGACGGATGGAAACAATATTTTGTATCTGACTGGTGGGCTTTCTCAAAAGCCAGGTACCGAAAATTGCTTTTCCTCCAAAAAAGACAAAAAAGAAACAATACTTTCATCGCACGGTGTATAATATGTGAAACTCCCGAAAAGAAATACATTCTCCATAGTATGGACTTAGGGTCATACAATTGTCCTTCTGTTTCTGTAGTCTTTCACGTTCTTTCGATATTCATCTTCTTCAACCTACTCCCAAAATTCGGATTTATAAGACCTGCTGGTTTTGTCGAATGATTTGAAAAATGCTGACCATGACCACCGCATGGTCAGATCTATTGCTTTTGTCATAAGTCAAACATTTTAAGTTTCACCACATTTATAGAAACTAATTAATATTGGCCTCTACAATAAAATATGAGTACATATATCATGAAATATGTTTTCATAGTATATTTATAGGCTGTTTATAGAGGCCATTATTAGTTTCTCTATAAACTTCATTAAATTTAAACATGTCTGACTTAAAAAAGAACGTATAGGCCCTGTTAATTATTCCAGATATAGCATTTCATGGTCAACATTAAGGTCTGGGTTTTGACATGTCCACTTGGCGTGGAGCTATCTATAGTACCTTGGGTCGATTTTCCTAAAAAAAAAAATTCTTAGGGTATCTTAATTAGTTGTAATACGTGCAAAACTGGCCAACCTAGTTTTTAATAACATGATAATGCAAGTTTTCCCTTTTGACCTGGTAATGCTAATGCAAACTTTCTCACGGAAGCATCATATAAGATGCAGCTGGTAGATGGATCCGTACGGCAGCATCACGTGATCCATGCCAGCTCATATAATATCCACAGGATCTATATGTATATAATTTCATCAAATCTCGTGCTTGCGATCCTTCAATCATGTTGCATATGTCTCCATCCATGAACACTAAGTGACCCACTACCACTAAACCCCCACTTGATTTTGGTTTAGTCTTGTCATCGGCTCTTATGAGTCAGCCACATAATTAATTCTGCAAACACCAGCTCAAAAAAGGAGGGAAAAAAAGGAGAAGAAACTTGTGACGCTAAGTTTTGCCAGGGCATTATTATTTCTTGGTCAGAATAGATGGCAAAATTGGCATCCGGCCTCATTGTTCTCCTCTTGCAGGAAGCAAGACGAATTTCAGCCATGCAAGCAAGGCCAAGAATAGCTGAATAAGAATATATAGAGTACGCACGGCGTCGGTTTTTCTCATCAGCTGTAAAGTAAGAAAAGACAACCGATGGATGTGCCAAGAAATCGAACAAAAAAAAGTTAGACGTGGACATACATCAAATGTTGAAACACCAATTCTTTTGTGTCTACACAAAATGGAATCCAAACTGCAAAAAGTAGAACAAAAGAATCCTCACCTGAATGCCTTTAAGAAAAATCACCTGAATGTCTCTTGTTTTCTAGAAAAACTACAAAAACAGAACAGTGCCTTAATGTCCCATATTACTATTTGAGCACACCTCGGGTAGTTTCTCTCTCTCTCTCTCTCTCTCTCTGGCATTGCCATTTTTGTATGGATTTTTTTGGGCCGTAGTGTCTTATTCATATCACATGAATCTAGGACGTGGTTCAATGAGGAAAGGAGGGAGGAAAAGTAGTATAGACTGGCTATCCAGTCGCTTTGTTGGTCGAAAAGGGAAAAGGGGGGTAACTCAGTACACACATCTGTAAGGAACCGATCTCTTTGCTGAAAAGGGAAAGAAACTGGGGGGTCGGGTAGTTTGTGCAGGACTAGATTTGCTGCCCTCACATAGGAAAAAGGTTCAAAGAGAACAAATATGGGACCAACACAGATATGCTGCTTGGCTACATACTCTGTATCACCCATTTATATGTGTGGACGCACATGGTGCTAGCATGTCCCATACAGCTATTTTGCTGTTGTTAATCTAAGAATGCTGCCGGAAAATTGAAGCAATGCCACTGTTAAAAGTAAATTACATTTTTTAACGAATGTTGTTTCAAGAGAGTGTCTGTGTTAATATGAATCAATGCAACCATTTTAGAAATGCTACTATCCTACTTTGTTTTCCATCCAAGATAAGTTAGATGCTTCTTTCTGTCACCATTTGTTTCATCCTCCTTTATCGGCAAGTAAATGTTTCCTTTTTTGCCTCTATTAAAACAGGGGTATCGATTCAACTTGTTGCTATTGCGACATTTTGCTTCGCTACTCGAAACACTTATGTTTTAAGAGTGTTTTGTGCAGTTCAACTTGAATGACACACCGGTGACTTTGCTTAATTTTGGTGGAACTGCACAAAAGGAGATCGAGATTTGTTTCCAGTGTTCCTGTCGAGTTGTTTCAAATCTTGGTCTCAACCACATGATATCTATTCAACTTGTTGCTATTGCGACATTTTGCTTCGCTACGCGAAACACTTTGCTTGATTTCAGTGCAACTGCACAAAATGAGATTGGATTTCCTATTCGTGTTAGCAGATTCATATTTTATCCTGGTGTTCTCATGAAAGGTCAGTACACGCCTTCATCCACATGATCATGCAGTGTGCTTTGAGATGTTGTGCTACTTGTATTGGTACTATTTTAAATAAATGTTGAATTGAAGCTATTGTATTGCTGTCTTTTCCCATTAAGTAGTGAACAAAAATGGGACCAACCCAGACATGATGCTTGTTGCTTTGTTACAACAAACTCTACATCACCCCCTTTATAAGTAGATGGAAGCACATATTGTTGTTGCGCCCACTCTCCCCTAGAACTGTTTATGCTTTTCGTTAATCTAATGCCGCTGGTAAAATTAAGCAATGCCACTCTCAGAATTAATTAACTACTGAATCTTAGTTCAAAACTACAACACTTGTTAGGAATGGTACTATCCTGCTTTGTAGTTCTTTCTACATGTTTAACCAAGGTATTGTTAAGATAATGTCTCTTTAAAAATGAATCAGTTGCATTGTTTTAGGAATGGTACGTTTCTGCTTTGTCGTTCTTTATACATATTGAACCAAGGCATTGTTAAGATAATGTCTCAGTCAATATGAATGAATCACACTGATGGAGAATTGCTCCTATCCTGCTTTGTTTCCCATTAAGACAAGTCATCAACCGTTATTTCTCAATAATTGTTTCCCTTATACCTATTGTGCTTACAGGGATATCAAAATTAAAGCTCGGTTTTATTCCAACTTCGATTTTAGTTGAACTGCACAAAAGGAGCCAATGTGTCCAAGGCAAACTGCTGCGTTACTGGGTCCAGTTGGTCCTTCCACTTTGCAGAAAGAAGCAACATCGGATGCGTACATTACGTATGAATGACCGAGAAGTTTTACAAAGTATTATTAGACACCGGTGACATGACTAGTCTGCAGAGACCATTGGCAATTTAACAACACGTGGAGTGCCCTGGGCAAAAAGTGCCCAAACAAGTACAAGAAGCTAAGACAGGACACGATCATAGGCATTACATAGTTTGAATGGGAAAAGCTTGTCAAAGTTTAATCATTGATGTTAGCAAGAAGACGTTAGTTTAATATATTGGAATTGGAAAACCTTGTCAAAATTTGCTCATTGATGTTAGCAAGAAAACGTTAGTTTAATATATTGGAATTGGAAAACCTTGTCAAAATTTGCTCATTGATGTTAGCCAGAAGACATGCATTTGATATTTTTGAGTGGGTCGCCCTTGCTGTGAGCAGCGTCGAGTGTTTTTTCTATTCCTGTGTTCAGTTTAGAAGTAAATAGTTACTCTGCTGAGATATTCCTGTGTTAAGAGTTTGTTCTGAATATTGTCTATGTAATGTCAGGCCCTGTGTTTGATTGCAAAGTTGAGCTTGGAATGTTGTGGCATGCGGCATCACGAGCTGTTCACAGTGCCTCCTGAGAATAATGCTTCGTATTGTTTTGCATGTCGATCTAATGCCAGTGATTTGCTTGTTAAGAAGATCATCCTCTTCTGTTGTTTCCGTGCATAAGAAGTTCATCATCTGATGTTTCATTCATAGCCTATACGACATGTCGGGTAGGTTAGACGTGAAACCATATGATCTTCCGACCAACTCATGATATTAGGCTGTGATTGGATCGTCATTTTCCAACCAAAACCGCTTGTAAAACTGACGCTTGTAAATTAAAGCAGATGGTCTCGGGCGAAGGCGCTTGGTTGGTCGATTTCGACTAGTAAAATATCGGAAGTACTTCACACATGATAAAAACGCTGAACGACACTCGGACGATTGCTAATCGGGCCGTTAGCTGCTGTTTCAGCCTTGCCCATGGATAGCATGATATGCACGTCGTGCATGTATCGTCTGATAATGTCGTCCATATAGCAATGCTCGTAAAATATACACTGGTCTCTCAAATTACACGCGTAACCCGTCGGTTTTACTTACAGACCTCGGGCCTTCCAATGACAAGTAAATTACACTTGTATGTTAATACAGGTTTGAAATAAACCAGAGCTCCCAAGCGCGGCCTTACCGTTTCATGCCGTCTCAGTTTCTCGAAGGTGCTCATAGGTGTCCGATGATCCTGGCTTCCTGAATGAGCAGTGGGCGCTGTATCAGACCTCCGTAGGGCCCGCGAGGCCCTCTCCGTTGTCCTTCGAGTTGTTGCGCTCGCCGTGGCGCCGAGCATTGTTAACATGATCAACGAACATGAGGATTCAGGAGATGACTTTATTTTGACTGGATGACACTAGGGACCCACTAGGGCCATAGCCGTACGTACGCAAGTGCCTCCTTATTATGTACAACTATTTTTTTTTTGCTTTCTCCTGGTTTCCTGACATCACGGTCCCACACCATTATCAACCTACATAGTCAATATAAACGAGAGAATTGCACAAGGTGCGGCCGACAGCTGGGACCAAGCAGCTCAAGCAGTATTTGTGTTTTTGAGGCGTGAGCACTGCAGAGTTTTTCTTGGCGATGATTTCGTTGTTGTTCAGAGGAGAGCAGGGTATTAACTGGGCGGGCTGTGGCCCGTCTAGCCCAGGCCAGATATCCAGCCCAGAAACTACTTTTTTCAAGACGAAAATGGCTAGCCCAGCTATACGTCTTTTTGAGGAATACCCACGCAAGGTCAACTTGTTATTCTCCGCCCCGCTGGGCTGCAAATCTTTCCTAGGAGGGATGCATTAGGCTTAACAGGAAAATGGGCTTTAAAAATAATAATTGGGATGTAATTATAAAAACTGGGCAGTAACTGTAAAAAAATGCACCAAGCACGAAATTAGTTTATAAAATATTATTTATGAATTTTGAAAATCTTAAATTTTCATTGTTGCGCGCGCAATGTTTCGTTGGATTTTTACGTAATACAAATTTATATTTAATCTGACTAGAAATTTCGAGATAAAAATATTTCAGATCCCATCAAAATGTGGGAAATTTTATTGAATTCTGTCTTCAACGGTTGGTTGAAATTATTAATCGTTGTCCTAGCTAGAAAATGGGTTGTACTTTTAACAAACTGTAAATGGGCTGTTGTAGATTCCATTAGAATTCAAAAAAAGGTTGTACATTCTTACAAAACGTAAATGGGCTATAAGTTCTTTACCACACACTTGTGGGCCTACTAAGTGACGCGTCTCCTAAAAAAATAAGTTGACGCGTATGCAAGGCTTTGTCAACTTATTATAGTCAACACACGGTTCTAGCAGTAGTGGCCATTGGATGTCTATCCAACGGATGTCGTGCTTCTTCTTCAATCTCGGATATTCTTAGCTTCGGCCGCCCAAAAATGATTCCTCCCCGACATCCGGGCGCACCATTTCAAGGTCGACTGTGGGCCTACTAAGTTGGAGTGTACCAAGGGCTTTGTCAACTTAGTCAATATAAACGATTCTAGCTTCAAAGGATCAGACGATGTCCATCCAACGGTCGTAGTGCTTCTTCAACCTCTGGTCTTCTTGGTCCAGCCGCCAAAGCAAATACGGTCGTGCCGCTTTGCTCCTCGCCTCCGTGGTCGGTCAGTCTTTGCCGCGAAGGCCTCACCGCACCCATACTACTCCCACTGCTGGCCAGGCCATCCCTCCACTCACCCACACCCCATGTTATTCTGCGACAATGGCAGCCTCACACCGCAGCCGAACCAGTGAACCCTCGTACTCCTCTCCGCGCGGGCTTCCGCTGTTGCGTCTTCTTCGGCTCCACGTCGTCCCCTTCCTAGGCGTCGCCGTCGTCCACCGCCCTGGTGCTCTCGGCGCGGCGTGGTCAATGTGATCAATGACCGACTTCCATCGGAAGAATATTGTACGTGGAGAGACTGACAGCTGGGTCCACGGCGGCCGCAAGGAAGTGCCTCCTTATTACACGCAAAATAATTATTCCTCCACCTGACAGCAGGGACCCACCGGACGGGCCACCTTATTTCGCGAAAAAGCGTTTCCCCCCTGACTGCTGGTACCCACCGGACGGGCCACCGTATTTTGCGAAAAAAACATTTCCCCCACTGTCAGCTCGGACCCACCGGAAGTGCCTCTTTATTACACACAAAAAATTAAATACTCCCCCTGCTAGCTGGGACTCACCTTGGTGGGAAGCTGAGTTGTGGGCCTACTAAGTTGACGGGGACGGAGGGCTTTGTCAACTTAGTCAATATGAATGATTCTAGCTCCAGTGACCGTACGATGTCCATCCAACAGCCGTAGTGCTTCTTCAACCTCTGGTCTTCTTGCTCCAGCCGCCCAAAGCAACGCCGGTCATGCCGCTTCTCTCGCCTCTCGTGGCCGGGTCAGGTTGCCATGAGGCCTCACCGCCCATACTACTCCCACCGCCGCCGTGCCATCCTCCACTCAACTCACTCACACCCGTTATTCTCAAGGCGGCGGCAGCGGCAATTAACCAGTGAACCCTCGTACTCCTCTCCACGTGGGCATCCACTGCTGCGTCTTCCCCGGCTCCGCGTCGTCCCCTTCCTAGGCCTCGCCGTCATCCATCGCCGTGGTGCTCTCGGCGCGGCATGGTCAATGTGGTCAACGACCGAATTCCATCGGAAGAATACTATGCGTGAAGAGGCTGACAGCTGGGTCCACGACAACCGCAAGGAAGTGCCTCCTTATTACGCGGAAAATAATTATTCCTTCACCTGACAGCAGGGACCCACCGGACGGGCCACCAGTATTTAGCGAAAAAAATGTTTGCCCCTGACTGCTGGGACCCACCCGACGGGCCACCATATTTCACGAAAAAAACGTTCCCCCTGCTGTCAGCTCGGACCCACCGGAAGTGCCTCCTTATTACGCACAAAAAAATGAATACCCCCTGCTAGTTGGGACCCACCTTGGTGGGAGGCTGATTTGTGGGCCTACTAATTTGACGGGGACGGAGGGCTTTGTCAACTTAGTCAATATAAACGATTCTAGCTCCAGTGACCGTACGATGTCCATCCAACGACCATAGTGCTTCTTCAACCTCTGGTCTTCTTGCTCCAGCCGCCCAAAGCAGCGTCGGTCGTGCCACATGCTCCTGCTTCCCGTGGCCGGATGTGCTGCCGTGGAGGCCTCACCGCCCCCTACTATTCCCACACTGGCGGGCCCTACGGCGACGACAACCTCACACCGCAAATGAACCAAGTGAACCTCAGACTCTCTCTCGCGGGCTTCCATCGCCGCGTCTTCCCGACTCCGTCGTCCCCTTCCTAGGCCTCGCCATCATCCACCGCCCTGGTGCTCTCGGCGCGGCGTGGTCAACGTGGTCAAGGAACGACTTCCATCGGACATGCACTAGTAGAAAAGGGGGCAATGGTCCAGGCCGGTCCAGCCTATTAGTCCGGTTCAACCCGTAACCGGACCAATGGGGCATCGGACCCGTTCGTGAGCCCGGGGCCGGCCGGGCCACGTGGGCCATTGGTCCCGTTCGTCTGACCTATTGGTCCCGTTTGTGGACGAACCGACCATTGGTCCTGCTCCAGCCCAAACCTATTGGTCCCGGTTGGTTGCTCGAACCGGACCAATGGGCTACCATTAGTCCTGTTCGTGCCATCAACCGGACTAAAAGTTGGTGCCCGTTGCATGACCGGAGTTTAGTCCCACCTCGCCAATCAAGGGAACGGACTGGTTTATAAGCCCTCCTCTCTACTTTATTGAGCTCCTCCGATAATGAAAATAGATGCGCTTATATAGGTAATTTAGCATAAATTCATACGGATTTCTCTTGAAATTCTATGAATTTAAGTTGAATTCCTCTATAAGCGCATCTGTACTCATTTCGAGTAGTTTTTTTCTTTTCTGCTATATTTATTTTTTCTTTTTATTTCTGAGTTGTAATAAGCCATTAAAAATAAGCATATATGCTCCTTTTTACTATAGTTAATCACAACTATTTTTTGCTTCTATTCATTTATGAGTAGTTTTTATATAGTTTTTCTTTTTCTGCTATATTTATTTTTTCTTTTTATTTCTGAGTTGTAATAAGCCATTAAAATAAGCATATATGCTCCTTTTTACTATAGTTAATCACAACTATTTTTTGCTTCTATTCATTTATGAGTAGTTTTTATATAGTTTTTCTTTTTCTGCTATATTTATTTTTTCTTTTTATTTCTGAGTTGTAATAAGCCATTAAAATAAGCATATATGCTCCCTTTTACTATAGTTAATCACAACTATTTTTTGCTTCTATTCATTTATGAGTAGTTTTTATATAGTTTTTCTTTTTCTGCTATATTTATTTTTTCTTTTTATTTCTGAGTTGTAATAAGCCATTAAAAATAAGCATATATGCTCCTTTTTACTATAGTTAATCACAACTATTTTTTGCTTCTATTCATTTATGAGTAGTTTTTATATAGTTTTTCTTTTTCTGCTATATTTATTTTTTCCGAGTTATAATAAGTCATTACAAATAAAAAGAGACGCAATGCTCGTTAATCTGCTTCAACCCTTTCGGGATAGTGTCAATCGCACCGCACATAGCTCTGTGCAGTCTACCGTATCCCGCAAGGGTTGAAGCCGACTTAACGCAGTGAGCATTGAGCATCTTCGTCATTGTATCTCGCACTCGGGGCTTATAAACAACATGCAGTGCCTCTCGCTGGCGAGTGGGACTAAAACGAAGATGCCGGAAGAATAAAAAAAAAGCAGCTGCAGAGACCATTGGTCCCGGTTGGTGGCACCAACCGACCAATGCTTCCGCTTTTGTCCCGTTCATGGCTGCAACCGACCAATGCCTTCTTTTGTCCCGGTTTGTGCCACCAACCGACCAATGGTCTTCGCTTCCGCCTTTGGGCTGCTTGAAAAAAGTCTTTGGTCCCGTTGGTGGCGCAAACCGACTAAAGAGGTCATTGGTCCCGGTTTGTGCCACTGAACCGACAAAAGCCTTTGCTATATAAGTAGCACTTAGGATTTCGAACCGCATCCCCACTTCGATCTCCTGCTCCTCGCCGCCGCTGCGCCCTGCCGCCCGACACTGCCGCCGCTTCGCTTCGACGCTGCTGCCGCCTCTCTTCTGCCGCATCGCTGCCGCCGCCTCTCCTGTTGTCCGTCGTCGCCCCACACACCGCCAACCCAGACGTCGTCGCCGCCCGCCCGACGATCGACCGCCTGACGCTGCCATCCATTGCCCAGCCTGACGCCTCCCTTGAGACGCCTGCACTACACACAAGACTCGCCCGTCGCCATCGCAGGCAGTCTTTTTTTATTTTTCTTAGATTTGTTTTAGATTTTTTTAGTTCATAGATATTTTTGTTAGATTAGATTGTGTAATTTAGATATGTAGTTAATGTAGATTGTGTAATTAATTTGTTAGTTTTTATGTTAGATTTTTTTTTCTGTAAAAAGATTTGTGCATATTATGTAAGATTTTTATGTTAGATTTTTTATGTTAGTTTCTTTATGTTAGTTTCTTTATGTTAGTTTTTTTCTGTAAAATTTGTTCATATTATGTTAGATTTTTTATGTAAGGTTTTTATGTTAGATTTTTTTCTGTAAAAAGAATTGTTCATATTATGTAAGATTTTTTATGTTAGTTTCTTTATGTTAGTTTTTTTCTGTAAAATTTGTTCATATTATGTTAGATTTTTTATGTAAGGTTTTTATGTTAGTTTTTTTCTGTAAAAGAATTGTTCATATTATGTAATATTTTTTATGTTAGTTTCTTTATGTTAGTTTTTTTCTGTAAAATTTGTTCATATTATGTTAGATTTTTATGTAAGGTTTTTATGTTAGTTTTTTTTCTGTAAAAAGAATTGTTCATATTATGTAATATTTTTATGTTAGTTTCTTTATGTTAGTTTCTTTATGTTAGTTTTTTTCTGTAAAATTTGTTCATATTATGTTAGATTTTTTATGTAAGGTTTTTATGTTAGATTTTTTTCTGTAAAAAGAATTGTTCATATTATGTAAGATTTTTTATGTTAGTTTCTTTATGTTAGTTTTTTTCTGTAAAATTTGTTCATATTATGTTAGATTTTTTATGTAAGGTTTTTATGTTAGTTTTTTTCTGTAAAAAGAATTGTTCATATTATGTAATATTTTTTATGTTAGTTTCTTTATGTTAGTTTTTTTTCTGTAAAATTTGTTCATATTATGTTAGATTTTTATGTAAGGTTTTTATGTTAGTTTTTTTCTGTAAAAAGAATTGTTCATATTATGTAATATTTTTATGTTAGTTTCTTTATGTTAGTTTCTTTATGTTAGTTTTTTTCTGTAAAATTTGTTCATATTATGTTAGATTTTTATGTAAGGTTTTTATGTTAGTTTTTTTCTGTAAAAAGAATTGTTCATATTATCTAAGATTTTTTATGTTAGTTTCTTTATGTTAGTTTTTTTCTGTAAAATTTGTTCATATTATGTTAGATTTTTATGTAAGGTTTTTATGTTAGTTTTTTTCTGTAAAAAGAATTGTTCATATTATGTAATATTTTTATGTTAGTTTCTTTATGTTAGTTTCTTTATGTTAGTTTCTTTATGTTAGTTTTTTTCTGTAAAATTTGTTCATATTATGTTAGATTTTTTATGTAAGGTTTTTATGTTAGTTTTTTTTCTGTAAAAAGAATTGTTCATATTATGTAAGATTTTTATGTTAGTTTCTTTATGTTAGTTTCTTTATGTTAGTTTCTTTATGTTAGTTTTTTTCTGTAAAATTTGTTCATATTATGTTAGATTTTTATGTTAGTTTCTTTATGTTAGTTTCTTTATGTTAGTTTCTTTATGTTAGTTTCTTTATTTGAATTATGAACGTAGGTCGAAATGTCGTCCTCATCTCGATTTACGAAAATCGCCTGGGAGTGCGATTGGTGCCACGATGACCGAGGTATGTGCGATGATTCATTGAGCTGGAGGAAGATCGGCGATTCAGCATTAATCTCGAGGAGACTTGCGATGTTCATACGGTATGCATAGCATTTACAATAGTTTTTTTCGTAATTAAGCACGACTTCAACTATTTTAACGTGTAATTTTATCTTTTTCAATTTGACTAGCTTATCCCATGCTTTGCAAGACGCTATGTCTTGGAGAGGATGGATTTTGAAGACCATGAAAATTTCGAAACAAAAAAAATTGTCCTAAGTACCGAACATGATGTGGATTTTCAAGTAAAGCTGTACAATGCTCAGAGTGTAACCCATTTTGGTTGCAAAAATTGGGATGTATTTTGCAAGATGTATGGTCTTGATGAGGGTATGATTATCACCATGGATCTTGGTGATCCTACAATCGAGCAAGAGACACCTACGATTTGGGTCTTTGTGCATACACCTCCAGTTCTTCCCTCATGTGAGCTAAACATAGTTATTAAGTAATTTATATTGTTTATTTCAAAATATATAGTTGACAACTAATCTCCATTGACAGCTTATTTTCATTCTTCAAAGAATGTGCGGAAGATGGTAGACAGAACATACTACAACGAAGGCTGCGAATTAACTTATCGGGAGAAAGCGACATCTAGTCGGATTTTGTAGAGATCTTGAGAATTACAATATCTACAATCAAACTCCTCAACATTATGGTCAATACGTGCCACTAGTGCACGTGTTGAACTACTGTAACTACCATGGAGATACCTTGGTACGATTATTTTTACTATTACAACATCCGTGCATCTTTTGCACACTTCTAATTAAACTAGTACATCATTGCTAACTACGGTTATTACTATGTTTTTCAACAGATAATCCCGAATGAGTGTGTCCCTCATCCGATGTATACGCGTGGTAGCCTTCATGTTTTGAACATACTACCAGTCGTCCCTACTGAATCTCAACTGTCCATATCGGGTTTCTAAAAGAAGTGGAGACATAACAATCAAAGAATGGAAAAATGTATGGACAATCGTAAGGAGCTTCTTGGAAGCAATAAGCGCGAAAGGCAAGAATTGGAGACAGGATGATCGCCATTCTTCATAATGGAGAGTCGTGGTCTATATTGTTTTATGCTATTTTACCTTAAGGGTGTTTTAGGTCCTATACCTAGTAATGATGATCATGTGCTAAGAACAATTATATATGTAGGGTTGGGTTCATGACTATATACGAGGATGATGATCGTATGACTTATTATTAATAACGAGCTAGTAGAAGTAGTATGATGATGCATGATTAGTAGGACTTTATTATATACATATATATGATGATGTATGATGCAAAGCATGCATGAGCCATGTCATATATATATCTGCGGGTGCAATGAACATATAAGCGTTGATAAACCAAGGACGAAGATAAGAGAGACACTTCTCTATTAGCTAGCTATAAATAACAACCTAAAAATAAACCACAAAACCCCTAAAGCAGCCACTTTCTTAAAAAAAGACTTTTGGTCCCGTTGGTGCCACCAACCGACCAAAGACCTCCGACCGGGCTCGGTGCACGACGCCACGTGGAGTTACATTGGTCCCGTTCGTCTTTGAACCGGACTAATGTCTGTGGCATTAGTAACGACCCATTAGTCCCGTTCATGAACCGACTAAAGGCCCTCTGAACCGGACTGATTGGTGGTTTTCTACTAGTGATGGTCTCAGATGTGGAGAGGTGGATACCGGGTCCACGGCCGAGCAAGGCGCCTCCTTATTACGCTGAAAATAATTATTCCTCCACCGACGGTGGGGACCCACCGGACGGGCCACCGTATTTTGCGAAAAAACGCTTCCCCCACATTGGGACCCACCACCGCACCTTCGCACGCAAGGAAGTGCGTCCGGCAAAAACGATTCGCCCCATTGCTGGGACCCACTAGCTACATCTTCGCACGCAAGGAAGTGCGTCCGGCAAAAAACACGATTCGCTTCGACCGCTGGGACCCACCAGCTACATCTTCGCACGCAAGGAAGTGCGTCCGGCAAAAAAACAAAACGATTCCCCCCCCTGACTGTTGGGACCCACCAGCTACATCTTCGTAGGCAAGGAACCGCGATACCGACCCACCTGGTCGAAGCGTATGTACCGTTGTCATTCTGGTCGCGAACGTGTACGTACATACTGGTCGATGTAGAGGCGCGCACGTGTCGTAGTAGAGGCGTGCACGTGTCGTAGTAGAGGTGCGCACGTAGCATGTACACGTACGTACAGCGGCGAGGGTGCAAGAAAGAAAATACGGCCACGTACGTACATACGGGCAGGGTCTCGAACGCCTACTCGCGCATACGTAGATGGCTGGGTCGGAACGGAGAAACAACATCTTCGTCGTGTTCATGGGGAGGCAACAGAATGCGTCATGTTCATGGGGAGGCAATGGAATGCGTCGCGTTCATGGGGAGGCAACGGAATGCGTCGTGTTCATCGGGAGGCAACGGAATGCGTCGTGTTCATCGGGAGGCAACGGAACGCGTAGGAGCCAACCGGCTTGGACGGAACAGGCGATGGAAACGAGGCCTGGCGTACCGCACAACGGAGGAAATGGACCTCCTACGTTCGGAATGGGGTGCTTTTGATCGGGAGGGGTGTGGCGTACCGCAAAACGAAGGAAACGGACCTCCTACAGTCGAAACGGGGGTCCTGTTGATCGGGAGGGGTGTGGCGTACCGCAAAACGGACGAAACGGACCTCCTATGGTCGAAACGGGGGTCCTGTTGATCGGGAGGGGTTTGGCATACCGCAAAACGGACGAAACAGACTTGTGTTGGAGCGCTACGGTCGAAACGGGGGTCCTGTTCATCGGGAGGGGTGTGGCGTGCATCGCAAAACGGACTCCACAGATACCGCTCGCCTCCACCATCGACCTCCTCCAGCCTCCACGGGCTCTGCTCATCCAGCCTCCACCGCGCTACTCCACCGCCATCGCTCAACCACCCTCCACGGCCACCCTCTACCGCTCATCGCTCATCCAGCCCTCCACACCACGGATTCCTGTTCATCCAGAGGCAACGCCACCGCCATCGCTCATCCAACCCCCCGCAACGCCATCGCTCATCCAATCGATCGGCTTCAATTAGCAGCAGTAGCAAAGGAATTGCTCCATCGGGTTCAGTTAACAGCCATCGATCGATCCTTCGGGTTCAGTAAAGCGTAGCCTGCAGTGCAATCACTCGGGTTCAGTTAGAGCCCAACGCCTCGCTCGGGTTCAGTTAGAGCCAACACCTCGCACACACGCGCGTACGTATGAGAGAAACGTGCATCGCTCCGCCCCCGACCTCCCACCATAACCGGCAACTCCCCGAAATTTTCCTCCCCCTCGCTTCTACCACGGTTTTTTCTGTCATGGACGGCCCAAAGAATGTCATGCAGCTGCGTCTCCGGCCCGCCCAGGACGAAAAGCCCATTTTCTGTCATGATTTTTTGTCACAGAAGTCGGAGCCCACCACATCTATGATGGTACCGGGTTTTGTCACAATTATCATCATAGAAGTGTCATATGTATGACAGAAAAAAATTTCGTTCAGCCCAAAATGTCGCGGGTGTGTCTTTTTTTTGTAGTGTTGACATTAGAAAAGCTCTAGCAGACGAACTACACGATCTTGTGCTATGCTTAGGATTGGGTCTTGTCCATCACATCATTCTCCCAATGATGTGATCCCGTTATCAATGACATCCAATGTCATGGTCAGGAAACCGTAACCATCCATTGATCAACGAGCTAGTTAACTAGAGGCTCACTAGGGACATATTGTGGTCTATGTATTCACACATGTATTACGATTTCTGGATAACACAATTATAGCATGAACAATAGACAATTATCATGAACAAGGAAATATAATAGTAACCATTTTATTATTGCCTCTAGGGCATATTTCCAACAAATTATGCATTGGCCTTCTGGATATAGTTGGAATGCTACATCCATTTATTATATCATATTGCCATGAGTTATAACCATGTCTTCATGTTTGTCCTATTTTACTTACCTTCTTATGCTTTCTTGAGAAACTTCATGCCTGCGAAGCTGTGATGACTTGACGACAGGAGAAGTGGTCAGGATTAAGCCATCAAACAAGAGATGACCGCCGTCGATTGCCAACAAGTTTCTGTATGCCACGGTAAGCGGGATGCGTTTAATATCTTTAGATGCTCCGTGCTGCACCGGCTATATTTTTTTTGAGGATCAATGTTGCCGCTTTATTCAATCATAAGCATTCGGAATCTCGTCCGAAATAACGTCTAGCACAAAGTCTGGGGTAACCCCTAGCCAAACCTTACATAGTTCATCTCCAACACCGACTCTAGCAAATCTATGTGCGACAACATTTGCAGAACGACGAATCCACGACACTCTAAACTCAGAAAAAGAAGCAAGCATTGCTTTAAGTTCTTGTATCCACGGACCAGCGCTCGACAACTCCTTGTGTGGATTGTTGAGCATCCGCACCACACCCTGAGAGTCTAGCTCTACGTGCACCTTCTCGGCATTCATCTCCTGCGCCACTTGGAGAGCTCGCCTGCATGCGAAAATCTCCATGTACTGAGAGTCAGCCGTGCCACGGACAAAGTGACATAGCCCAACTCTAAAAGCACCATCATGAACCCTGAGAATGGCCCCGGCACCTCCTTTGTCGCCTCCTTTTGACACGGCCCCATCAGAGTTTAATTTGATCCAGCCATTGTCGGGGGGCGCCATTTTTGCTTGATCGTTTGCACCACCGGACAAACACTTCCTGCATGGGCCTCCTTCCATTCATTCATGTGAGTGATAACAGTGCCCATGATCTCATGTGGAGAGGCTATCCTCTTACTGTCCCTTGCTTCATTGCGTGCCAACCAGAGCCCATAGGACGCTTGGATCATCGCCGCCCTCTCATCATCCACAGCTCCAGCGAACCACCCTAGAAGCCAGCTAGCTAGCTGTTGGGGAACACAGTAATTTCAAAAATTTTCCTACGCACACGCAAGATCATGGTGATGTATAGCAACGAGAAGGGGAGTGTATCTTCATACCCTTGAAGATCACTAAGCGGAAGCATTTATCAACGCGGTTGATGTAGTCGTACGTCTTCACGATCCGACCGATCCAAGTACCGAACGCACGGCACCTCCGAGTTCGCACACGCTTAGCTCGATGACGCCCTCGCCTTCTCGATCCAAAGAAGACAGCGAAGTAGTAGATGAGTTCCGGCAGACGACGGCGTGGTGACGGTGTTGGTGAAGAACAATCTCCGCAGGCTTCGCCTAAGCACTACGGAAACTATGACGGAGGATAAACTAGAGGGGCGGGGTTGCGGCACACGGCTTGGTGTTTCTTGATGTCTCTTTGGTGCTAGCCCTACCCCTCTATTTATATGTTGAGCCTTGGGGTCGAAACTTGGAGTAAAGCCTCCACAAAGTCGGTTTCACCCGAAGGCAAGAGTCCTTCTCGGACTCGGGGCGACGCCAGGTTCCGGCGTCTGGACCCGACGCCAGGACCTGGCGTCGCCCTCGACTCATAAAACTTCCTTTGCGCTTTCCAAAACCTTGTGGGCTTTCCTTTAGGCCCAAATAACGTGTTCTCGCACCCAAACATTTCGAAACATCCGAACCCCTTCCGGTGAATTCGGAACCCTTCCGGAGATCAAACACTATTATCCCATATATCAAACTTTATCTCCGGGCCATTCCGGAGTTCCTCATCATGTCCATGATCTTATCCGGACTCGAACAACATTCGTTACCAACATGCATAACTCATATAATACTATATCGTCAACGAAACGTTAAGCGTCACGGACCCTACGGGTTCGAGAACTATGTAGACATGACCGAGACACGTCTTGATCAATAACCAATAGCGGACCTGGATGCCCATATTGGCTCCTACATATTCTACGAAGATCTTTATCGGTCGACCGCATAACAACATACGTTGTTCCCTTTGTCATCGGTATGTTACTTGCGAGACTCGATCGTCGGTATCCAATACCTAGTTCAATCTCGCACGCAAGTCTCTTTACTCGCTCTGTAATACATCATCTCACAACTAACTCATTAGCTGTAATGCTTGCAAGGCTTAAATGATGTGCATTACCGAGAGGGCCCAGAGATACCTCTCCGATAATCGGAGTGACAAATCCTAATCTCAAATACGCCAACCCAACATCGCCTTTGGAGACACTGTAGTACTCCTTTATAATCACCCAGTTATGTTGTGACGTTTGGTAGTACCCAAAGTGTTCCTCCGGTAAACGGGAGTTGCATAATCTCATAGTTATAGGAACATGTATAAGTCATGGATAAAAGCATTAGCAACATACTAAACGATCGGGTGCTAAGCTAATGAAATGGGTCATGACAATCAGATCATTCAACTAATGATGTGACCTTGTTAATCAAATGACAACTCCTTTGTCTATGGTTAGGAAACTTAACCGTCTTTGATTAACAAGCTAGTCTAGTAGAGGCATACTAGTGACATTCTGTTTGTCTATGTATTCACACATGTATTATGTTTCCGGTTAATACAATTCTAGCATGAATAATAAACATTTATCATGAAATAAGGAAATAAATAATATCTTTATTATTGCCTCTAGGGCATATTTCCTTCAGTCTCCCACTTGCACTAGAGTCAATAATCTAGATCACATCACCATGTGATTAACATCGATAGTTCACATCATCATGTGATTAACACCCATAGTTCACATCGCAATGTGACCAACTCCCAAAAGGGTTTACTAGATTTAGTAATCTAGTTCACATCGCTATGTGATTAACACCCAAAAGGGTTTACTAGATTCAGTAATCTAGTTCATTAACACCCAAAGAGTACTAAGGTGTGATCATGTTTTGCTTGTGAGAGAATCTTAGTCAACGGGTCTTTCACATTCAGAGCCGTATGTATTTTGCAAATATTCTATGTCTACAATGCTCTGCACGGAGCTACTCTAGCTAATTGCTCTCACTTTCAATATGTATCCAGATTAAGACTTAGAATCATCTGGATCAGTGCCAAAACTTTTATCGACGTAACCCTTTACGACGAACCTTTTGTCACCTCCATAATCGAGAAACATATCCTTATTCCACTAAGGATAATTTTGACCAATGTCCAGTGATCTACTCCTAGATCACTATTGTACTCCCTTGCCAAACCAGGGCAGAGTATACAATAGGTCTGGTCCATAGCATGGCATACTTTATAGAACCTATGACTGAGGCATAGGGAATGATTTTTCATTCTCTTTCTATTTTCTGCTGTGGTCGGGATTTGAGTCTTACTCAATTTCATACCTTGTAACATAGGCAAGAACTCTTTCTTTGACTGTTCCATTTTGAACTACTTCAAAATCTTGTCAAGGTATGTACTCATTGAAAAAACTTATCAAGCATCTTGATCTATCTCTATAGATCTTGATGCTCAATATGTAAGCAGCTTCACCGAGGTCTTTCATTGAAAAACTTCTTTCAAACACTCCTTTATGCTTTGCAGAATAATTCTACATTATTTCCGATCTCCAATATGTCATTCACATATACTTATCAGAAATCTTGTAGTGCTCCCACTCACTTTCTAGTAAATACAGGCTTCACCATAAGTCAGTATAAAACTATATGCTTTGATCAACTCATCAAAGCGTATATTCCAACTCCGAGATGCTTGCACCAGTCCATAGATGGATCATTGGAGCTTGCACACTTTGTTAGCTCCTTTGGATCGAAAAACCTTCGGTTGCATCATATACAACTCTTCCTCCGTAAAACCATTCAGAATGCAGTTTTACATCCATTTGCCAAATTTCATAAATTGTGGCAATTGCTAACATGATTCGGACAGACTTAAGCATCGCTACAGCTTGAGAAAATCTCATTGTAGTCAACATCTTGAACTTTGTCGATAACCTTTTGCAACAAGTCGAGCTTTGTAGATAGTAACACTACTATCAACGTCCGTCTTCCTCTTGAAGATCCATTTATTTTCTATGGTTTGCCGATCATCGGCAAATCCATCAAAGTCCATACTTTGTTCACATACATGGATCATATCTCAGATTTCATGGCCTCAAACCATTTTGCGGAATCTGGGCTCATCATCGCTTCCTCATAGTTCGTAGGTTTGTCATGGTCAAGTAATCGACCTCCGAACAGGATTACCATACCACTGCAGTGCGGATCTCACTGCTTTTACCTACGAGGTTCGGTAGTAACTTGATCCGAAGTTTTATGATCATCATCATTAACTTCCTCACTAATTGGTGTAGGTGTCACAGGAACCAATTTCTGTGATGAACTACTTTCCAATAAGGGAGCTAGTATTGTTACCTCATCAAGTTCTACTTTCCTCCCACTCACTTCTTTCGAGAGAAACTCCTTCTCTAGAAAGGATCCATTCTTAGCAACGAATGTCTTGACTTCGGATCTGTGATAGAAGGTGTACCCAACTGTCTCCTTTGGGTATCCTATGAAGACTCATTTCTCCGATTTGGGTTTGAGCTTATCAGGATGAAACTTTTTCACATAAGCATCGCAGCCCCAAACTTTAAGAAACGACAACTTTGGTTTCTTGCTAAACCACAGTTCATATAGTGTCGTCTCAACGGATTTAGATGGTGCCCTATTTAACGTGAATGTAGTTGTCTCTAATGCATGATCCCAAAACGACATTGGTAAATCGGTAAGAAACATCATAGATTGTACTATATCCAATAAAGTACAGTTATGACGTTCAGACACACCATTATGATCTGGTGTTCCAGGTGGCATGAATTTGTGAAACTATTCCACATTATTTTAATTGAAGACCAAACTCGTAACTCAAATATTTGTCCCCGCGATCAAATCGTAGAAACCTTATTTTCTTGTCACGATGATTTTTCCACTTCACTCTGAAATTCTTTGAATCCTTTCAACTATTTCAGACTTATGTTTCATCAAGTAGATATACCCATATCTGCTCAAATCATCTGTGAAGGTCGAAAATAACGATACCCGCCATGAGCCTTAACACTCATTGGATCGCATACATCAAGATGTATTATTTCCAATAAGTCGGTTGCTCGCTCCATTGTTCGGAGAACGGAGTCTTAGTCATCTTGCCCATGAGGCATGGTTCACAAGCATCAAGTGATTCATAATCAAGTGATTCCAAAATCCCATCAAGATGGAGTTTCTTCATGCGCTTTACACCAATATGACATAAACGGCAAGTTGCCACAAATAAGTTGCACTATCATTATTAACTTTGCATCTTTTGGTTTCAATATTATGAATATGTGTATCACTACGATCGAGATCCAATGAACCATTTTCATTGGGTGTGTAACCATATAAGGTTTTATTCATGTAAACAGAACAACAGTTTATTCTCTTACTTAAATGAATAACCGTATTGCAATAAGATTGATCAAATCATATTCATGCTCAACGCAAACACCAAATAACATTTGTTTAGGTTCAACACTAATCCCGAAAGTATAGGGAGTGTGCGATGATGATCATATCAATCTTGAAACTACTTTCAACACACATCGTCACTTCACCCTTAACTAGTTTCATTTATTCGCAACTCCGTTTGAGTTACTACTCTTAGCAACCGAACCAGTACCAAATACCGAGGGGTTGCTATAAACACTAGTAAAGTACACATCAATGACATGTATATCAAATATACCTTTGTTTACTTTGCCATCCTTCTTATCCGCCAAATACTTGGGGTAGTTCGCTTCAAAGACCAGTCCCTTTGCGGTAGAAGCACTTAGTCTCGTGCTTAGGTCCGGACTTGGGCCTCTTCACTTGAGCAAGAACTTGCTTGCCGTTCTTCTTGAAGTTCCTTCTATCCCTTTGCCCTTTTCTTGAAACTAGTGGTCTTGTTAACCATCAACACTTGATGTTCTTTCTTGATTTCTACCTTCATCGATTTCATCATCATGAAAAACTCGGGAATCATTTTCATCATCCCTTGCATACTATAGTTCATCACGAAGTTCCACTAACTTGGTGATGGTGACTAGAGAATTCTATCAATCACTATCTTATCCGGAAGATTAACTCCCACTTGATTCAAGCGATTGTAGTACCTGCATAATCGAGCACATGCTCACTAGTTGAGCGATTCTCCTCCATCTTTTAGCTATAGAACTTGTTGGAGACTTCATATCTCTCAACTCGGTATTTGCTTGAAATATTAACTTCAACTCCTGGAACATCTTATATGGTTCATGATGTTCAAAACATCTTTGAAGTCCCGATTCTAAGCCATAAAGCATGGTGCACAAAACTATCAAGTAGTCATCATATTGAGCTAGCCAAACGCTCATAACGTCGCATCTCGCCTCTGCAATAGGTCTTTCACCTAGCGGTGCATCAAGGACATAATTCTTCTGCGCAGCAATGAGGATAAACCTCAGATCACGGATCCAATCCGCATCATTGCTACTAACATTTTTCAACACAATTTTCTCTAGGAACATATCGAAAATAAACATATGAAAGCAACAACGCAAGCTATTGATCTTACAACATAATTTGCAAAATAATACCAGGACTAAGTTCATGATAAATTTAAGTTCAATTAATCATATTACTTAAGAACTCCCACTTAGACAGACATCTCTCTAGTCATCTAAGTGATCACGTGATCCAAATCAACTAAACCATAACCGATCATCACGTGAGATGGAGTAGTTTTCAATGGTGAACATCTTATGTTGATCATATCTACTATATGATTCACGCTCGACCTTTCGGTCTCCGTGTTCGAGGCCATATCTGCATATGCTAGGCTCGTCAAGTATAACTGAGTATTTTATGTGTGCAAAACTGGCTTGCACCCGTTGTAGATGGACGAGAGCTTATCACACCCGATCATCATGTGGTGTCTGGCACGACGAACTTTGGCAACGGTGCATACTCGGGAGAACACTTTTGATAATTTTAGTGAGAGATCATCTTAAAATGCTACCGTCAATCAAAGCAAGATAAGATGCATAAAGGATAAACATCACATGCAATCAATATAAGTGATATGATATGGCCATCATCATCTTGTGCTTGTGATCTCCATCTTCAAGCACCGTCATGATCACCATCGTCACCGGCGCGACACCTTGATCTCCATCGTAGCATCGTTGTCGTTCGCCATCTATTGCTTCTACGACTATCGCTACCGCTTAGTGATAAAGTAAAGCAATTACAGTAGCGTTGCATTTCATACAATAAAGCGACAACCATATGGCTCTGCCGATTGCCGATAACCGGTTACAAAACATGATCATCTCATACAATAAAATATAGCATCACGTCTTGACCATATCACATCACAACATGCCCTGCAAAAACAAGTTAGACGTCCTCTACTTTGTTGTTGCAAATTTTACGTGGCTGCTACGGGCTTAGCAAGAACCGTTCTTACCTAGGCATCAAAACCACAATGATAGTTTGTCAAATAGACTCCGTTTTAACCTTCACAAGGACCGGGCGTAGCCACACTCGGTTCAACTAAAGTGAGAGAGACAGACACTCGCCAGCCACCTTTAAGCACGAGTGCTCGTAACGGTGAAACCAGTCTCGCGTAAGCGTACGCGTAATGTCGGTCCGGGCCGCTTCATCTCACAATACCGCTGAATCAAAGTATGACATGCTGGTAGGCAGTATGACTTATATCGTCCACAACTCACTTGTGTTCTACTCGTGCATATAACATCAACGCATAAAACCTAGGCTCTGATACCACTGTTGGGGAACGCAGTAATTTCAAAAAATTTCCTACGCACACGCAAGATCATGGTGATGTATAGCAACGAGAAGGGGAGTGTATCTTCATACCCTTGAAGATCGCTAAGCGGAAGCGTTTATCAACGCGGTTGATGTAGTCGTACGTCTTCACGATCCGACCGATCCAAGTACCGAACGCACGGCACCTCCGAGTTCTGCACACGTTCAGCTCGATGACGTCCTCGCCTTCTCGATCCAGCAAGACAGGCGAAGTAGTAGATGAGTTCCGGCAGCACGACGGCGTGGTGACGGTGTTGGTGAAGAACAATCTCCGCAGGGCTTCGCCTAAGCACTACGGAAACTATGACGGAGGATAAACTAGAGGGGACGGGGTTGCCGGCACACGGCTTGGTGTTTCTTGATGTCTCTTTGGTGCTAGCCCTACCCCTCTATTTATATGTTGAGCCTTGGGGTCGAAACTTGGAGTAAAAGCCTCCACAAAGTCAGTTTCACCCGAAGGCAAGAGTCCTTCTCGGACTCGGGGCGACGCCGAGGTTCCGGCGTCTAGACCTGACGCCAGGACCTGGCGTCGGCCTCGACTCCATAAAACTTCCTTTGCGCTTTCCAAAACCTTGTGGGCTTTCCCTTTAGGCCCAAATAACGTGTTCTCGTACCCAAACATTTCGGGAAACATCCGGAACCCCTTCCGGTGAATTCCGGAACCCTTCCGGAGATCAAACACTATTATCCCATATATCAAACTTTATCTCCGGGCCATTCCGGAGTTCCTCGTCATGTCCATGATCTTATCCGGGACTCGGAACAACATTCGGTTACCAACATGCATAACTCATATAATACTATATCGTCAACAAAACGTTAAGCGTGCGGACCCTACGGGTTCGAGAACTATGTAGACATGACCGAGACACGTCTTCGATCAATAACCAATAGCGGGACCTGGATGCCCATATTGGCTCCTACATATTCTACGAAGATCTTTATCGGTCAGACCGCATAACAACATACGTTTGTTCCCTTTGTCATCGGTATGTTACTTGCCCGAGACTCGATCGTCGGTATCCAATACCTAGTTCAATCTCGTTACCGGCAAGTCTCTTTACTCGTTCTGTAATACATCATCTCACAACTAACTCATTAGCTGTAATGCTTGCAAGGCTTAAATGATGTGCATTACCGAGAGGGCCCAGAGATACCTCTCCGATAATCGGAGTGACAAATCCTAATCTCGAAATACGCCAACCCAACATCTGCCTTTGGAGACACCTGTAGTACTCCTTTATAATCACCCGATTCGTTGTGACGCTTGGTAGTACCAAAGTGTTCCTCCGTAAACGGAGTTGCATAATCTCATAGTTATAGGAACATGTATAAGTCATGGATAAAAGCATTAGCAACATACTAAACGATCGGGTGCTAAGCTAATGAAATGGGTCATGTCAATCAGATCATTCAACTAATGATGTGACCTTGTTAATCAAATGACAACTCCTTTGTCTATGGTTAGGAAACTTAACCGTCTTTGATTAAGAAGCTAGTCTAGTAGAGGCATACTAGTGACATTCTGTTTGTCTATGTATTCACACATGTATTATGTTTCCGGTTAATACAATTCTAGCATGAATAATAAACATTTATCATGAAATAAGGAAATAAATAATATCTTTATTATTGCCTCTAGGGCATATTTCCTTCACTAGCGCACTCTGGGAGTTGATCGGACTTGGCGGGGTTGCCACCAAAACTCCCTTTTCCGAGTGAAGAAGCTGCCAGAACAGAACCGAGTGTGGACAGGTCCAAAAACGGTGCAGCACCGTCTCCTCCCGCCCACACGCCACGCAGAAAACTCCAGGTTTGATTCGTCGGCGATGAAGTTCGGCTCCCACTGCTAAACCATTGCGTATCAGTCTCCACATATGGATCTTTGCCTTGCCCGGCGCACTAGTGTCCCACAGCGCCATATAACCTCTATGCTTCGCCACCGAGCTCGAGGCCTCCGGTCGTCCAGTCCTCGCTCTATTCAACGACATCCTCAGATGATACGCAGACCTTACCATGAAATCACTGTTCTTTGCAAAGTTCCATGCAGGGTAATCTTCACATCTCGGGCCGCCAATGGCAATTTGCTTTATGTCATCCGTATCATCATTAGAGAACATAGTGTGCAGCTTGTCCAGATCCCAGCTCCTTCCTTCCGGCGTGAGCAAGTGAGCCACTTTGGTCACTCCTGCCATAAAAACCTGTCCAAGCGGGCGCATACTCCCTGTTCACGGTATCCAGTTGGTGTGATGGATATTGATACTGCTCCCATCGCCAATCCTCCATATAACTCCCTCACGTAATAGGTCCCGTCCATGAAGAATACTACGAAAGGTATACGACGCAGGATCGAATCCTCACTGAAATAACGTGTCTTGAGCACTCTTGCACACAGTGAGGATGGCACCTGTAGAATTCTCCAAGCTTGCTTCGCAAGTAAAGCTTGGTTGAAGGCCTCGGGGTCTCTGAAACCCATGCCTCCATCCCGTTTTGTTGCACACATTTTTTGCCAAGATATCTAGTGTACCTTACGCTCACCGTTCGTTGCTGCCCACCAGAATTTTGAAGAAATCGTAGTCAGGTTCCGGCACATCTTCTTTGGTAGCTGAAAACAACTCATGGTGTGATTCGGTACAGCCTGTAGTCCAGATTTTATCAACACTTCCCTTGCCGCTTTCGACAACCCTTGGCCCTTCCATCCGCCAACTTTGCCTTTCGAGCTCTCTACCACATATTTAAAGGTACCCTCCTTGGACTTCCCAACCAGTGTTGGTAGTCCTAAGTATCTCTCACTGAGAGCCTCAGTTTGAATCCCCAACGCATTCTTGATCTCCACCTTATCAACATCCTGGTGGCCCCTCCCAAAAAATATGGATGACTTTTGTAAGTTAACTCACTGCCCAGAAGCCTCCTCGTACCTCAACAAAATGTCTCGTAGCGCCACCATACTATCATGTATCCCCTCAAGGAAGACTATGCTATCATCGGCAAAAAGGAGATGTGTAACCTTGGGGCCAGTGCTCCCAAACGATACCCCCTTGATGTTTCCCTCTTCTTGTGCTTTTTTGAGCAAGGCTGAAAAACCTTCAACACAAAAGAGAAATAAATAGGGCGATAAAGGGTCGCCCTGTCAAAGACCTCTGCATGGGGGAAAACCCCTAGACAAACCACCATTAAGCTTCACCGTGAAGGTAGCAGACCTTATAAACCTCATGATCATTGAAATCCAGCCATCTAAGCCAAACTTTTCCATCATTCTCTGCAAGAAATCCCACTCCACTCTATCATATGCTTTCATCATGTCCAATTTGACTGCACAAAATGGCTTCTTTCTCTTCCTCTTCCTAATGGCATGAACACACTCATACGCGATGAGAACATTGTCAGTGATCAAGCGCCCCGGTACAAAGGCACTCTGCTCCTCAGAAATAAGAACCGGAAGGATAGATTTCAGTAGGTTGGGAACCTTCGTCGCGATCTTGTACAGAACATTACACAAACTAATAGGTCTGAACTGAGATAGTAGCTCGGGTGAGCTACACTTGGGGATCATGACAATAACCGTCGCATTGGAAGCATCTGGAGCCGCCACACCAATGAGGAAATCTCTTACCGCCCCACAAACATCATCCCGTACCAACGACTAGTGTCGCTGGTAGAAGAGGGCAGGTAGCCCGTCCGGCCCCGGCGCTTTAGTAGGCCCCATCTGGAATAGTGCCTTCTCAATCTCGTCGTCCGAGATCGGTGCCAGCAGAAGCTCGTTCATCTCATTTGTGACAAGGTTGTCAATATTCTGTAAAAGTGCATGCGCTCCCTGAGAGCCATCAGAGGTGAATAGGTGCTCATAGAAAGTAGCTGCCATGGCGTGCATCTCCTCGTCAACCCTGCACAAAGATCCGTCAGCGCGTTTTAACGCTTTTACCGTATTCTTCCTCTTCCTATGTGAAGCCATATTCTGAAAATATCGCGTGTTCTGATCACCGGCGCACAACCAGTCTACCCGTGACCTTTGCCTGTACATTATCTCCTCCCGCGCATATATCTCTCGGAGCTGCTCCTCTAACTCACGGACCTCCAGTGAGGAACCGGTCGAGAGCGCCCTGTTTTTGGCATCAAGGAGCTGCGTCTTGAGTGTTTTAATCTGTCGCCGGATCGAGCCGAACACCTCCCGAGCCCAACGTTGCATGGAGCCCGCCATAGCTATATTTGATATGAGTCCACATGCAAAATAAAGGCATCGCACGTTCTGGGTTGCTCAACTATGTTTTTTTTTTCATGATTAGATTCTATGCTACTCGGTGTTGAAGGGTTTGTTCATGCCAAAGTTAACAAATCTTGTTATGTTACCAGAGATTGCTCATTGGCGCGGCTCATTCTGCATGGGATGGTGAGGGTTTGATTATTTTTATCATCGGACTTTCATTCAGAAAATAACCCAACGGTGCTCGCCTGTTCTCTTTACTTATGTACCTACACAATAGTGCTTTACTATTTTTGTTGTGCAAATAATCAGTCTTTATATTTATGACAAATGATAATTACTCACACCATTACCATACTTGCTGAAAGTATTTTTTGCTACAATTTGATTCAGGTATAGCTTCCAAGTACCCAGTTCAGGGCATGTCCAATTTGAGAGGATTCACTTATATAAAAATAATTTAATTCTCAATTGTCATTGGGGCTCATTAATTTCTAAATTTTCTAGTGTATTATAGTAATCAATTTCAAAATATGGAGAGTCCAAAAGATAGACCCATTTGAAAATAGATACAGAGAAATAATCATGTTTTTTGTGAGCATGCAGGAAGTTCATTAAGATTCATATATAAAGGTTACAATAGTGTATTTCCTTCATTCACTAATATAAGATGTTTTAAATAATTTTATAAAGACTACATACGAACTGAAATGAGTGAAGAAACACATTAAAACACTTCTGTATACATCCGATTAAGAAATAAGTTAGAACTCCCTATAATTTGGAATGGAGGGAGTATCATTCATGGGTAGCAATAATTAAACACTCAAAAAATATGTTTCAAATTCCAGAATAAAGCACTCGGTCAAACTTCATCGTACGCCCCTTCCTATCCCACAACCCTTCCACCAGCGGGCAACGTAATATACACTAGATCATTGATGGCGCGCGTTGCCGCACCCGTCTATTTTCAACTACAATGGTAGGAATTTCACTAATATATGATGGCATTGAATATTGATGTTAAATACGAAATAAGTTGCTTAAACTTGCACAAAATTCAACTTCTCAAGAATTGAAATGCTGAGTTATCTAAGAATTCTTGTAGAGTATTATCACTCTGTAATTCCTTGGAATCCATAAAATTATAAGGGTGTACCTCGAAAGCAGAGCTTTGGTGCATCATATCCTGCTTCGTTGACTAAACATAGCTATAGAAGAAGTCGAGTGTCTATAGGCATCTTTGATTCCAGCCAGATATAAACGGGATGTGGTTGCATCACAATACAATACATAACAGGAGTCCTCTGGAACTTGAAATGAGATGCCTTCCCTCTGCTCGCCTCCAAGTAGCAAAAGATTAAACTGCAAATAGGAACGGGAAACCATCCATAGGATATCTTGTTGTATTGAAATGAAAATAAGAACCTTGGTATATCAGCATCATGCACCTGCAATATCACAACTAAAAATTAACACACACATACACATGGATGGCCATCTTCTCTGGCCAAGGTGAAGGTTTTCTTAGCAGAACAACAACACATGTTTTACCTTCATTTTGATAGCATTAACAGTAGCAAATTTAATAAAGTACTCGTATAAGGCACTCAGAAGAATCTCAAGTAGATGTATTATGAGCAAGGCTAAAATAATGAACAATTGTAGAACACAAACTGAATAAGGGATCAATGCATTATCACAACTAAAACTTAGCACACACATACACATGGATGGCCATCATCTCTGGCTAAGGTGAAGGTTTTCTAAGCAGGACAACAACACATGTTTCATCTTCATTTTGATAGCATTAACAGTAGAAAATTTAATAAAGTACTCGTATAAGGAACTCAGAAGAATCTCAAGTAGATGTATTATGAGCAAGGCTAAACAAACAATCTCTAAAAATTTCAGATAGAAACAATAACTGAAAATTGACTACTCAGTCCCACCCGTAATCTGCTTTGGGCGACAATTGATTGGCCATATATAGTACGTAAAACCGAGGAAAGGAAGACCTGATTAACTTCCCTGATGACCTGATCGTAATTGCATCAGGCGATCACCAAATCCCTTGACAGTTACTACCTCTGTCTTTCCATGCATCTTTCCGCTGGTGAAGCCTCTGCATGACCGTGGTCCGCAGAGAGCCGCCACAACCTCCATCCGTCCTTCGTCCGCGATCTTAGCCGCAAGGCGCGGCCACTTCCGGCTAGCCGCGGGCACCGATCTCCATTATCGCCCACCGGCTGAATGGACCGGCCCCCAAGTGCAGGATCCTCTCCATCGACTCTGGCCCGCATCCCGCGCTGGATACCCTCGATCGACTCTGGCACCTACGTGGATGAATACGCACAGCAGAAGATCACCGACAGCAGGGCGCAACACAGAGGAAGGACGGCGGCCAATCGAGGAGGGAGTAATGCCGCCGCATCGAGAGGAGGAAGGACGGCGACGAGGAGGAACTGTTCGTTCGGGGGCCTCGGCAACCTGGGCTGTTAGCGTGGGGGTGGGAATAAGTGGGCCGGCCCAATTACGAACAGGAAGAGGAGGTCGCTCCGCGGAGCAGCGGCCCGCGAGACGACGCGAGACGCGCGTGGGCGAGGAATGACGGCCGAATTTGATCTGGATCGTAGGTTTGAGGATCCGACGGCCGAGACAGTCAAATCGCTGTGGAGGCTTGTAGCTAGCCTAGTTATATTGTTTCTCAATATACAACACCCTTAATAACGTAATCTGGAGGGAGATCGAGTTTGTGCGTCTCTCTTTCTTTTAGTAACAGAAAAAGTACTTGGAGGCGTGTTTGGTTGCCCGCATCGAGCCCAACCAGGCCCGCGCGATGCAGCATCTTTTTGGAGGTGGGCTGTTTGGTTGCACACATACACTGTTAGGCCTGCATAGCACGGTTCTTAAACCACCTCTGGGTCTGGCTCACTGGGAACGGCCGAATCGGCAGTTTCTTGCGAGCCAGGCCCGAGCGATGCTCTCGAGCGCGCGTGGTGGCTTGGCTCGTACGTGTTTACAGATAATCACCTCCCTAACCTTCTCCAATCCCTATCCTCTCTGAGCACCTCATCTCTGAGCACACCCTCGCCTACTTCGCTCGCCGCCCCCGCCACAGGGGCGGACGTCCCATCGCCGGACCTCCGCCAACTCGCCCTCGCCGGATCCGTCCGTCGGGCCCGCCTCGCCGCGACGGCCGCAACGCTCAAGCAGGCCGGCCTGTCGGAGCTCCAGCAAGCGGCCCGGACGGGAGTCCCGGGCAAAGCAGCGGACAGCGCGGTCGGAGATGGTGCGCACGCACCTCTTGCTGACGCTGAAGCTGAAGCCGGACCGGCGCGTGCACTCGTGGACGAGCACCGCGACCTGGAGCGGCTGGAGCAGGACCAGGTCGGCGGGAAGAAGGGGCGCCGGGCAAGCACAAAATCCAGGGGCGAGAAGGGCTTCATCGAGGAATGGTACGTACGCTCGGCTCCAGCACTAACTAGTTGCTCCATCGATCGACACCATCTCCTTTCTACTCCTTCCGTTATAAATTACTTGTCGCAGGTATGGATGTATCTAGATGTATTTTAGTTCTAGGTACATCCATTTCTGCGACGAGTAATTTGGAACAAAGGGAGTAACTTGCTTGACTGTCGTTTGTGATTTTCGGCCTGATATACAGTGTCTGAATTTGGTTTGTTTCTTTCAGCCTGGCGGCGCTGTGCTGCTGCTGGATCAGCGAGATGTGCTGCGACTAACCGGCCGACCGGCGAGGTAGCTGCTGGCACAAGACCTCAGTGCTATAGTACCCACGAGGAGGAGGAGCGTATGCGTATACAGAGAGAGAACGTTTCTCCACCGGGCTTCATGCTGCTGCAGAACAACAACATCACGGGGCAGCTGCCGCCGGAGCTAGGCGCGTCCACGGCCGCGAGCTGGGCGCAGCCACGGTGCCGTGCGTGGACGAGTCCAGGTGCCGAGCGTGCCCATGGTCACCGGGAGCTCGGTGGACATGATGGGCAGAGAAACCTCCGGCGCGCTCAACGTGTTTGACGAAATGAGATGCCAAACCTGGTGGGTGTTAAGCTTTGTTGTTAACTCCGAATCATATGCATGTATGCAACCAAACGCCGGGTGAAAATTGCATCTCGGTGACAAGACCCCTAATGTAGGCAACCAATCAACTGGTCATCTATGTTCTTACCCAGGCCCTGCTCAGTCTGGCTCGTTTTTGCCAGGCCCGGTAGAGAAACTAAACAAACACGCCCTTGTTGTCTGTGTGTGTATAGGCCAAGCCCAAAAACAATGCACGAAACATATACAAATGAAATATAATTTTCCAAAAATGTTCATCACCAAAAAATTGAATCAAATTTAGAAAATGTTATGAAAAAATGCAAAAAAAAAACACTTTTCAAAAACAAAATCATGTTTTACTAAACAAGAAAAATAAAATCGATTGAAAGACTATTCCACGCAGAACTACTCTTTCATGAAAGTGTGAAGCTGGTCCAAAATGCTATGCTTGTAAACTTATTTCTGGCGTTAGCCAACACTCCATATAAGAAGTGTTGCGTAGTGCCACACGGAGGGTGTTTAAATTTTTCTAGTACATCATCAAATTGTCTTTTTGTTATCAATTTACACTGCAAGTTAAGTGGATTTCAAATATTACTCGATTGTGTCCGTGCTATCTATTCTCTACATGGGAAATTTAACATGCATTATCTATATATAACTTCAGCAACATATTTCAAAAGCCTGTGACAACACATGGACATTCTACTGATATATTATTAATCTTATCAATTGATATGGCAATCTCGAAAAATGTGTTAGACCCTATATATATATATATATATATATATATATATATATATATATATATATATATATATATATATATATATATATATATATATATATATATATATATATAAAAAAGAGTGCGTTGCTGTAACGGAGAATGCAAGGCCTGAGAATCAAGCTTGAAGGCATAGATATTCTAATTGTGCAATATTATCAAACATGTCAAATATGTACCTTTAGCATCCTCGTACACGTCAGATAGCATTGCCGATTTTTGTTAACGTGTAACTCACTTTTCTTCTTCTTATTCCATGCATTATCTCTGTCCCCCAATTCAAGATTGTCGCTATAAGCAATGGCACATCCGACATGCAATACCGACGGGTATTGAGGAGGAAATATAGAAAATATAAAAAAGAGCATTCTAAGGGCGATTGGAGTCGAGAAAGTCGATAAAATCCTGGAGATAGAATGTTACTTATGGTATAAAAAGAGTCATTCTGCTTCCGTTCGTTTGATTTTCAAAGACGGGTCGCCGTTCATCATCATGGTGGTGACATAACTCGACTCTGGTGCTTTTGGACCAGAAGAACAACCTGTTGGTCACCGAGGGTTGCGGATGAGTATGGTGTCCTGTGTCCGGGAGTGGCGAGATAATAAATCTCACACTTGTGTATGATGAAGCTGGTGCCCGACCCGTCTTTGTCGAGAACTCGAGATAGAAGGTGAGGTTGTGTAGCTTTGTACCTAATATAATGTACACTTTACCGTCGCCGTCATCAGGGCCTAGATGCCGCCCCCATAGGCCTTGCCTCTACAAGGTACCGCCTCTAACATTGCAATTTGTCGACGCTATTTTCAAGTCCGTTCTCTATTGCAGACTCTCATCACCATCGCTCGCTCGCAGAGGTCAGCGAGATGTCCCTGACATGGAAAAGCATTACTACTTTATAAATAGGTAGTTCTGAGTCAATGGAAGAAAAACATATGATATATGCATCCAATAAGCTATTACTTTGAGAAGAGGGAGGCTGCAACGTAGAGTGTAGAATAGCGCTGCACCTCTGCAACGTAGAGTGTAGAATAGCGCTGCACCTTCTTGTTGGGCCAGCGCACGAATCTCTTAGTCGGTTCATCTGCAAAGCACCAGCCCGCCATGGATCCAGCATGTCAGCTTCCAACAGTCCGCCGTCATCCTGTTTGTCTTTCTTGCTGTTGGCTTGCCTCGTACAGTTTTCCTTTTCTAGATAAATCACACCTAAATCCGTCAAAGCTAACTTCTTTCAGAAGACAAATAAGTCCCAAAAAATACAGAGCGTCAGGTCATGTGGTAGAGATGAATTGGTCTGGTGCCACCAACGAAACACAGAAGCAACACATCGCTAGAGAAACTGAGAGAGAAGCACGCATGGAAGTACGACAAAATTTAATCTCCCGGTTTCACCTAAATTACCTCGAAAGTATGAATCAGTACAGTCCGAGCGGAACTGGTGCATGTATCCAGACCAAAAAAACACATCTATATTGAGCAGCTTCATGGATAATCAAAGACGCAGATGGCTACGCCTCAGGTATATCAATCTCACAAAATCCACAACCAATTTCCCAACTCTGTACTCGATCCAAAGAACCCGCACACTATCTGTAGGAGTTGGCGCGCGTGAACCCTTTTTTGTTGCCGGAGGAGGAAATCCGGCGCCAGTGGTCACGGCGACCGTGACGGCCACCATGGTCTCCGTGCTCTGCTCTGCCCTGCAGGAACTCCATTGGTGCATGTTGCTCCTCGACATGGATTCTCCCATTGGCCACAAGAAAGAGGGATCCAGGCTGCCTTGGCGTGCCGCTTGCTCCAGGCGTGGCCTGGTGAAGCGAGATGGGCATATGTTCAGGAGGAGGCGACCGATGATGCAGAGGACCACGCCGTCGGAATTATGGGAATTGCTGGAGTGTAGCAGACTGCAACCACCCGTACGCCATGTATTCAGGGGGCGGCAGTGGCGGCGAGAAGCCCTGAGCCTCGTAACCAAGCCGTCCGGCTCGTGTCCTTTAGATCCGGACTGCGTCATGCCGCCGCCGCTTCCTTTTTTTTATTCGTTCACGCCACCGCTGCTTCCGTCCAATGGTTCGTGTGAAACCCAGGAGCGACGCGTGCGTGTCTGGCCGTATATTTATATATGAGCATAGAAAATTTATGGAATCCTGAGTCGTAACCTTTTCAGCCACGATGTAGTCAATCGCTGGTTTTCGCAACTTCCGGTTTTACACGACGGACCAGCGAGAAACGACATACAACAACGGACGGGTAGACGGACGAAAAACTATAGGTACATGATCACATGAATAGTACCACATCGGATGTAGAAAATAATATAGGTAAAAAAACCCGAAAGCGTAAACTCACGGGAAGAAAGCGTATTGTGACGGTGAACCCGGAGACCCAATCCGTGCTTTATTATTGGACGTGTCTAGGGAGCAACCGTGTGCTCCCTAGCATCCCGTGGCATACACCTGTTTTAGGAAAGTTTTTGTCCCCCTTTCATAAAAAAGGTGAGCGTACATGTCTGGTCCCCCAAGGTGCCCAACAACACTGATCCCACAAAAACAAAAGCCAAACATACCCCACACTGCCTACCAGTGCCTATCTTGCTCCTGGTAGCCTTCTTCCTCCCAGATATAATTCCATAGCTTCAACGCCATTAGCACACAAAGAGCTCCCTAGCCGCGTCCTGAAACGTTCTTGGTTTTCTTCCTCCAGATCTAATTCCATAGCTCCAATGCCATTAGCACACAAAGAGCTGTAGAAAAAAACAAAGAGAACTCTCATCAAACTCTGACTTACATGTACCCTGCGCACTATGGCTAATCTCCTCGCCCCTCCTTCAGAACTACCCCACCCCTGGTTTAGGAGTTTAATTAGATGAAAAGTCAAAAAACTGTTCCTGCCATAGAGGAAGAAAACACGATCTAGCAAGAAAAATTGTGGGGCATCTCTTTTGCTCAGAGGTTTGTGCAACCTCCATATCATTCCTAGGATTAGGCAAAAATATGCTCTGATCAAAGCAAATTGTGTAGTATATCCAGTCAAATTGTGTACTAAATCGCACTGGTCTTGTAGGGAATTTCCACAAATTCTGCAGCAAACTCATTAGCTTGCTTGCCCGGAAAAAAAAGATAAAAGAAAGTGGAAGTAAGGAGCAACTACTAGTAAATAGAAGGCAATTGCCTACAAATTCCAGGGAAAAATGTGGCTCTATATTATGTGGAACATCAAGTTGGTGTCCCCCTAGGCAAATGTATTTACGGTTGCAGGCAAGTTTTGATATGATCTAAGCAATATGCATAGTATATCTACGCAAACTCTAGGTTTTTCTTTTTAAAATACGAGATTGAAAAAGGTAGCAACTCGTACTGGGTTTGTAGGCAATTTTCATAGATTCTACAGCCAACTCATCGGCTTGCTTGCCAAAGGAATGAAAAAAGTAGAAGTTAGGAGCAACTGCTACCTGGTTTCTAGGCAATTTGCGTATAGGTTTCAGGCAAAAAAAGTGAAGCTATATTGTGTCAGTTAACTGGCTGAAGAAATGGCCAGCATGATTTGTGAGTTTATATAACGCCCTAACCCTGTGGGGGGTCAGTTAACTGGCTTGTAACCTAATGAAAGCAGATTGAGAAGGGAGGCAGGGGCATATGCAAATCCCATCTAAATCCATGCAAAAAACGAAGAGGCAGAAAAATATAATGCTCTCAGGGGCTATGTGAAGTTTACCTTGTGGTGGATGTTGAAGCTTTTCTTGCTTGAGATCGTATACGTAGATTCTAAAACCATAAAGTCCTCCCAAGAAATGTTGAAAAAAATGCATATAAGTTTCAGCCTAAAACTCCATTTTTTGGCTGGAAAAACAAATTAGTTGGGAGGCTCTTTGGGGCCTGGGATAAGTTTACCTAAGAAAAATGTCTGTATGAAAGTTTAGTTGCTTGAGAATAGGAGACTGCCTTCCCATAAAACCTGTTGGGATTCGAAGATCAAAAAACAAGAACTAGGGTTATGAGGGGTGGTGCAGACAAAACACAAAAAAGTTGCTTAACTCTTTATGGCTATGTGATATTCTTACCTGGAAAAAAGGTCTAATGGATCTTCTTGCTTGGGTATGGCATCCTCTGTAAAAATTAATGGACCCCCTGCAAAAAAGCATACTAAAAAAACAATTCCTGCCCACAGACCACCAAAATTCTTCTTTTTTCCTGTAATTTTTTTGGCAAGTTGTGTTGAGATGTAGGCAAGTATAGAATGATTTGCATGCAATTGATGGTTTTGTGGTAAAATCAAAACCTAAAAACTAAAAATAATAGAAGTCCTTGGAGATAAGCTTTTTGTATGTTAACCTTTGGGGTTTGGGGCTATGTTATGCGTGTTTTGGAGGTTGCATGAACTACAAGAAAAATGTCAAGCAACCACTAATATTATTTTAGGCAGCTTTCAGTGCAGTCAACAACAAAAAAATCTACTACTATGGATTTTTTGGGTGTAAAATCAGTGCAACCAGTGGTAAAAAAATCATAACTATGTTGCATCCATCGCCGTGTATAGACAAAGAAGTAGGTAATAGGGTAAAAAAAGTCAAAAAGCAAGCCGTGTTCATGGAATGTAAGCAAGATACGTAGTAGATTGAGGCAAGTTTGTAGTTTACCTAGAAGTATATGCTGAAAAAGTTGAGTTCATATAGTTTTAGAATTTTTTCCGTGGGCCTGCATAAACAATAAAATCTCCAACACACCGCAACCTAAAGGCTAGTAAACTTGGCCACCAGTAGTAAGCAACTTTTTGAAGGTCACATACTAAAGATAGTAGTGTTGGGTGCATCGTGAAAGATAAAAGGAGGTGTTGAACAAAACCCACACATGAACAAGAAAGTACTCCCTCTGATCTGTATTAGTTGACATAGCATCTATAGAATGTCTATTTTACATTGTATAGAGGTTGCATCAATTAATTTGGATCGGAGGGAGCACTATTTGTTTGATACTGCTAGTTGTAACACTAGTAAGAAAAAGCAACAAAGAGGCCATGCCCCCCTGATTGTGCATAGTACATTGGGGCAAAAACTCTGTGCTTATAGGCAGGATACATAATAGATTAAGGCAAAAGCGGTGTGATTGTAGGCAAACTGTGTGTTTGATAGCAGGCAAAAAATTGTGCCGTGATGGAACGCATGGCAAAGAAAAACTATGTCCTAAAATGGGTCATAAAATCAAGCAACTATGTATGTAGCTTGATCTGAGCGTCATAAAATTGGAACCATGTCAGGCAATGAATTAAACAAAAAAAACATTAGGCAAAATTTTAGGATTGCTCATTATCCATAGTATTTCACCCTAGACAAGCTCAATCTCCGCTCAGGGTCATCATGTGTTATCTGAGGCTCAATCTCCAAACATTGGGCAACTTCTGAGAAAACTAAAAAGAACACTAGGATCTGAGGCTCAATCTCCAAACACTAGTGCTGGTATGAAAGCTTCTGGGGCACTAATTGAAAACAACTAGCAAGGCCTGGAACCATATCAGGCATCCTAAGTTACAAAAATAACGCCCATTTGGGCAAATTCTGAAGCATATCAGGCAACTAAGTAACAACCAGTAGGCAAGTTTCGTTACTTAGGATCAACGGCTATCAAAGAAAAAACTCAAAATCCTCCACTCGGGATCAACAACTAAGCGACTATTGGGCCAATAAAATACCCTGAAATGGTAAGTTAATCTTCATCAGCGCATTAGTGTGTGCGAGAAAACTCTAAAGTAAACAAACGTTGAACACCTTGACTTGTAGCTCCACAAACTAGCAGGAGGATCCTATAAGATCTCATAGCAAGACTCTGAACTCCACCACTCCCCCCCTAAAAAAGCCCCACAACTCCGTCGTAAAGGGGATCTGGGAACGCAATTCCAACAACTCATGACGGAAATTCAGGCAACTCGTACTCATGTCTCTGACAAAAATCAGAACAATGAGTGGGGGAGAACTATGGTCAGATATTGCACCGCGTGCGCCTGGTCGTCATCCACATACCCATGACCACATGCACACATGAAAACTTGCCCCCCTACCCATCCCACCCCCCTGAAATCAACATGCCCCCACATCCATTGTGAGGCCAATCTGACCTCGGTTTGAATGGAATAAAGCACATGTGTGCGGGAATTGACGATTCTTACCGGAGATTTGAGGCCCAATTCCTTGACTGCTGATGATGATTAAGGCAACTTACCACTTGTCCCGGGCAACTAGTGGTTATCATTTAGCCAGTTCATCGATATCCCTTAGACAACAAAATGGTGTGAAGTTTACCCAGAACAACTTATTTCTTCATCCCCCAGACAACTAGTGGTTTGCAGTTTAGGCAACATGGATTTTGTACCAGCCAAACTAGTGGTTGTTATTTATGCACCTTCACCCTTTGACCACGATGGCGGACCAGCGCGACAAGGTGTAATGTAAAGGGGCAATATTGTAAAAAAACAGATTAGTTGGTCGCAAAAGAGAAATCCAAAAAATGCCTTAAATAATATAAGGAAAGTGAAGAGTAAAAAGTGTGTACAGTAAGCAAACACCAACCATCTATGTACAAAAATATGCAGGATAATCCATAGGAATTAGCATATGTTGCTTATTACAAGAAAATTAACCATGATTTTAAGTTCATATGTGGTTGTAAGCGACTAGAATTAAACATTGAATTAGCGAAGCACTAATGAATAGACAAAAAAATAGGCTCTATGGGCCAACTTGCCCCACAATGAAGATATGCCCGTTGTACTGTTTTGTACAGCCACCTTAAACCTGTAGGCATGATTCATGCCAAAAGCAAGAACTAGGGATAACCGTGAGCAGATTTTGCAGAAAAAATTGGTAGGTTCAGTAATCAATCAGAGCGCATTGTACAACACCCAATTCAACCCCTCACCAAATCCAAACGAGCGTAAGGAAAAGTCATCGCTGAAATTACTGAACTTTGCAACTAACCTACTCCTGAATCCCTTGTATCGATTTTGTAGGCACACACAGTACGCCAGGATCATTGTTTTGTCTATGGTCAATAACCAAATGTGTGATGATGATGCGAGAAGCACGTATTGGGGGGAGTCTTACCTCTGTTCCGTTCGTACACGAGTACTGGAGGCGTTGCCGGCAAATGTCAGCAGTTCATCCCCAATCCCTAGTTCGCTCGTTCGTCCCCGTCCTACCTTCCGTCCACCCTGACCCAAGCTCGGCGACGAACGACATGGGACCGGAGTGAAGGGTCCCGCGGCTACTTCCGTTGGTCTGAGCAATTGGGATCACGCGGCGGCGTTGGCCCGGATCTGGGAGTTCCTCACTCCTGCACACGAGGTGGTCATGTTGCACGGACGCGCGGATCCCTTCTCGAGTCCTCGCTCCTGCAAGAACGCGGCGCACGGAGGAGGGCGCCGCCCAGATCCCCCTCTCTCCTACCTCCGCTTGGTGGTCACCGCGCGCGGATGGCGCTCTGGCCCCTCTTTCTCTCTCCACAAAGAGGTGCTTCTCCTCCCTCTTCTCCCCACGCCTCCCAAAAACTACTAGTAATCTCTGGAAGCTTCGCCACGGAATCGACGAACGCGGTGGTGTATTTGGGAGAAGAAGTTGCAGACGAGATGGGTGTGCTTGGAGCGGCGCGCGGCGTTGGGAGTTGGCTGGAGGAGCGAGGTAGCGGAGCGTGCAGCCGGGAGGATCAGCGCGGCGGACGGGCGCGTGGCCGGGAGGAGGAGAGGTGCGGCGGCCGCGTATGGAGAAGGCGCGGGGCTTGAGTAGAGTGGATAAGGTGCAGCTGTGCGGGGCAGCGCGTCCGTGTAATCCTCTGGAGTGTGCACGTTTCGCCCCACAATCCCGACAGTGTGGCACCTGGTGATCGGGATCCAGATCCGACGGCCCGGAAGGGTGTGTGCTCCGTAAGACAAACGAGCCCGCGAGCACTTTTTAGGTTTTAGGTTTATTATTAGGGAGAGATTTGTCTCCATGACTGAGCCACTCCAGACATGCTCGTTGACGCCACAATATCTCTTCCCGGTGAAATAGTCCGACAAGACGGCCCTGGACCTTCCTCGCGCGTCGAACCCGTTCGACCTAGGGTTTCCTCCCATCCCTCCCACCAACTGATGCGCCGCCTCCCGTCCTTGTTCTTGTTCTTGCTTCAAGCCCCCACCCGTCCCCAACCCTTGACCTGAGAGAGAGAGAGAGAGAGAGAGAGAGAGAGAGAGAGAGAGAGAGAGAGAGAGAGAGAGAGAGAGAAGAGAAATCCAAAGTGAAATTGCCATCCATGGCGTCCGGCTGCTGCGTCCTCGTCGATTCCGGGGCGTACATCGACGACACCAACGACAGCACCAACGACAGCACGGCCCAAGAGTATACTAACACAGGCAGTCAGATCGTGGTTTCCTTATGGCCCGCTCACCCGCCGATCCCCTCCCGTCTCTCCGTGCACTGCAAGTGGATGCGTCCCGGCCATGTCTTCTTCCAGGAACCCAAGATCCTTTGCGCGGCGGACTGCTTCTTTGTCCTCCGCATCGCCATCGGCCGCAGCCCCCCACCCATGAACATCACACAGAAGGTGAGCGACTACTTCATCTACCAGTCAGCTAGCTCCACAGGTCCGTCGCTCAAGCTCCTCCCGCACCCTCACCCTCACTTGTTCACCGACAACGAGGTTGGCCTCCTCCCCCGCGGCAGCGAGTTTACCATCGCCGTGCTCTCTCAAACCTCATACTACAATTTCCTGCTCTACCTCTTCAAATCCGAGGACTGGTATTGGACCTCCAAGAAGGTGCTGGTGGACTCGCCGCAGCCACCCTTCCCCATGCCGCTCCCCCCTGACGATGTCCATGGCCACTTTCAGCATCATACCAACTCGGTCATCACCATCGGGAGCAGGGGACTCGTTGGCTGGGTTGATCTCTGGCACGGAATACTGCTCTACGACGTGCTCCGTGACGACAACGACAAAGTACGCCTCGTGCCGCTGCCCGTAAGGCTGGGAAGCCATGGCGGCAATGCGCTTGGTTGCTGTCCAAAGCCTTACCGAAGCGTCGCTGTCCTGGGGGATTGCCTCAAGTTTGTCGAGTTGGAAGCCTCTGGTGATCGTCTTCCTGGTAAAGACCCTGAAACCAGGGGCCCCAATATCAAAATTGATGACTGGGCACTCACCACATATACCAACTGCAACATCGCCGGCGATCCCGACGATTGGATAATTGACTTCACTGTCAAAGCATCTGCCATCCGAATTGACACAGCAATGCGGTCTGGATTGGTTCACTGCGGAATGCTGCGTAAGACTGAGGCTGCAGAGAGAAACTTGCAAAATCTCTGGACATGTCAGCCTGTTCTCAGCCTCAATGATCAAGGCACTGTTGTTTACCTCATCACCAGGGTCAAATTCCGGCACCCTAAGGCATGGCTTCTTGCTGTTGACATGGCCAACAAGCAAGTACGAGCAATGGCTAAGATTGAAGCTGAAAGGAGCACCGCCTTGGCGCTCAACTATTTTCCTTGTAGGATCTCATCTCCAGCTACCTGCCTGAATGGGACAACTATGCCAGGTAATTACAATATAGCGTCAAATGCCATGTCCTGTGATTACTTGTATAAGCTGCAACCGCTGAGATTTTTTTTTTTTTGCCAAATCTGCAAGACTTGCAATTGCTAACTACTGAGCCCAATGTGACAATGAATTTCCTTAGAATGCTAACCGAGGAGAATTAACATTGTAGTGATATACGGATGTGAAATCAACTCTGTAGTGTTTTTGTCGGTCATGTCCTAAGTTCTGCCTCGCTTGAAGATTGTTGTAGTGCCTCAAGTGTATCATTATTCCAAGAAACCAATCAAACACTTGAGTTTATTTACCTACTGAACTTCACTCTCAATTACAAGTGGGGTACATGTCAATTGTCCAGTGTCATGTCAGAACTGGTCAGAAGCGATACTGCAGTAGAGAACATATGGTTGGGGTCCACCCGAGAACAAACCATTGGAATGAGATGCCACAAGAAGGTCATTCCCATGAAATTTCTGGCTTTGCGTTGCCATAATTTAGGGAATATTGGATCTCTTGATTTAACAGGGACGTGAATGGAGTGGTGGTTAATTCTTTTTGCAGCGAGTCTAGTGAAATTTACTTTTTTTTACTTGCAGTGGAATGAGTAAACGTTAAATATTTAACAGTGAATAAAATGAAACTTAACTTGTGCTGATTCCTCCCCTAATTTGTATCTTGTTTTATTCTAGCATCATATCTTAGCGTGTGATAATTGACATGAAGATTTTTCCCTGTTGCTGTTTGAATTGGTAGAAGATGCAACTACATTCTGTAGCATTTATAATTTGATCTATTTACTATTTGTCTTATCAAAGAGCTGATTTGTTTACTCTCTGTTTCCATGAATGAAGTTACTCGTGGCACACTGATGCTTGGGGAACAAACTGCGGAACAAACTGCGGGTGATGGCGGGAAATGAACTGCGTCTACCGAAACCTGGTGAAGGTTAAGGTTTATAATAGTTAATCTGAGTGTTTTACCGGGACACTTTGTATGCTCGCTCGTATGGGGTTGCAATAATGTTGAGGACATTCTTCTTTGCATGTGGTTATATCTTATTTTCCCTGTACTCCTAATTTGAATTTGGCAGTATTGCATTACCAGTGTTATTTACATTATTGCATCATAAAATGTGCGTATACTTCATATAATATTTGATGAATACATTGCATTGCATTGCCAGTAGTTGTTACTAGGAAGGATCGCGTGGTTGCCGCTTGCGGGCCTGGGCGATGTTGCCCAACATAAGCAAACCACATGAAAACTGGTGCCCCTACCTTATCCCCTAATATTTCTCTACTTTCCCAGGCCACAGTCTTCATCATAGCGAGATCGGCCTGCAGAAGAAGCTTTCCCCTCTCCCGTCTCGTTCTGTGGACTTGGTTGTATTTCCGTTATGTCGCAGTAATGGAAAGGGGTTATGCCCGGTTCAAAAAAAAAAGAAGAAGCTTTCCCACTCTACATGTCTTTTTAGTCCTACTAGTTTTTACTAGTCTTTTTTGTTAAAATTATACCTTCCGTTTGCTCGTTGTTCTAAACTGATGTCGTCAACACAGGCAGTGTGTAAAGCGTATCCAGTCGTGCCGTCAACACAGGCAGTGTGTAAAGCGTATCCAGTCGTGCGTATCCATGCGGAAGGTAGCCAGAGGGAATGGGGGCCTCGGTAGTGAGGAGGGGAGGGGAGAGAGCAGATTGAGAAGATGTGGCTCTGTGTGTTTTGCTGATGCGGCTGATTACTAAGCTACACCTACACGCGTGTTTTTTTTTTTTTTTGCTGCTGATTGCACGTGCGCTTTTTTTGCCCTGCTGCTGCTGAAATTGCTATAGCCGCAGCTTGCTAGCAGGTAGAAGTATAACATTGTTTTTTTGAGTTGTTGATTGTTTTTTTTTTTTGGAAAAATTTCCGATCTATTAATCTTCAATCATGGCAGTACAACGAATACCGAAATAATAGAAATTACATCCAGATCCGTAGACCACCTAGCGACAACTACCAAAGACTGAAGCGAGCGAAGCGCGCGCCGTCATCGCCCTCCATCGCCGAGTCGGGCACAACTTGCTGTAGTAGACAGTCGGAAGTCGTCGTGCTAAGGCCCGTGGGACCAGCGCATCGTAACAGCAACCGCCGCAGATGAAGAATAACGTAGATCGAAAAATCCAATCCGAGACACACGAACGTGAGCGAACAACGGCGAGATCCGAGCAAATCCACCAAAGATAGATCCGCCGAGACACACCTCCACACGCCCACCAACGATGCTAGACGACGCGGAAACGGGCTAGGCGGGAGATCTTTATTCCATCTTCGGGAGCCGCCGCCGTCTCGTCTTCCTGAGCAGGACACAAACCCTAGCAAAACTGAAAGAAACGATTAAAAACGGAGCCCTCCCGCCGACCCTTGCCGAGATCCACTGCGCCTCCATAGCCCTAAGGCCATCGGAGAGTAGGCGGACCTGCGGCGACGGCGGCGGGAGGCAAAAACCCTAGCTTTTTGTGGAGGAGAAGGAGGAGGCGGCGGCTACCCGTATCAAGTCGGCCGGCCCCCCAGATAGTATAGAATTCAACTCATAAACATCTATATATATATGTGTTTACCTAATAATAAAGGGGCTATTGCTTCTGCCCGTTTGTCGTTATCAATAATTACTCCCTATGCCACCGGTAACTGAAAAAAATGATTCATTTTTTCTTCTAAGTCGTCGTCGACTTTATTATTTATTTGCAGCGAGGCCCCAAATGTTTCACATGCGTCGAAGTAGTGTGGTGGATTGAGTGCAATTGCTCGAGACAGGAGACCCGAGTTTGAATCCCGTTTCTTTCTTTTTTGTGCATTTTCTCTCCAACTTCCGTTGGCGTAGGATAAAAAATTGCTTCGCCCAAGCCAATCTGTGCACAATGTTGCAGTTACGGTCCAGCTACTCTATTTGAAAAAAAAAAAATCTTTTTTGACAGTTTCAAATGCTTTAAAAAAATTCATATATGTGAAATCCTAAATCCAAATTAAACATGTTATATATGGAAATCGTTCAGAAAAATGTATAGATTCCAAATATGCTATTATCCTGCATGTTATTTTTCCCTAAAATTATGTTCAAGAAGCACCCTTAATTAATAAATAGGGCACCGTCTAAATCCGTTGAGACGACACCGTATGAATTATGGTTTGGGAAGAAACCTAAGCTGTCGTTTCTAAAAGTTTGGGGATGCGATGCTTATGTCAAGAAACTTCAACCTGAAAAGCTCGAACCCAAGTCGGAAAAATGTGTATTCATAGGATACCCTAAGGAAACTGTCGGGTATACCTTCTACTTAAGATCCGAAGGCAAGATCTTTGTTGCCAAGAACGGATGCTTTCTGGAAAAAGAGTTTCTCTCGAAAGAAGTAAGTGGGAGGAAAGTAGAACTCGATGAAGTACTACCTCTCGAACGGGAAAGTGGTGCAGCTCAGGAAAATGTTCCTGTGATGCCCACACCAACTGAAGAGGAAACCAATGATGATGATCAAGGTACTTCGGATCAAGTTGCTACTGAACTTCGTAGGTCCACAAGGACACGTTCCGCACCAGAGTGGTACGGCAACCCTGTCCTGGAAATCATGTTGTTAGACAATGGTGAACCTTCGAACTATGAAGAAGCGATGGCGGGCCCAGATTCCAACAAATGGCTTGAAGCCATGAAATCCGAGATAGAATCCATGTATGAAAACAAAGTATGGACTTTGACAGACTTGCCCGATGATCGGCGAGCGATAGAAAACAAATGGATTTTTAAGAAGAAGACGGACGCGGATGGTAATGTTACCATTTATAAGGCTCGACTTGTCGCTAAGGGTTATCGACAAGTTCAAGGGATTGACTACGACGAGACATTCTCTCCCGTAGCGAAGCTGAAGTCCGTCCGAATCATGTTAGCAATTGCCGCATATTATGACTATGAGATATGGCAGATGGACGTCAAAACGGCATTCCTTAACGGACATCTTAAGGAAGAGCTGTATATGATGCAGCCGGAAGGTTTTGTCGATCCTAAGAACACTAACAAAGTATGCAAGCTCCAGCGATCCATTTATGGACTGGTGCAAGCGTCTCAGAGTTGGAACATTCGCTTTGATGAGATGATCAAAGCGTTTGGGTTTATGCAGACTTATGGAGAAGCCTGCGTTTACAAGAAAGTGAGTGGGAGCTCTGTAGCATTTCTCCTATTATATGTAGATGACATACTCTTTATGGGAAATGATACAAAACTTCTGGACAGCATTAAGGCCTACTTGAATAAGTGTTTTTCAATGAAGGACCTTGGAGAAGCTGCTTATATATTAGGCATCAAGATCTATAGAGATAGATCAAGATGCCTCATAGGTCTTTCACAAAGCACATACCTTGATAAGATTTTGAAGAGGTTCAAAATGGATCAGTCCAAGAAAGGGTTCTTGCCTATGTTACAAGGTGTGAGATTGAGCTCAGCTCAGTCACCGACCACGGCAAAAGATAAAGAAGAGATGAGTGTCATCCCCTATGCTTCAGCCATAGGATCTATTATGTATGCCATGCTGTGTACTGACCGATGTAAACCTTGCCGTAAGTTTGGTAGCAAGATACCAAAGTAATCCCGCAAGGAACACCGGACAGCGGTCAAGAATATCCTGAAGTACCTGAAAAGGACAAAGTACATGTTTCTCGTTTATGGAGGAGACGAAGAGCTCGTCGTAAAGGGTTACGTCGACGCTAGCTTCGTCTCAGATCTGGATGACTCTAAGTCACAAATCGGATACGTGTATATGTTGAATGGTGGAGCAAGAGGCTGGTGCAGCTGCAAGCGAAGCGTCGTGGCGGGATCTACGTGTGAAGCGGAGTACATGGCAGCCTCGGAGGCAGCGCATGAAGCGATTTGGGTGAAGGAGTTCATCACCGACCTAGGAGTCATACCCAATGCGTCGGGCCGATCAAACTCTTCGTGACAACACCGGAGCTATTGCCCTTGCCAAGGAGCCCAGGTTTCACAAGAAGACCAGGCACATCAAGCGTCGTTTCAACTCCATCCGTGAAAATGTTCAAGATGGAGACATAGAGATTTGCAAAGTGCACACGGATCTAAATGTCGCAGATCCGCTGACTAAACCTCTCTCATGAAAGCAAAACATGATCAACACCAGAACTCTATGGGTGTTCGATTCATCACAATGTAACTAGATTGGTGACTCTAGTGCAAGTGGGAGACTGTTGGAAATATGCCCTAGAGGAAATAATAAAAGTACTATTATATTTCATTGTTCATGATAATTGTCTTTTATTCATGCTATAACTGTATTATCCGGAAATCGTAATACACGTGTGAATACATAGACCACAATATGTCCCTAGTGAGCCTCTAGTTGACTAGCCCGTTGTGATCAACAGATAGTCATGGTTTCCTAGCTATGGACATTGGATGTCATTGATAACAGGATCACATCATTAGGAGAATGATGTGATGGACAAGACCCAATCCTAAGCATAGCACAAAGATCGTGTAGTTCGTCTGCTAGAGCTTTGCCAATGTCAAGTATCTCTTCCTTCGACCATGAGATCGTGTAACTCCCGGATACCGTAGGAGTGCCTTGGGTGTATCAAACGTCACAACGTAACTGGGTGACTATAAAGGTGCATTACAGGTATCTCCGAAAGTATTTGTTGGGTTGACACGGATCGAGACTGGGATTTGTCACTCCGTATGACGGAGAGGTATCTCTGGGCCCACTCGGTAATGCATCATCATAATGAGCTCAAGGTGACCAAGGTGTTGGCCACAGGATCATGCATTACGGTACGAGTAAAGTGACTTGCCGATAACGAGACTGAACAAGGTATTGGGATACCGACGATCGAGTCTCGGGCAAGTAACGTACCGATTGACAAAGGGAATTGTATACATGGTTTTGATCGAATCCTCGACATCGTGGTTCAACCGATGAAATCATCGAGGAGCATGTGGGAGCCAACATGGGTATCCAGATCCCGCTGTTGGTTATTGCCCTAGAGTCGTCTCGGTCATGTCTGCGTGTCTCCCGAACCCGTAGGGTCTACACACTTAAGGTTCGGTGACGCTAGGGTTATTAGGAAGACTAGTATGTGACTACCGAATGTTGTTGAGTCCGGATGAGATCCCGGACGTCACGAGGAGTTCCGGAATGGTCCGGAGGTGAAGTTTATATATGGGAAGTTGTCATACGGACACCGGAAAGTTTCCGGGGTTATCGGTATTATACGGGGCCACCGGAGGGGTTCCGGGTCCACCGGAGGCCACCCCTCCCGAAGGGCCACATGGGCCGCAAGGGAGGAGCCAGCCTGGAGGGCTGGGCGTGCCCCACCTTGGGCCCATGCGCCTAGGGTTGGGGAACCCCGAGGCGCCCCTGCTTGAGGGGCAAGCCTCCCTCCTGGCCGCCGCCCTCTAGATCCCATCTAGAGGGGCCGCCCCTGCCCCTTCCCCTATAAATAGAGGGGTGGGGGGAGGGCTGCTGTACCCATCTCCAAGGCGCAGCCCCTTCCCTCCCCAACACCTCTCCTCCTCCGTAAGCGCTTGGCGAAGCCCTGTCGGAGTACTGCTGCACCAACACCACCACGCCGTCGTGCTGCCGTTGGAGCAAGCTTCCTCAACCACTCCTTCCCCCTTGCTGGATCAAGAAGGAGGAGACGTCTCCCGTCCCATACGTGTGTTGAACGCGGAGGTGCTGTCCGTTCAACACTTGGACATCGGTGATCTGAATCACGTCGAGTACGACTCCATCATCACCTTGCAAGATTCCGCACGCGATCTACAAGTGGTATGTAGATGCAAACTCTCTCCCATGACTCGTTGCTTAGATGAACTCATAGATGGATCTTGGTGAAACCGTAGGAAAATTTTAATTTTCTGCAACGTTCCCCAACAAGGGCAGCCGCACACCCTTCCCTTGGCGCAGCCCTCTCCCTCCTCCAACACCTCCTCCTCCTCCGTAGTGCTTGGCGAAGCCCTGCTGGAGAACCACGAGCTCCACCACCACCACGCCGTCGTGCTGTCGGAGTTCTCCCTCAACTTCTCCTCTCCCCTTGCTGGATCAAGAAGGAGGAGACGTCCCCGGGCTGTACGTGTGTTGAACGCGGAGGCGCCGTCCGTTCGGCGCTAGATCGGATCTTCCGCGATTTGAATCGCCGCGAGTACGACTCCATCATCCGCGTTCTTGAAACGCTTCCGCTTAGCGATCTTCAAGGGTATGAAGATGCTCATCCTCTCCCTCTCTTGTTGCTAGAATCTCCATAGATTGATCTTGGTGTTGCGTAGAAAATTTTGAATTTCTGCTATGTTCCCCAACAGTGGCATCATGAGCTAGGTCTATGCGTAGTTACTATGCACGAGTAGAACACAAAGCAGTTGTGGGCGTAGATGTTGTTAATTTTCTTGCCACTAGTAGTCTTATCTTGCTTTGGCGGCATCGTGGGAGCATGTGAATATTTTACTATTTTTTGGATTTTATTATTCATCAGGGAGCATGTGAGCTCGGGATCAAAGAGCAGTTTTGGAGAAAATACAGTGAGAGATTTGCAAGCGACATGTGTTGGAGAATCATAAATGAACATAATAGATCCTTTGCAGGATTTAAAGCAGGACAAGATTTTGAATTTTGAAACACAAGAGGGTGGACATTAGTTAGGAGACTGCACAAGGTCATGCATTCACCACCAACTACCAACTTTATAAGTACGAAAGATTGTATAAAACAATAAAAAACAAACCAGTATAAAATAATAAATAGTGTGAATATACATATGCATTCATGTTAATACATGCGATGAGTGTTATTTACACTTAAGTCGACAAAACAACAAAGCTTGGTATTTCAAACATTCAGCTTATAGTCACACGGCCAGCCAATAAGTAGCCAACCAACAGTTTTATCCAGAGGACTTTTCTCATCACAACAATTTTGACAGTATAGCCGGTTCAAATAAATATGATGTTACAAAATGCTATTCCAAGTAGCAGACACGACATTTCAAGATACAAGATGGAATTCATATGATCCTTTATTTATGTTTCTGAAACATAAACGAAAATTTAAACGTAATGGTACCACCCGGAGGATGTAGCACGAACTGCAGTTTCGCTTGCTCCTCTCACCTTTTGTTAACACCTACAAGTTTATGAAGACAGCTAGCATGTGAAAAATATATAAATCTATTTTGCAACATGATAAATAATGTGCGGACGAAAAGAGAAGTCCAAACAAATAAGACAAGAATATTTTATGACAACGAAGACAATAATTAATAATTGTTTACAAGGAGAAAGAAGAAAATGGTACCTCAAGGTAGCCAAAAACCCCAGAGTTAATCCTCATACCAAACCAAGGTAGGACAGTTTGGATGTTCCTCCATTGCTTTCTCCATAGCAGCCCGTGACTCAGACACATCATCCTCATCCGCATCCACGTAGATGCGAAGATGGCGCAAGCTGGGCAAGCCTCTCAGTATCTCCATGTCTCTCTCATTGATCACTCGCACTGTGATGCATAGCTTCTCAAGGTTGGCGAGCGAGGCCACCCATGTCGGAACCTCCGAGAGGAAGTCCCCCACGATGATAAGCTCGCGAAGGCCACACTGTGGATCAGGAAACCATGAACGCTTGAAGTACGCATCTGCTGCCTCCCTTACAAATATGTGTAGAGACTCGAGGCCTGCTTTGCCGAGCTCACATATGGAAGAGAGAAACTCCTCCTCATCCTCCTCGATCTCCTCCTCCTCTTTGTCGTAATTAACATCACAATTACCCATATCATACATGTTCCATATTATGCCCAGCTTCCTCAGTTTTTTCAGTTGGCCAAGCCTCTTTAGAAATTCCGTTGACTGAGTATAAATATTGAGACCTTCCAACACTCGCAATCCTTGCATGGCCGCGATCTCATCCGGTACTGTTTCATAACCATAAACATGTAGAGTTACATAACAGACCAACCGTTCTTGGATGGTCATAGGGATTTCCATTAGTTTGTCGTATCCAATCACGTCAATCTCCAAATGATGCAGCATTGCCACCTGTTCTGGAATCTTCGTGACAGCTTTGGCATGTTTGAACCTCAGGTACTTCAGCTGCAACAAATTTCCAATACCCACAAGGTGGTCATCTTCTAACTGTGAACAATTCTCAAAGTCCAGAACACGCAAGAGTCGAAACTCCGACAAAGATGGGATCTTCACATTACGGCCAAACACATGGAGTGATCGGGCACTAGATACATCAAGACCCGGTGGAACCTCGCCATCATTCTGTAGAGACACTCGACGAATCTTGGCCTTGGGATCAGGATTTATAACACCAGGTACACCTACTATAGTAACAAAGTTCTCTTCAACAGCCTTAGATAAGATGAAATTATGAACGGTGTCATGAACACAACAATTCTTCACCTCGTCACCAAATGTCTCGTCCAACTTCGCAGCCTGAATCAAATTCCTGTTGATGAGGTCATTGAAACACATCTCTCCTGACTCATATACTGTATGGCCAGATTTTTTCTGAATGAATCCCTCGCCAATCCACCTCCTTATCAAATTCTCCTTCTCAATAATGTGCCCCTCTGGAAATATACTCAGGTATAGTAGACATGTTTTAAGATGAGGAGGAAGATCCAAGTAACTAAGGGATATTATGTTTACCATGTCTTCGACGCTAGAATTTCTTAGCGCACGACCAATTAAATCCTTCACTTGGTCCCATATTTCCTTTTCACTTGCCTTATCAGCCAACACACCAGATATAGCTATGATTGCCAAAGGTAAGCCAGCACATTTATCCAAGATCTGACCAGAAATTTCTTCGAGGTATGATGGACATTTTTCTTCAGAGTTGAATAGTCTTGTATGGAATAATTGCCTCGAATGCACCATACTAAGAGGCCTTATATTGTATACGTGTCCGCTGAAAGTTGAACAACATGATTGAGCGACGGCATGTATACGAGTAGTGATTATTATTTTACTACCAGAACTGGCTGTGGGAAATGCACACTCAATAACCTTCAATATTTCCACATCCCATATATCATCAAGTACAATAATACACCTGCAAAAATATATAAATAAAGGTTATGCTTATTGAGAAAAAAAGAAGCAATAAAGGAGTTTGAATATCCATAAGAGTATACTTGTTTGGTCACACGACCACGAGAAGTTAAGGCAGAATTTGCACTAGAATGGACAGTTCACTGACCATTAAATGTATTTTGCACTTGTACACTATATATGATGACCCGGTAAAAACTAAAATAGTTTGGAAGCTAGAATTGCCTCTAAGCGTCAAAATTTTCCCTTTGTTATCTATGGAAATTAAGAGGGGTGATGTTAACAAGGGACAACCTAGCTAAGCGTAAATGACACACAAGTAATATTGTTATGTTATGAGGACAAAACAACTAAATGTCTCTTTTTCAAATGTTTGCTCGCTCATAGCATATGGGTTGTCATTCAAGCTGCCTATAACTTGTATCCGCTCTCGAGTGTTTGTACACTAGTAGAAAAAGGCCCATTTGTCCCGGTTCTAGAGGGCCTTTAGTCCCGGTTTTGGAACCGGGACTAAAGGGTCGGCACTAAAGCCCCCCCCCCTTAGTCCCGGTTCTTATACGAACCGGGACTAAAGGCCCTCCACATGGCCGCTGTCTGGAGCTCCACCTTTAGTCCTTGTTGGTAACACCAACTGGGACTAAAGGTTTTTTTTTTTGATTTTTTTTTTGATTTTCAAATTTCTGAATTATTTTACAATTTAAGCTCTAATCACCACCACTCATCACAGCTCCTCTAATCTCTAATCACCCCTCATCATTCCAAATCATCTAACTTCCGGCCGTCACCCACCCTCTCACTACTCCAGCCTGAGCATGCTTAACTTCCGGGTTCTATTCCCCCTCGTTTCCTAGTCTGCACTTGTTGTTTTTCTGACGATAGGAAGATGTCAATCCTATTAACCCTCAGGAGTTTAGCTTGAGCATGAAGTCACACATTTCACTATTTGAGTTTGAAACTATTATTCTAAAAAACAATAATTATTTAGTAACCCTAATATTTCTGAATAAGTAGTTTGACCATAGTTTGACAAGATTTGACCAAAATTCAAAATACTGAAATAATTATTTAGTAACACTAATATTCTTGAATAATTATTTAGTACCACTAATACTTCTTGAATAAGTAGTTTGACCATAATTTAACCAAATTTCAAAAAAACCTGAAATTTGAGCATAACTTTTTTTTTCTTTTAGAATCTGAGGATTCTAAAAATTTGCAAACTGGCCTATGGCTGTCAAAATCGGATGCGGATTTTCGTGCAGATTTTTTTGATATATTATGCAGGTTTTTTCGACATCGTATGCAAAAGATATGGCCGTTTTACTTTTTCATAACACTTTTTTGCGAAACATGTCCAAATTTATGTTTTTAAATTTTCCTAACTAATAGATGTATTAACATAACTACATCTCGAAGGATTTTAATTTTTGAAGTTTTTTTACAACGCTGAAAAGGCAATCCACCGGGGGGGGGTACAATTTGAAAATGGGACTTTTAGTCCCGGTTTGAGACACGAACCGGGACTAAAGGGGCATTGCACCCTTTAGTCCCAGTTCGTGACTCAAACCGGGACTAAAGGTCTAATCTTTATCCCGGTTTGAGATACGAACCGGGACTAAAGGACATCGCACCCTTTAGTCCCAGTTCGTGTCTCAACCCGGGACTAAAAGGACTCATTTGAACCGGGACTAATGCCTTTAGCCGCATGAACCGGGACCAATGCCCCCATGGGCGCCGGTTCGTGACTAAACCGAGACTAATGTGTGTTTCTGGCCCAAACGAAAGCCATGTTTTCTATTAGTGGTAATATGTCCAGTAACTGGATGCAGGCCATTGATACGAAGGCTAGAGCTGAAATCATGTTGGCACATGCATGAACTATGTGTGTTTTGTTGGTTATCCCTTAGTGATCTATACCAAAATATGATGCCCACAAACTAGAAGTTGGAGGAAAAAATCAAAATGGAAGAGTGGAAGGAAACATACGTAAAGAGGTTGGACAAATGAGCTAGTAGGGAACCTTAAAGTTTTTTTAGATAGTAGATATACTACTAATCAAAGTTTATTTTTTGGTATTCCAGAATCCAAATGCAGGCCATATTTGGTAATTTTAAAATTCCTGGATAATTGTTCGTGCTTTACAACAAGGATATAAATATTCTAATAGGTAAATGGAAAATTAACATGGTATTTTATTATTAATGTGATTGCATAAAATAAGAGGATTTAATTTGGAATCATTAATTGACTAACAGAAAAGGCATGATTTTATTTGGTAAGCCAATAAGATGTGAGGCAGTTGAGGCAAAAAAAAAATAAGAAATCAAATGAGAAAAACTAGATATATGAGGAAACAATTGAAAGGGAAGAGGGGAAGGGGAGTAAAGAGGTTGGACGAAGGAGCGGGCAAAACGTTATGTGGTAAAATAGGGAATCACTAGTAGAAAAACCCCTTATAGGATTTCATTACTAGCAGCGTTCCGACAAAATCGAAAGGGGCAACTGTTTTTCCAAATTGAACCTGGACTAATGGGCTGGACCGGCCTGGACCATTGCCCCCTTTTCTACTAGTGTCAGCAGAGTTCGTTCATGAAGAGAACGTGGCAACATCCTCACTCTACTAGCAACTTTTCATTATGCTGGACGCTGCCCAGCCTTTAGGAACTAGCAGCGTCTTATCAAATTGAACGTTGCAAGTAGTTGAAGGAGTGGCGGCGTCTCTTGTAAATTCGATAGCTGCAACGAATATAATGTGTAGTTCATATTTTATATTCAAAATCCTTTGTTATACATTATGTTGTTGTTTTTTAGCTTTGTTCATAAAAGTTGGAAAGCAAAAGAAAGAACAAAATTTAATAATTGGACAGGTAAATGCTTTTATTTTGCCAGCAGCATCTTTCAGAAAATAAACGCCGCTAATGGCAATGTTAGCAGCGTCCGCTTTTGAGTACAGACTGCTAGACTAGTTATTGTACTTAATATATTGTAATTTGCATTTTTATTTAAGAGCAACCTCAAATAAATTTATAATTGGATATGTAAATGTCTAATGGTGCATATTACTTCTATAGAAATTTTTGTTATCATGTGATCAACAGTGTGCATGCGAACATCATCGGTCTCTCTTGTCGATTAACCTGCCAGCCGACACTTCAATTCCGTGGCTCCTCTCCGAAACTTTCATTAAATTTTTGGTATTTATCTAATATTATGTTAATAAACAGTTAAGTATATACTTAAACTATTTGTTGATATAAATCAGAAGGCAAAAGACAAGGGCGCTGATAGGCGCCGGTGCGCCGGCCGAAACGTTTCGGCCGGTCCAGCGCCAGCCGCCCGATGCAGCGCGCCCCACCCGTTCGATCTGCCTCTTCTTAGATCTGGGCGCGTTTGACTTCCCCATCCCCTTCTTCCTCTCTCGCGCGGATCCCCTGGCGTCCCCAGGCCGCCCCGCGCCGCTCGTCCCTCCCGGCCATCACCGGTCGCGCCCCCCCCGCCGATGGGCACTGCCGGTCGCCGCCCCTCGCCGCCGATGATCGCCGCCGCCGGTGGCCAGCTCCACGCATGTAACATCGGCACCCCGTGGTTTGTAGCTCCGGTGGCGGTGATTGCAGCTTCAATGGCGAGGGCCATAGCTCACCGTCGTGCTCATCGCCGCTCACACCTGCTGCCGCAGCTCGTCGGTCACATCTCACCGTCGTAACATCTCGGTCGCCTGTTGCAGCAAAAACGAGCGCACGTTCCAGCAAAATCGAGCAAGGGTTGTAGCAAAAAATTCAGACGCTGGCTTGTGCAAAAGTAGCAAAAATGCAAATACGCTGGTTGTAGCAAAAATCGACAAAGGTTGTAGCAAATTTTGACACCGGTTGTAGCTCCGCCTTACATGGATGTAGCAAAAACTCCAAAACGGCGTTGCAGAAAGGTTGTAGCAAATTTTGACACCCGTTATAGCTCCGCCTTACATGGATGTAGCAAAAATCCCGCTGCGGTTGCAGACTTGCAGCAAAAACAACATTTGCCGTCCTCGCGAGGTCGCAGCTCCGCCTGGTGGATGTAGCAAAAAACTTCGCCGGTAGTAGCAAACTCTAACTGCGGTTGCAGCTTTCCTTTGTTGTGCAGTGCCATTGAAGCTTTCTATGTCTATGGTTGAAACTTTTCTCAATAGTTGTTGAAGCTTTTCTAGATGACGGTTGCAACACTTGTATACGCGGGTGGATTCGGACATGGCGGCAGGCAGCCATGGCGGCCGGCGAGGGAGCGCCCTGGCCGTCGGCGATGGAGCTTGTGGTGGTCCAGTCGCAGCCCGGGAGGAGGGGGGAGGGGATGTGCGCACGTGAAGGCTGTAGGTAGGGGATGGATCTGGCTATGGCAGCAGGCAGCCCATGGCGGCCGGCGATGGAGCTCGTGGTGGCCGAGTTGTAGCCCGAGGGGAGGGGGAGGAGAGATGCACACGCGTATGGCTGGAGGTAGGGGATGAAGCGCATATGGAAGGGCGCGCGAGGCGCGCGGGGCCACACTCATACGCTGGATCTGTGCGATCGAACGCAAGCGGCAGGACCGGCCCAATGTTTCCGCCGGCGCACCGGGTGGAAACATTACGCAAAAGACAAATAGTTGAGCTTCAACTCCTAAATTGCTTAATCCTTACCAACAGCGTTTGTTTGTACGGAAACAAAGCTGGATTGTACTTGAGCAGCTTTCGAGCTGGATTATACGCTACCAAACTTATTATATTAAATGGCCTTTTATTTAAAACTAACCTCAAATAAATTGCTTCAACATTATCAGCAGCGTTTGCCGTTCAGAGCACGCTGCAGTGTACCATCATTCGTAGTGTTCCTCTAGCCGGAATGCTGCTAAATTACTAAACAGTTCTAGCAGAGTTTTTGAATCACCAAACGCCACTATGTTTCTTATCGTGGATAAATATCCTCTTGAACCTAGATCCCCTCTCTCTCTCTCTCTCTCTCTCTCTCTCTCTCTCTCTCACCACCAC